>FR989917.1:4224180-4827634 GCA_905404115.1 Pheosia gnoma | reverse complement strand
AAATACGTGGTTTAAAATTAAAAAAGTAGCTCATTTAGTTTATTAAGTGAATTGTCATTAACATTTTGAAAACAGAACATTATTATTATCTAATTCCAAGGAGTTCTTTTTTCAAATTTGATGATGCGACTCGAAATAAAAATAGACTTTAAAAAAAAATTACGCTTTACCCAAACAAAAAAAAACGTCGAATTAAAAAGTTTAACAATAGACCACAAGCCGCATAACAATAACTAAACTATAAGTACATCAACCCAGTTACGCGCGAGTACTACATCGATTACAGTTAGCCAACATAACGTGAGTCAACATGTTATTATTGGGCACGTTTTGTGCGCCCACGCATCACTGTAGATCACTATCCGGTTAGCAATGAGGTTGTAATGATTACAAACATATTTTACTATGCCTACGCGATTATGTTGAACTAGCTCGTATAGTTGGTTGTGGGGAGGTCGCAACCGAGTGGACAAGACATCCATATCTTTTTTGTTGTTGTTTTATCTTTTTCCAATAATGGCTCAACATTATGTTTTTCTTACCTCAACCAACGGCATTTCGCTCAGGAATTGTTTGTGTTGAGTTGAGTTTCAGCGCTGCGAATGCGCAATCGATCCTGCTGCTCTCGCGCAGGCAGTAGAAGGGACACCAGGGTTTTCAGTCAGAGCAAATTGGACACCCCCCCCCCCCCCTGCCGTGCCTTCGGAAGGGCATGCGATAGACATTTTCCATTGCAAAAAAAGAATACTCACGGGATGAATTAAGATACCTACCTATTTAAATGTACCTACTTAACTAAGTTTCCACTTGAAAAATCAAATTATTGCGGATGGTTGAGATAAGAATAGAAATCGGCATTGAGTTAAAGGGATATGGCATGTCATAAGATGAGAACGGAACAACCCTGTCCCCGGAACGACATTTTTAAGCGGATAGTCAAAATAGGTACTGAAAATTCTGGAAAATCAGATCATATTGAATAAGGGCATTTTTATAATAACTATACAATGTTTATTTCAAATAAATAACAACCGATGAAGTAACTAAAATCTAACTCATTATGTCAGTTTTTTTCATTTAACAGTCAACCGCTCGTAATCGAGGTAAATCGTGCGCAAGCGCAGACTTTCTTTGCACCGCTTTACAGTAGCACCACAGTGAAACTTGAAAGTTTGTTTTATTAGATAATTATGTTATTATTGGTTATAAAGTTAATTATTATAGTTAAACTATAATATTTTATATTATACTTAGCTGTCCCGGCGAACTTCGTACCGCCTCAGAATGAAATGTAGAATTAATAATAATAATTATTATTTTTTGGGATATTTTCCGATGTTTTAATAGTTATTCTGCTATTCGGGGCGGACACAAATTCCAAAAATCTAAGATCATAAAAATCGGCCCACCCGTTATTGAGTTGTTCATTATGTAAATAACACGACTTATATATATTTATATAACTCGTCATCATCATCGATATATATATAGATGATTATAAAGAAGTAATGTTTGTAAGTTTGTGAGTATGCACGTATGGGGTAATCTCGGGATCTGTTGATCCGATTTAGAAAATTATATTAATAGGCGTCGATTTTTAGACCTCGTCGACCCCCAAATCAGTTTTCGTTTATGCTTACCGCTTGGAAACCGATATCGACCCAAAGCCGTCGATATCAACTACTTTGGAATCCCTGATTTAGACCATAGTCAACCACCCTGGGCCTCAAGTCTGCTCACACAATCGATTCATAATCGAACCGCAACCGCATAGTAACTGTCACTTTTGACAGATATTGTATGGGATATCTGTCAAATGTGACAGTGACTATGCGGTTGCTGTTCGATTATGAATCGATTGTGTTAGCAGACTTGTGGCCCTGGCCTGTACGGTATGTAGGTTTCTTCACCATGTTTGGCTCATCATACAGCAAGTGATAATCATTATTGAAACTGTGATTTGCACATCATCATCATCATCATTCCATTGCACGTTCAAGTTACTTCACAATAGGTAAGTAATATTGGCATTTAATCATGAACTAGAACCTTCTATGGTTCAATAGTATTTCTCTAGACGTTGGAGAAATGGCCGCCGGTTGGCAGAATCTAGAGCAAATTTTCGGGTCGCGTCACACTTAACTTAGCAGCCGTCCGGCGCGTGCGCTGAAGAAAGTTTCTGTTTTGAACCGGCATGCAGTGGGGGGTTAGGCGTCTGACGGTCAAGTTCAAGTCACAAGCGGCTTCTGATGGATCGGTAATAAATTTTATTAATAAACATGAATATTGTGGTTCTATATATGAATTTTGATCCTCTTTATTCATTGTACATTGAGCTCTTTTCAAAATAACATAAAAGTTTTTAACTAATAAATGCAAAACTAGTTATTATTATTTTATTTTAGCTATTTCTTTTTTAATATCTCAATTTTGTGTTGTGAGCTGGCAGGTACTCGTATGGTTAAGCGTTTACGGGCATATGCAAATCAATTATTGTCAAAAATTTGCAAGTACAGTTGATCTCAAAACTGTTCATCCATGTTAATATTGTAATGAGTACTGTACAATGGATTTAGTTGGTAAGTTTTGTAATGATGCCAAATTGTTTTATTAACTGTGAATATCTATAAATAATTGCGTTAAATCCAATAAATCGTTAAAAGTTTGGAAGTCGATAATACTCATTTTTTTTATCCATATGAATGACAGTTTTTAAGTGATAAATTTACTTTAGTAGGAAGTTCTGTGTTTTTTTTTATTTAAATTCGCTTTTTGATGTAAACGTTAGGTTAGTAAAAAAGTACCTACCTGTCCTGTACACTCAGAAGCATTTCTCTAGACTATTCATTTTTTTTTGCACAAGTTGTATCTATGGTTAACTTCGGAGAAAATATTATAGTTTATAGCTACCAACTACATCATAACAGGATGGGAAAATACATTTCCTTATGCAACGGATACATAAAACCAACGTTTCTAATATGTATTACACACATGCATTTGCTTGCTTTCTTCGGCATACTCTCGGGTAAAATGCTGGCAAGCAGAAAAAAAATGTGCTTTCTTTTTCAATGTCGACCAACGAGCAGGACAGACACACGATCTCAGTATGAAAGAAAGAGACGTGTGTCGATTATGTGTTGCGCTGCAATGTCACGATTATGTTTGAATTTCGAAGCGCAGTAAACGTCAAAACTTCCCGCCAAATGATTATGACAGTTGGTGGTACGAAATAGGGTTGTGGTACGGCAGCGTAGTGATGCGCCGTTACGGAGTCGCGTCGCGGATTCGCGTGCACTGTTATGTGGGACAATCGAAAGCCTTTCTCCGCTAGGCTGTTAGGTATTTTATGCCGTTAGTTTTTTTGTGGCCGCCATTACACCTATATGGCGGGTGGCATCATTTTTTCGCTTTGTCACGTTAGATCATTCTTGTTAGACGTTCGAAAGCTGTGTACTGCTTCTTAGAAACAAAGTCGCATAACTGTATACTGGCCGCGCGGAGAAATGATGTAATTCACAGTCAATGTTTTTTGGATGGTCTTGGTTTTATGTTTATTTTGTTAGTTTGTAATTTGTGAAGCATAAATACTGATTGGACATGCTATTCCTACTCATAAATAGACATATAAAGTCTATGCTTAGATTTATAGAAACATCAGAAGGGCGTTCTGTGTCTGTCAAAGTCATTTAAGTAAGGAAAACAAATCGGCGAGTTACCAAGCGGTCACTGACCCATTATGCAAAAAGGCCATTATGAAAAAAAAAATGTAACTATATTAAATTCAAGTCATCAATCTGATAAGCCACGTCTATCACCATCAATACACGAAACTGTGTCAGTGGTAACATGGATTTTATCCTCTGCTCATGCATCCGCCATATTCGCAATGCCACATACGGCTGGTAATTGCATAATTTGCATAGGCGGTGCATCGCTGGCCACTTTCACCCGCTAACGGGACTCGGAACTGGGACATCCGCCGCCATTACTCGTTCCCACAACGTTGTAGTGTTCGAAATTCGAAATATGAATGTTAGATGGAGTTTTGATGCGTTCTGATTTATTTAAACTTTATTTAATCTGTGCTGTGTAGCCAAAATCAATAATCACGTGTATAAGGAGAATTGGGACCGAATATTACCGGCAAAATGCACTGCAGAGCAGTTCTGAGGTCCCCTTCGGGGATTACAGGCGTGGTAGTATTTATTTAAGTTTAGAAATTTTAATATTCGTTGTCTCACTTATTTTATTGCTATCTCGTATACATGGACTTATTATTATTGATTAATAATTCCATGCTCGTATCTTACATACTTATAAGTAGGTGATTTAAATATTATCCTTGTCTTGAATAGGTATTATCACTGACAAAAAACCTTGTTTCGTATTTAATGATCAGGCACGGGCGCTGCGTATGAAGCCTTCTTGGAATTTTATAGAGCACAAACGTCATAGAAAGTCATCAACACTTTTTTTTTCGTCGCTACTTTTGACATATACAAGAATAAAATGCATGCTTATGTTTTAACAGGGTTTTTGTCAATTATTCTTTTTTTAAATCCACTCTTAGTTATGAAATGTTAAGATGGTAGGTTTGGCACTGACGTCACATGCCTGGTGCTCTGTAACGTCAATCAATAATTTGTTTTATTTTGCAATTTTTGGTCATTCTGAAAAATAAAACACCGTTAGTGTTCATGTTTTTTTTATTGTTTGACTAAAACAAAAGGTGCCTCGAGGCCTTCGAGGTGCCTTGAACTATAGTTTAACCCCTAACCCATCCTTAAGCACAGGCTTCTATGTACCTCGTTCTACATTTAAATCTGTAAAGATCATGTCCACGACCCTCAGAATATCTCAAAAATTAAAAAAAAAACCATTTACTTACTTGATACATAACTATTATTGAAGTTATTTAACGACTTTGTAAAGTTACGTGTCATTATTTATTTATTAGAGCATTGTAGTAATCCCACCAAGTCGAGCTTATATATTATCCAGAGACCTCAGTTTTAAAAAAAGCTCAAACTTCTTTTTTTATGGCCTGTTCCTATTGAGACTAGGCCTAATACGATTCAAGTTCTTATCAGTTCATGGCCACAAAGCTCATTGTGCGGCGACTAAAGCGTCGCACGCGCATGTAGGTCAGACGGCCGGTGAAAGTACAGCGAAAGGTGACCACAACCGGGTCAGTTACTATCGTTACGTGTGCCACACTGGGCTGTGACACTTTCCTTGATTTAGGCGGGAGATTACCCCGGCCATCTTGGTCGGCCGCCATGTTGGCTAATTACAATTATGTTGTTACGATAGAAAATAATTAACAATTTTAATTGGCTATTTTCTAATGCTATAGAAACTCGAGTGTGAAATAGTAGCACACCTTAATTAGGTGCACACTGTCAATTTTTTTTTAATTTATGCGTGACAAGTTATTTAAAAAAATACTTTGGCTTCTTTAAGAAAATGCCCGCGCTAACACTTCCGCCAATTTTTCCGCGAACGACATTTCTTGGCATAAAAGACAAATTAAAATGTACCAAGTTGTTGTGTATACAGGTTAATTCAGTAAGGGTATACCTAATATCATTTTAACCTGCTATTCTTTATAGCGCTTTAGTAATCACGACCATTAAAAAAAATGTTTTTTTCTTAAATTCATGTAATAAATTAATTATGACATCACATAACGATAATAAATGCGCTACAAAAACGCAGGTTGAAACATTAGTATATCCTTTCTGGGTCACGCGAACACCAAAACACCGTTTTTCTTCATCTCCTTAATAAATGGATTTCCATATTGGAAATTCACATTCCTTCTCAGAATTAAAGAAATGTAAATAAAAAAAGAAACATAATTATTTCGATCCCGATACACGAGACAAATTGGTACAATGACTTTGTCCTATAAGTACCTATGTCAGGGATTTCGTGATGAGTGAGTCAGACACTGAGTTTGTCAGTCAGTCAGTCAATGCCATTGAAACACCTGAACAGATAGGCATGAAATTTACACTGAGAAAAATGACTCCGTGCTTCATAAAATATAAACATGAAGAATGATATCTAATTTAGACAACCGAAAATCTAGCATGAACATGTTGACATATCGTTCCGTCGGGTTCGATTTACGTTTTACAACTACTAGTTAACGTGAACGTAATGATTGGATTCCATTCTGATGTTTATTGGTGAAGGCAATTCATGTTAAATTGTTATTATTTACGCACAAAGTGTCCGTAACAACTCTTGGTCCTTTTTTAACAGGAATACGGATAAAAGTATAGATAAGCAGAATACCTTATAAATTATTCGTAATTATGGAAGGTATTTTTCTCAGTGTAGTGCACACATAGAACACACTTTTAATTACCGCATAAGGTACTCACGCATCCATACGCTAAGAGTCGCGTGCAAAAACTTAGTTAAAATAATAGTTAACTAAGCTAAAGTACCGTTAAACAAACTACAAACCCATATTTAATAGGAACGGTAACTCACATCATAATCATCTCGTGTTAACCAATCATCATTCAAGCTGTACCGTTATGTTGTGATGAGCGATTATAGACTTTAATGCTTTGTCATAACGGGGAACTATTTGTGAAGTATTAATCAAGATATGCTGATGGTAATGTGCCGATTAGGTTTGAGTTGTAGAGTGGAGCGAGGCGATAGCGATATTCAAGCGGATTATTTTTCTATTTACTTTCATGCTGAGAAAACATATTTGATATTCCTTTGGCTTTGATCAATAATTAAATCTAGAGAACACCAGTTGAATTTGACTGTTATTTGTATACGAAAAAATTCTAGAGTATTTTTTAAACTTAAAAGGGTGTTAACAATATTCTAACAAGTTTAAAATAAACGAATCAATTTGCAACTAAATGCATAGGTATTTAGCAAGATTCCCATATATATAAGTTTCTTTTTCGCTCAAATTTACCTGACGAACGATGGCTAGAATTTTATAAATTTCTCCAATATACCTACTTTCCAAAACGTTCGAGCCTATTTAATTTACTATCATAAAAATGAATAGCACACGAATTCACCTTAATCTCATAAAGACACTAATAAAGGCAGCAATAGCATGTTCTACACAATAAGGAGCTATTAATTAAACAAGCCATGCAAGTAACATAGCATAGCCTAGCATATCTAGCGCTACTGGCGCATTCTTATACAGCGATTGTGAGCAGGCACGCGCGGGAAGTATTCCATACTTTTCACCACTTTTCCACTGGCGTCGCACTTTCGTTGCTCCACTGCCCGTTGCCAAGGCATATGTTACAAAAGATCGGGCCATACTTTACTTGCTATTCCACTGTTGCCTTTGTTATTGACAAAGAAGCTCCCAAATAGTCTGTATCAGTACTATTACAATCTGCAATAGAACTGAAATAAAACTGATACTGCAGGGTGTCCGACTATGACAAGATTAACATTGATAAAAGAAAGAGGGTTCGAATACTGCGTATGACAAAAAACTTGTGACGTAAGTAGATATAATAAATTCGGAAGAGGTGAGTGGGTTTTAAGAAAAAATCGTGACGAACGAATCAGTCAGTGGTTTTAATATGAAAAATACTGATCATCTTCGTCTAAGTATTGCTTACAGGAGCTCCATCCAAGACGATAGAGATTAGGGCCATAATCGGCAAAACTAAGACCGTACGCCTAAAGTAGATTGGTTGATATCCTAGCATTTATAAACCCAAAGGCCTTGTTTAAACTAACATAACGTTCCCATTGAGATTCAGATTTGAGTCGTATTAATAGTTCTTGGAGGGGTCTGTACACAAATGGATCAATAATAATAAAAAAAATCCAAATCGGGTCATAAATGACGGAGATCTGAGGTAACAAACATAAAAAAAAAATACAACCGAATTGAGAACATCCTCCTTTTTGGAGTCGGTTAAAAACAAGTCTGCAACAGATTTATTCAACAGCACAATTTACCATTCACCGTTTACCATCAATAATCTTTACTTAACAACGATTCAACGAATAGTCATACTAAACTAACAGTGACCTCTTCAAAGTGAAATGCACTGACATTACAACTATATGTGCTTACATTGTACTTACATTGTACTTGGTGATATCATAAGTCGAGCATAGTTAGGGCTGAGACATCACACAAATTCATGGCAACGTTCATACATATCTGAAATCAGACAAAAACCTTCCAGGTATATTTGATTAGTATTAACTAGCTTGTGACGGCCTGATTAGCGCAGTTGGTAGTGACTCTGCTTTCTGTGCCGAGGGTCCCGGGTTGGAAACCTGGTAGGGATATACTTTGTGTGATGGGCCGAATGTTTGTACCCAAGTCATGGATGTTTAATATCTATATAAGTAATATATACTGGGTTCGCTCCAGTCCATTGTACGGTACCCATAATACGAGCGTTGAGTGGGACCGTATAGTTGATGTGTTTGTCTGGCGATATTTAATTATTTTATTTATATACTTAGTGTAACTTTCTATCATTGTTTTTTTTTAATTCGATCTGTAGTTCACCTTTTCATAATACTTATATAGGTCACTACTAATATGCGATGAATTCGTATTACTAGCAAGTACTCGTTAGCCCCTCCAACTAAGCTATATACCTTGCTAGGCGTGTAGTTTTGCGAGTTATATCTACCAATGTTTACCGGTAGTTCCACTAATTTGTCAACAGACTGTAGTTATATTCTGTAAGTCGGTAAAATCAGGGTAGAATTGAAGCCGAACTTATGATAAATTGAAAAAATAGTCTACAAGATAAATGGACGCTCATTGCTAATTTTCTAATTACTATTTAGCGAAAAAGCGGTGGGAGTATATATGTTTACGGTCTGCGAAAACTCTGATAGTGCGTTTCAGGATTGTATGAAGAATCGTCGTTTGTTCTGTACGTCGTATACAGCGCCATCTGTGTATTGGCGTAGTAAACAATTTTATTTTTAATTCGCCAGAACTAAGTGTCAACATTTCTCCTGCGCTCGCAGCCCTGTCGCAAGAACCGTTATGCAGTTAGTGGCATAGACGTGCATACGAGGTCGCTTTCTTATTTCGCCGCCGCTCCGCATCGCGGTCACCTAGTTTCGGTAACGTTTAGCCGGTAACCGCGCGGCTGTTTCAATGTCAGATAATAATAATAACGCCGAAAGACAACCAACTGTACGGCCCCATGCTCAGCAACGACTGGGGGCGCAATCCAAGTAATAATATGCTGTTTCAGAAAGGGTATACTACCACTTGAACCTGCGCCTCTTTGATGCACTTATAATCATTATGTAAAGTCACAATTTCGATGCCAATTGTCAAAATAAAGTTCGATGTAAAGTAAAATGTTCACAGACACGCCATTTTCATATCATCATGTCACATCCATTATTTTATTTATAATGTGTTATTTCTATTAATTACTTGACATTGGCAAAATACCTGTAGCGACCACTTCAACTGCACTACAAGCTACGCAGATGGCACTGCAGACGCATTCAGAACAATGACAATTGACGTCACAATCCTGAATCGCGCTATAAGAGTTTTCGGAGCAAGTAACATATATACAAGATCCCGACAATAACCGTCGGGGCATAGCGGCCGACCCGCCAGGCATACCACCCGCCTGGCTGGAAGATCTTCCCTTTAACGCTAAATTGGTGACCCCTCACAACGAACAACATCCTTCTGTGAAGACTCAAGCAACAAAGTCATCACCACTCCAAACCAAGACATCAATATCCAAGAGCAAGCAGTCAGTCCCACAGCAAGCCAGTCGTCACTCAGGACCATCACAGCCGACTCACTGCGCTCCTGGTTCTGCGACGCGCACAGCTCGGTCTCGACTCACTGCAGACCCTCGAGCTAGCTTCCTGGCCCTTGCACACAAGACGCTGCCATTCAAAGATATCGACCTCCGGTCTTGGGGGGGAGTACTGTAGCGACCACTTCAACTGCACTACAAGCTACGCAGATGGCACTGCAGACGCATTCAGAACAATGACAATTGACGTCACAATCCTGAATCCCATATTCATTTTATTTCATCGCATCTTATTTCGTAAAGAAAGAAGAAGAAAATGCTCACAAAAAAAATAACATTTTTTTTTGTTACGAGCTTATTTTTAAACCCTTTTTGGTCAACGCTGTATAGATATTTGACATCCATAACTAGGGTACTAACATTCGTGCTCATCACACAAAGTTTGTTCCTACCGGGATTACAACTAAGCTTCGGTACAGGAAGCAGGCTCACCAAAAATGTCAATCAGGTCATCAAATGTCAGTAGATGTTTGACTGCTACTGCTAGGTCTAGGTATAGGTCTGCTCTTCCTCCTCTGCGTCGCATATCCTCAATACGAGGGTCTTGACCTCTGTATTTTTGACTGTACATTATCGTGTCATGTCATTCTATCTTAGGCAGTAAGTTATTTTGCAGCTAGAACAATAGATGGAATGGCGACAAATATTTTATGAAGGGTTTAAAAAAGTTAAACTTCCTTTATGCTGCTTTATGGTTCTGCTAATCGATCGCGTCTGCCATCTTATCTTTTACATTCTTCTAAAAGGACCCTTCGATTTGTAACTTCCATGACCAGGTCGATACCACCAGGGCCCCAAGTCTGCTAACACAATCGATTCATAATCGAACAGCAACGGCATAGTAACTGTCACTTTTGACAGTTATCCCATACAATATCTGTCAAAAGTGACAGTTAATATGCCGTTGCTGTTCGATTATGAATCTATTGTGTTAGCAGACTTGGGGCCCGGGATGACCGCAGATCAGTCCCATAATTAGTGATGGTATTATATGGAATGAATCTGTTACATTGGAATTATCTTATCCGAATTGTGCAGTGCATTCCCTACTTAAAAATGGATGAAGGCCTGCCACCTACTTCCATTGTACTTCTGTAAGCCAGGATCCAAAAATGGGAAAAGGGGATAGTCTATTGTCCTGGCACCTTCAATCAAATTTATCAAAAGGGAAAGGGGAGGAGTAGATATGAAAATTATCCTCTTCCCTCCATCACAAAGTGGGAGACGAATCCTAGTTAAGAATGGACTAATCTTTCAGCTGCGTATACTTGATTCCAGTGATAGGTGATTTCAGTAAAACATGTGTGAGAGATATATCAACCCTAAGCCCGGTATTGGTGTCAACAAACCTTAACCTCCAAATTAGAAAACCACCAACGTAACCCAATTCCCCCTCCGCGCCCCCTATGCGTACGCGCACAGCTCGCATTTACATTCGGCGCGCGCGCAGCGGTCG
Source organism: Pheosia gnoma (assembly GCA_905404115.1). Lineage (NCBI taxonomy): Eukaryota > Metazoa > Arthropoda > Insecta > Lepidoptera > Notodontidae > Pheosia > Pheosia gnoma. Next base: position 4,816,342 of record FR989917.1, on the reverse strand, counting down.
ACGGCCTCACTTTCACTGCCGTCCGGTCACACCCCTACGGCGCTTTCCTGTTGCGTAACCTCTGGAAGTGATGCGCATGAGTTGCCGATCGTGACGTATGCATGCGCGTGCGCCGTTATGCGCGCAATTTTCGCAATTGTTGGTTTGTTAAGGTTTATTTGATTTATAGCTTATTACGTCTGCAGGTGCATAATGATAATATTCTGTGGGTTGATTCTAAAAGGAAAATTGTTCAATCTAGCGCTGCTGGTCTTATTTGCTGTCATATAGGTATTGTAATAATATGATTCTAAGCGTGATCGCTATGGTAACGTCAATACCACCAGGATTGAGAAATTATCTAGAGAGAGTGGGGAACAGAGGGTATTCTCGCTTCGTCGAGTGGTGTTTTATACAACAGTGTTCCTGGACTCTTAATGACTGGATAACAATCTTATTAAGGTTCGAAGAGCACACCCATGGGAACTTATTGTTCTCCTTGTTGTGTAACCTTACCCAACCCAACTACTTAAATAAATAGTGTTGCCCTTAGAAGTTAAATTCAAAAGATAAATGTTCACCAAATTCGATAGACTCTACCGACTGAAATCTATTGCTAGACGTATGAATTTGATAGAGAGAAAGAGGTGATAGAGAGGGAGAGAGAAAGAGGATCATAGAATGTTGTAATAGTTAGCCAGGCTACTCCCGTCGGATGCAGTCGTGAGTGTATGCATTTGTAGAGACCTTTCAATCTCGACAGATACACAGATGGCGCTGCAGACGGACATTCAGAACAATTGACAATTCACCAAACTATCTGGAAACGCGGTATGAGAGTTTTCGGAGCACGTAACATATATACAACATCGCGACAATAACCGTCGGGGCATAGCGGCCGCCCCGCCATGCGTCACCCGCCTGGCTGGACGATCTTCCGTTTTCCGCTAAACCATAATAAAAAATAATATTTATAACGCAATAGGACGTGAGAGGGAAGTAATTTATTGTACTGAAGATACTGCATTAAATATTCCAAGCACATATATAGGTATTTAGGTATCATTATATTTTTTCCTGTTACAAAACCAAATATGGAACAAAAAACTTAATTCATTGTAATCATATCGCTGTGATATAAATGCGACCAATGACGCAGGACCTGTGAATATGACGTAATTTTTATCGGTCACGTAACAATATACTTACGTAAAAGTTAACCTTCATTGTTGCTTTTTATTTTGGTCGGTGCTGGCGGAAGTTTAACACGAGGAAGAGTGGGTATAGCTAAATTATACGTATTGAAAACTGATAATGAAAGGTAATAAGAGGTGTACTTCGCTTCATTTGAAGTTAGGTTAGTAAATCGCAATACAACATTAATCAATTTAAAAAAAGAATGCTCACAAAAAATCGCAATTGTCATTTTATTGGCAATGAATTTTATTGAAATATTGAAATAAAACTAATCTTAAGGATAAACCGCGATAAAATCCTTAAGATTAGTTTTATTTCAATGTGTAGTATTCGCGTAAATATAAGAAATCAATAAATGAATTATATTTTTTTAAATCGTCACATTGAAATTGTGACTTTACATAATTATTACAAATGCTCTTAATTGTTAATGGCTTGGTTATAGCCTGAATCACCCTATTAATGTATTATGCTATAATTTTTTCGGGCATAAATTGGAATTTAGCTGCCATATTATAATGCAATGCAGAAAAACTTCAATAGCTTTCATATTTGTTAAAGAAATATAATGATTATAATTAATGAAAAGATTTATTAATATTTCTAATGACACACTATAATTACGCCATAGTCTTTTTTAGACCAGCGAGATGACCACAGAGCATGCAACCATAGAGTTACTAATATAAAAATATGTGTATATCTAACAATATTTTGAACTAAATCTCATTACTGTTAGTGATATGACCCAGGGTTCATACAAAAACACTTAGAGTTAATCTGAACGCAGTAAATATATTCTTTGCTAAATAGGTTATATTTTTTAAAAAGCCATGGGCCTAACCTAACAAAAAACAATGCTTCTTCATCCAAACTTTGTCATCCCATTTGATCTTTGTTTATGTTTTCTTTTACTGCCGATTTATAGAATTTGTTGTATATTTGTCTACAGGTTTAAGTAGTGCGTTGTCCGTCAGTCAGTCAGTCTTAAGAATTTGATTAAGTAGATATGATAGCATAGGAAGCGTCAAAGAAAGGCGTACGCAACGTTACACGTTCGTAGGTGAGTGAACGGCTACTATTACTATTACGAGCGGGTGAGGTAAGGTGAAATGTGCAGTTCACGTAACGCGGGAGCCTTGAACCTCGCGCGGAACTGCATGCAGGAACCGCGCGGTAATTACGGGGGGTGGGCACATTACTTGGGAGACAGCGGGGCGAATAGCGACAGCGGTGGCTGAGCGAAGGCCGCTCAGCTCTCTGCACTGATTGGTTGGATCGCTTCCCATCTGGAGCCTGGCTGTAGCTTAGGTGGTAAAAACGGTCAATAGTTTGGTGTGTGGTTCAATCAAAGCTAGGATGGTAGACCGAATAATATTTGACCATGATACATGATTTGACCATGATGCTGGCGGTCCCTAACATCTTTGACAGACGCTACTGGTAGTCAAAAGCCTTAGAATTTCTGATGAACTGGTCATACCTTTAGATAACCAGTACTAGTTAGGTCTTGGAGAGCTGATGACAATCGATCCGTGTAAATACCGGAGTTCAGCCAAATGAGGATAGATTAAGCTTCGACCCAAACAGAACAATGGAAAATGAACTACGAAATCACCAAAAGCATAAATAAGGTTATGAAATTCCCAATCAACTTACAAAACAGTGGCATTATGTCTAAAAAGTATTTTTAGGAGCGCATTAAAATTCCAGTGTAATTAGACGAAAACATTTCACTATAAATATTATGGGTATTTACTTTACAGATTGATAACAAACTAGGTGTTTAAACGTCTCGTCTCGTCAACAAAACCGTAGCCATTTCAGTGATAATTACAAACAGCATTTTGTAGGAGAATGTTTTGCACTAATTGGAAGTTGTGCCGGCTTTATTGTTTGTATTCATTGATTGTTGTGTAAAAAATTGTTTCCGCGAGGGTAACATGGAGACATCATCGCGTTGAGATGTTCATTGAGATGTTTTGGGGTCGAGTCACCTTCGTCCGTAGGAGAATTAAGTACCCTCGAGATACCCTACACGTGACCCTGGGTGGTGCCAACTAGGTGACAACTCTACTGGTGGTAGGCTTCGGCCGTGGCTAGTCACCACCCACTGAACAAAGCCATGTCGCCAAGCGGCCTAGCCGTGTTCCGGCATGATGTTCGGTGTTGCCATTCATGGATGGCGGGTCAGATCAGTTGCGCTGCATGTGCCTAGTGAATGTAGCGTCTCGATCTACTGCCGCCTTCCTACCTAGGCAAGTATGCTCCATCGTAGATCTCATCGTCACTTACCATCAGGTGAGATTGAGATCAAATACTTGCCTATAATGTAATAAAAAAAAAAAAAAAAAAAATTAAGTTGAGATATTTTTAGATATTTTATGAGTTTATTGATAAGTTAAGGATTTTGTTAAGCACATTCTGAACGTCACTAATTTTCTGAGTCCAGTTACAAAGTTTAAGTTCTATGATACCAACTAATTTTACCTACTTAACAAACCATAAATTTAAGTACTCGTATAATTTCAGTCCGTCCTGTGTTCTGGGGAAGTTTCGATATATTCCAAAGAGTATGGTTGTCTCTACATCGACTGAAAACTAGTGTACACAATTGAACAGAACATCATTTTATTTAAGAAAATCTATTCTTAATGTGCGTATGCCATTAGTACGAGTATCATGCTGAAATACTACTAACATTATATAAGGTCATGGTCTCCCTGACACAATTTAACTAACATTATAAGCATTATCAACTCACATATATAACGAAAGAATTTATAAAAACAGGTTAATGCGTTGTGACTATTTAGTAGACTAAACATCGCAAATTGCGTGAGCGCATGTACGACACACAAAATAACAATGGCCTACAAAAAGATCAATATATAAGGTGTAACAAAAATAGTGACAAATATTTTATGGGTTGAATGAATAAGTCATACCGATCACATTGCTGTATAAAATAAATGTGAATATGAAGATTTTTTTTTAAAGAATAGGCCACCCAGTAGCTTTGCCACGCGCCCTTAGTATGTGGTTCTAGATATATACGCAGGCTATAATCCACCACCCTTACCCCTTTTGAGATGGGTAAGTGCACACATCTTTCAAAAGACTTGCACGTTTCCTCACTATGTTTTCCTTCACAGCAAAACAAGTGATAATCATGATCGAAAATGAGAAGCGCACACGAAACCAAAACTGTTTACCTACAGTTGTAAGCGTGGGTTTGAACCTGCACACCTTTTTCCGAAGCGAGCGAACCCACGAACTCGACTATAAACGCTACACAAAAGAATCTCACACACTCCAAAAAAAACAGTGAAATATTTTAGCGATATTACCGTTGCTCGCTCAGTTCAAGGCCCGTGTAGGTTACGTAAGCCATTTCTCGTTACGTGATGCGCGTGCGCAGGGTCGACGGCCGCGCGCCGCGCTGCTAGTGCATGCCGCCTTCCTGTTGCTACCAACTAATCTATTCAGGCAGCCCAAACTGAAACTAACATCGTCATGAAAATTTTAGAGATTCCCCCCCCCCCCCCCCCCCCCACAAATATTTATAAGAGATTTGCTGAGTGCAATTTGTTTTATCAAGCTGAGTCCGATTTGTTTTCTTCTTTCCTGGTATAAACCAAGACTGAATTTCGAAGTAATTTTCTCAAAACATTTTGTGGTTTATTAAATTAATAATAATATTCAAATTATCTGTAAGAATGTTTGATAAACTTGACTTTCCAATTAATTCATTTAAATTATACTCACGTGACGCACATTTGGGGCATGCTACCATAATACTAATAAATAGATTATAATCTGTGGCTTAGCACGTGATGGTATGTCAAAAGATGATCGTGACGTGATCTATCACGTGAGAACTGACGCAGTAACTCAAAATGCAATGTGATCATCTGTCATCCATCACAGTCATACATTTTTCTACAATGCGTTTTTAGAACTTAATTAATTTCCTTGATTTACAGCAACCATGGTCTCGGGAGGACTGAGGTGGTTGACGTCCTAGTGTCATAGTTTGACGTAAAAAAACATAATATAAACGCGATAAAATCCGTTAATTTTACGTTTTATTTCAATGTGTAGTATTCGTGTAAATATAAGAAATTAATATTAATTTATTATTATTCGTATTAATTACTGGACATTGGACAAACAAATCTAACGTTGGATGGGTGAGGTGGATGGGTGGGTGATACTAATGGCATTGAAATTAACACTTGACTATTTACCCATATATTGATTTCTTATATTTACGCGAATATTACACATTGAAATGAAACTAATTTTATGGATTTTATCACGTTTTTATTTTGATTTTATCTCTCATATTTTACAATATATAACAATTAAATATGAGGGTACCCCGTCTCAAACTATGGCACCAGGACGTCAACCACCTCAGTCCTCCCGTGCCCATAGTTACTGTAAAGCAGCCGAAACGTCGGGAACGTAAAATCAAAATAAAACGTGATAAAATCCATAAAATTAGTTTCATTTCAATATTTAGCCACACTTACTACTAATGGAATAGTCATTCGATTTAGGAATCCATTGTTTCAATCTCCTGCGTATCTTAGCTTACGACATTGACAGAATCAAAATAAAAAGGCCAAAAAAAAATATAAGTTATGCTCCAGTAAAGTCTTAAAAAAGAACTACACATTTAATTACTTACTCATTAAGCGGTGACAGAACATACTTAATTTTGCAGCCATTTGCAGTTTGAAAAGAAAGGTGACAGCTGTCATTTGTTTTTCAAAATGGCGTCCAAGCTTTGAGCGCGTGTACCGTTTTTCTTGTAGAAAGTGAGAAAGCACACTTGATGCAGATTGTGAACCCGAACATGCCTCGTTGCGTCATCGCGAGGCCGTTGACTCGGCCGCCATGATAATAGTGCTATGCAAATAGATTCAAAACTCATTTGAAATTAAGAATAGAATACATTGGTGTTGATTATTTTAACTTCCAAAAATTGTTACACAATACATTACCGGCCGACCGTGGAATGGAAATATCTTTCAAAACATGTTTTCTGTATTTATGCATTATACGTTTTATTTTGTTAACTATACATCGCTATAAATAATTGATTACCTACTTAATTTCCCAAGTAACCGTGCCTATATTTTTCAAAATTAAGTTTACTTCGTACGCATCAGTACATTTAATTTATTTTTTATTTTTTTGTAAATGCATTAACTAAATTGAATAAAAAAAACAATACACGTGCATTGCAATACCATTGTAAATAAGCAAACTTTCTAAAAATTTGGTGGCGCAAGGGTTATTTATTATTCCGTCTACGCGGTTCCAAAACCTCAATTTGATTGGTACAATGCAATGCTGGTACTACCTACCTATAGTCAGAAATTTTGCGAATAAATAGTACGGCAATACTTGTATTAATTGCTGATTGTATTAACAAATTATTATTAATTTTTCCCACATTCCTTTAATTTCATTATTTCAATTTCCAATCAACTAACTCATACTCCACCCACCAATTTCCATACCTTAATCACATTAGCTTAAACTCTAATACACAACGCAATAGAGTTCATTCTATTATTAAATTTTCCACATGAAAAGTATGCAAATACTTTTTCTAAGGACGGAATCGAACGTCGACCCCCAGCCCACTGGTACGTCGGTCGATCACCCGGCCAAACGCGAGGCAAATATTGTACCTAGGTACTTAGAAAAGTTATTACCCAACAGCGATCGCTGCTCAATGGTTTGTAAATTAGCGATAATTGCTATCACATAACCGATAGACTTTGGTAGATTTTTTTTTTTTTTTTTTTTTATTACATTATAGGCAAGTATTTGATCTCGATCTCACCTGATGGTAAGTGACGATGAGATCTACGATGGAGCATACTTGCCTAGGTAGGTAGGTGGTATAGAGTTAGCTGGTAAGAAACTCAATGGTATCTCAATAGATTCACAGGAAAACCAACGCTAATAACATGGCAACACAGTGTTCAAAATACTAGAAAATAATATTTTAAATCCTCACTCTTTTTAAGACATTACTTTACGCAAACAATAAAATTAAAACATACAATCCAATAAATTTATGTGTGTCTTACATATAAGTCTAGTTTGAAAACCTTCTTAATACCCTTGTAAGTGATGTACCTAGTTATTTAAAACTGGTCAAATTGAGGAAATGTGTGGTGTGACGCATATTAAGGGTTGTTTTAGCAAGTCACTGTGGGAACGGTCAGAGTTTAGTCACAACAATGAGTAATCCTTGCGCATTAGCTTGGCCTTGAAGTTTCCAGAAGGTCAGGATATGAAATAAGTCGATAGTATGATGCAAGACATGAGTTATATGACAAAGGTGTCAGAAATTATTAACAGCTATAGATTTTAGAATAATAGCCAGGCCCGCCTTTTTGAAGTGCCCTTGGAAGCCCGGAACAGGTCAAACTATTATACTAGAATAATACCTATCTATGTATGTACGTGCCAGTCTTATTACCCTTTTTTTATGTTTTCGCTGGCAAATGCATTTACGCATACCGCCCAAGCCCGGGGGAGCTAGGACGGTTATGTGGGGCTCCTGGAAGAGTCCAGACTACCCACTAAAACCCAGCGCCGCCCTCTGTGCCTTTTGTGGGGCGCCACGGGATCGCTCTACGAGCACACTACCGTGGCGTCAGTCTTATTATCCTCTGCTGGGAACCCTTAACCTGTGAACTCTTAAAATATGTATGACGTATTGGGGACGTACTCCCTGTCTATTTATCTTTCATGACTAGGCCCCCACACACTCCTACCACTGATACTCCTGTAAGCCAAAATCTACAGCGGTGCCCAACGAATACGTCGAGAGGTTTGACCCTCGGCGAGTCCCGGAGAAAGGTCATGGTAACCAGTGGCATTTGAGATGCTGCTTTACAGAAACCCAACCTACACTGTAAAAACTCAGACTCCTAAAATTTTAGCGCCACGGAATGATCCGTCTCACATCTAGAGTACCCAAAGAAACATTTTCCTTTCTTTATGAAATGAAATGCGATGAAATAAAATGGATATGAGTATGGCCTCACCCACAACTTAGCGGGTATTTTGCCAATGTCAAGTAATAAATAGCAATAACACATTCAATAAATACACATTATAAATAAAATAATGAATGTGACATGATGATATGAAAATGGCGTCTGTTTGAGACTTGACGTAACATGATTCTAAGTGTCAACGGGCTTTGACATTCGTGAAAGAGTGCTACAAACAAATTTTGCGAACATTGAAATTTTAATGTTGGTCATATATTGAGATTCTTTTAAATAGAGCAACCATGGAGTTTCTTGCCTGCTCTTTTCCATTGAAAAGGCATTTTGAACGTGTGGTAAAGTCATAGCAAAGCATTTTGTATTAGTACTGAAATCTTTACAAGAATAAAAAACATGAATGCCTTCTCCTTAGTCGATGGCTCACTGCTGGGGAGCGTGACTCACAACTTCAGGAATTGGGATCTTTTTGGGTTATTACCAGTCCGCGCCAGACGTTGCGGTTTTATGACCACCTGTTAGCGTTCTGATAATGTAATCCGACCATCTTGTAGGTATTTCAAGACCTGATTAACAGGTAGTGGCCCAGCTTTCTGTGCTAAGGGTCCCGGGTTCAAATTCTGGTAAGGGTGAACATTGTATGATATGCACAAATGTTTATACCCGAGTCATGGATGTTTAATATCTGTATAAGTTTTATATAAAGCAGTGATAGCCAAGTTGGTAGAACGCTTGCCTCGGTAACGAGGATTGCAGGTTCAAACCCCGGCTCGCACCTCTGGGATTTTTCAAGTGCGAATCTCATTTTCAACCATGATTATCACTTGCTAAAAAACGGTGAAGGAAAACATCGTGAGGAAACCTGCATGTCTGAGAGAACCCCTCTAAAGATGTGTGAAGTTCGCCAATCCGCACTGGGCCAGCGTGGTGGACTATGGCCTAATCCCCCTCGCATTGAGGGGAGGCCCGTGCCCAGCAGTGGGACATTAAAAAAAGGGCTGGAATTATATAAGTTTTATATACCGGGATCACCGCCGTTCTATTGTACAGTACGTATAATACAAGCGTTGCTTAGTCTGGGACCGTACAGTTGGTGTGTTCATCTGGCGATATTATTATTATCAATCAGCCCCAAGATCGTTTCCCTTTTAAGCGTATGCATGTCACCCTTTTTTAAACCAATCATGCGCTTGCTCCTCATTCACCCAGCTTGTCACGATGCAACGCGCGTAGCACTTTCGCGCCGGTGCGCGGGCGCAGCCCAGGCCACTTGCGCATGCACACCGCGCGCCCTCTGTTTGGTGAAACCGCGAAAGGTTTGCGCACTTTCTGACCGGATACGGATACGAACATATTATTTAACCAAAACGCCTGTTAGGTAACGTAGGTATGTATGCGTTAAAATGTTTTGACGGTCAATGACCTGAACTTGAAATGTGATGAGTGGTTTTCAGGTATAGTGCATAGAGTTATAGTTAAGCACCATTTTACATAAAGCTAACTCAATAGTTGGCTTTGTGTAGGTGTCCTAGCTTAGTGTTTTAGTGCGGTTTGTGTATGTTCTTTGTTAGTGTGTTAGTTTGTATATTGACACCATCGGGTAGGCCAGGAGACTGCGCCAATTAAATCTAAACTCTGCTAGCACATCGATAGGCTCACAATGGAATGGCTATGCTTTGGTATAACCACTTTTAATACTTTTCTAATAACTGAACTGTCAAAATTAACAATAACAATAGCACTGTCGTCCCATTGCGAGTGAATTGTGTGAGCAAACCTGGATCAAGTTGTCAATTGCTGCTTAGAATCTCTAGAAATAAATTCCACTATCTATATTGATTTCTTATATTTACGCGAATACTACACATTGAAATAAAACTAATCTTAAGGATATATGATTTTATTTATTAGTTTTATTTCAATCCACTATCTGTCATAGCCTTTTTACTAGTATTTCCAGTAAACACATTCCTTATAGTTAACTAACCGCTGTCAACGTTCTAATCGGAACCAACACAAGGAAGCTCGGGTTTACGTAACTGCCGGGCCTTGAACCTCGGAAGCCGATCAGGGTAGCGGACACGTGAGGATGTTACACTCGTCTGTTTCATAAGCGCACGCGCACATAAGCTCACGCAACTCTCGAACGTATGTTCCAGCAATTGCACCGTAAACATTCCTCATTCGTACAAACTTTATTAAAATAACTAGCTGCGCGCCGCGGTGTTACCCGCGATTAAAAAGTATGTCCTCTCCTGTAGCCCTGTGCAATTTTCCGGTTTAAAAATTTGCCTATGTTATTTTCTGACCCTTAAACTACCACTACATATGCAAAAAATCGTGTCGATCTTTTGCTCTATGAAAAATTAAAACAAATCTATCCCATGGGAACCACACATTTTACCGGGATAAAAAATAGCTTATGTGCTATTCCAGACTATAATCTACCTCTGTGCCAAATTTCATCCAGATTCGTTCAACCGTTCTGGCGTGATTGAGTAACAAACATCCATCCATCCATCCAAACATTCACATTTATAATATAAGTGGGATTGTAGGTAACTAAAGAATTACATGTTACAACTACAGCAGTAATGATCCAATTACAAACCACAAAACGCAAAACTTATAACAAAGTATAATTCCATGGAAAACAATATTAAAGTAATGGAAGAAAACCGATCGTTGAGTCATAATGCCATTCATAGTTCGAGGGGTGTGTTATGAGTCAGTCTGTGACGGGGAAACAACGGTGACGTCATTGCAGTTACGTCATACTGAAAAATACATGATTGGGTGATAAAGTCAAGGTTTGAGGGTTGAGGAGTGTATAAGGCAAACTAATATAATTCAATTAATAATTGAAGAGTGTACTGTAGAAATTAAATAGAATTTAAAAAGAAAAATGCCTCTGGGATAGGTGTTAAAAGGAATTTTGTTTTATTGGCCAAAAAAAATTTTCCTTTGATAAATAATGTAATATGTAATTTTCCCTTGTGGTCTGGGTGTTACTGGGGTTGCCCCCAGTCTATTCCAAACACGGTACCTACTACGTTGGACCATACGATTGGTGTGTTTTGATCTGACTATCTTATGACGTAAATTAGAATTAAGACAGCTTCTCTAAACCGGTTAAATGTTTTACTAATGCAAATACCTATTTGACCTAGATCAAGTTACTAAATGCAATTAATACATTTGTAAAACCCAAATGTGTGGGTTGGGATTCAAACCTGCACGTGTTTTCCGTGTAATATTTCCGGGGGTGGGCGGTGCTGAGTCATCGTCCGAGCCTTCCGTGACGCCGGGAAAAGGATGACGTAATGCGGCGTGACGTCATCAAACGCGTCAATCAATAAAACGTGATAACGTTGATTTAAATGTAAATTTTGATATTGATTTCTTATATTTACGCGTATACATTGAAATAAAACTTATTTTACATATTTTATCGCGTTTATTTTATGTTTTTACGATCCCGACGTTTCGGCTGCTTTACAGCAACCATGGTCATAGTTTGAACTGGGGTACCGTTATATCAAACAACTCAGTCCTCCCGTGACTATGAAAGCTTTGGATACTTTACTGAAAATTTACCGGACATCTTGGGGAACTTGAAAAGTCAAACTTTACTATTTTATTCCAATTTCCTTCACTCGTGCACGTTTATGAACACACAATGGTTAATAACCCACAATAATATTACACATTATTTATCAAAGTAACACATTTTTTGGGCAATAAAACAAAATTGACAACTTCACGGTTCAACTTCCCGCTAAAAAGTCAATTTAGAATATTATTGCGTTAAATTATCAAAACACCTTGCTGTATTTGTTTGTGTCTAGTGTGTGTGTTTGTGTGTAGTTCCGTGATATCCACGTCAGACGTTAGAAAGTATGCGTCACCGTATGTTGACTCATTTTCAGGAACTGAATCACTTTTCTCGCAGCACGCACCCTGTAAACATAATAATATAATAAACAGACTCACGACAAATAATGTTGTCTCTTCTTTACGGCGGCCTGATTAGCGCAGTGGTAGTGACTCTGCTTTCTGCGTCGAGGGTCCCGGGTTCGAATCCTGGTAGGGACAAGCTTTGTGTGATGAGCACGAATGTTTGTACCCGAGTCATGGATGTTTAACATGTATATAAGTATTATATACTTAGTCGCCCTCAGTCCATTGTACGGTACCCATAACACAAGCGTTGCTTAATGTGGGACCGTATAGTTGGTATGTTCGTATGGCGATATGTATTTATTTTTCTCCTTAATATCCGAAAGGGTAGAGAAGAGGTGTATTGAAGTACACCTATATTCGGTACCTAAAATGGTATTTGGTACCAATGTAATAGGGGCCAGCCTTTTGCCTTACACAGGGTACACACTCAAAACACGGGGGGTACGAGTTTACAGTTCTCAATGGTTGTGCAAATAAAAATGCTACAAGATTCCGACAATAAGCGTCGGGCCATAGCGGCCGCCCCGCCAGGCATACCACCCGTCTTGCTGGAAGATCTTCTCATTTCCGCTAAAAGAGTGACAATATTTATTATTCCAATGATTCTATGACCATATTATGACATCATGCATCAACGACGGACGTGTTAGATAACTAATAAAAGTCATGACTGTCTGTGGTTCTTGAACCTGACGGCGTCATGCCTTGTCACGCCGTGCCAACGGCCTGGCTACCCAGGAGGTCAGTCCCCCGCCCTTGGCTATGGAATATTTTAGACGTACTTCTTATTATAATTAGACGGTGGCCATTGCCCATTCTAGGCAATTGTTATTCATTTTTAAATATAGTACGTTGTAGTACTTCCCTTGTTACTTGTTGATTTGGGAACAATGCACCTACACTAGACTTAAAGTACGTGGTAAGTCGAGTTTGGGGAAGATTTTTTTTTGTTATAGGAATATTTAGTCGACAATAGCTAGGTTGACACACCACAACTTGTTAGTCGTTTGTGCAATTTGACATAGTAACATTACTGTTGCTGTAAGAGGGAAAATAGAAAATCTGTCTCTATTTTCTTCGTCAAATAGCGTATTGTATACTTTCTCGTGTAGCCTAGGCAACTTTAGTTTTGGACCCCAGCCAATTTGAGACGAAGGTGAACATTTTCTATCTGGACCCCTAGCGCTGCTCATAATCATGGTACTTGGATTGCACGTACCGACTAAACAGATGAGTCGAGTAACTACTCACTTTATTCCCGATTTTTTTTTAATGTAATTTGATTGGTCCGCAATCTTTGTACCCAACACATGCGCGTACATAAGTAATTATATACTGGGATTGGCCCCAGTACTAATAATATTTTACGATACCCATTAAACAAGTTTTGCTTAGTTTGGATCCACCACCACCATTATGGATCTACACCATCACCATCTTTATGGATCCACATATAGATTTGTATTCGACGATGGTCCAAGCATTTAGGATAGTGGGGGTTGGGCTGGCCTGACGTACTATTCCATTTGTAATTATCATAAGTTCACATGTCGAGTGTCAAGTACATCAATGTTTTTTAAATTAAATGCATAGACAAGAATTTCAACGAACTAATAAATAAACATCGTTTCGTAACAGTATGTTATTTAAAAGTTAAATTAACTAATATATATATATATATTGCCCATAAGTATATAACACTAGTCCACGCCCGATCGCGACATTTTGATTCGCTTTGAATTTTGAACCCCTCGTCAAACAAGAATAGTTAGAAAACTACAATACATATGTTGTAGACGGCTCCATTTGTTTATACTCATACCAATAATCGACTAAATAATTCGTATTTACATCAATATCAAGCCGTTTGATATCGCTAAATGGGCAGCAACGCGATAATTTATCAGTCGCGGGCTACGTCACCGACGTACGAAGGTCGTTGGGGCTTTGACTCGTTGCGTAATGCGGTGAGTGACTCAGCTCCGTAAACAATGATAGATTGAAACGTGAATTTACGTACTATAGTACAATTTGTTTAGCCAAGACTATTCTTCCTCCGAATGTATACCCTCGGTAGCAATGAATCCGGGTCCTCAACATAAACCTCAATATCTCTGTAAGAATTGTCGTATATTTTTCGGGCGTTTAATTACTTAATGAATTTTGAATAACGGGAATGTTACTTTGTGTTTTTTTATGACAGAATAGAAACAAAGCCAGTGATTCGAATTCGTAGTTCGATTTTCAAAAGTTTGTAGCCTTTTTGTGATATTATTTAACAGCAACCATGAAGTTTAATTTAAGAAAGAAATATTCTATAAAATCTTTTTTTTTAAATAAGCTAAGTAGCATTCTTAGTTCCCGACATATTAAGGTTTATTTAGTGACCCCATATATAAAATGCCTATTATACATGTGACCAGTATACATTGTCCCCGAGTGTAGTTTAAGAAGGTGAGTAAGTTCGTTTCATTGCCAGCGTTTTGCCAGCTCTGGTTGTCAGGAGGCATCTTCAAGACCTTTTACATTTCTTCACGAGGTACACTTAGTGGGGGTCGAGGTCTGTATTTTTAAGTTACGATCGGGCTAGTCTGAAGATAAAAAAACGCTCCTCCGTCCTGGTTAGATCTAAGGTCATCCCAGGACTGACTACGTCGAGTTGAACAGACTATCGTGTGGTTCAACAACCCTATTCCATTCGGATGGGTGACCTTCCGTTGGTTCGTGACGTAGCGATAAAATACATCGATAATTTGATAATGGTACTTATCTAAAGAGGTTTTTACCGCGCTTTAGGTTATGTATGGGTGAATGGGGTGATTGACCTGGGTGATAAGTACGAGTTTTGGCGGCAACAATAATACCCATCTAGATCAAGTCGAATGAAGTTTTAATGTTAGCGGTTATATTTGACTTACACACAAGGTGGACCGATGACATCACATAAGTCGCAGGAAGCCTTGAAGTCATTGAGAGAGGCCTATGTCCAGCAGTGGACGTCTTTCATAAATGGATGGATGGTATTATAAAAAAACCGTAGTGGTCATTATTTCGATATCCAAGACTAGTCAAGTCAAATCATTTATTTCGTATAGGCCTATGGGGGCACTTACAAATTGTCATTTAAATATTTTTTCTTAACTTTTCAACCGGATCGGAACGCGACCTCGACTGAGAAGATCCGGTGAGAAACTCAGGGGGTTTGTCTATTTTTTTTTTTTTCATATTCTATTATTGGATTTTATATATTTGTACCAAACAATGTAAGTAAATAACGTTACTGTCATTCGTTCGTTTACGTTTACGAAAGCCAAGTTGCGGGTATAAATTAAATATAAGGTGGGCTAGCACCCATGTCTAGACAAAACCTATATTATGTTGCACCGACTTGCTCTCGCTCTTTCGTTATTCATACGAGGGAAAGATTCAAAATCTATCTCACATTCTGTCATATCTCAGCCGGCTGAGCTACTAGTGCTGGACATAACAGATGACAATCTGCATGAGATAAGAATCTCTACAATAACTACAAGTGTGTTTAAAAAATATTCCTTGCGTTCGTTTACCACGTGTTAGAGATACAGTATGTTAATAAAACATTGTAAAAACATCAGGTACTTGACCCTTGGTGTCAAAGTCCTCGACCAATAACACACGACTTGTTGTATTCATGTTAGTTCAATAGCACAGTACCTGACGTTGACGCCAGGTTGACTATCATGACGAGTTAGACACTAGCCGTGTACATACCAGCCGTCATTTGCACCGCTATCAGCCCCACTGTTTATATGAAATGAAATGAAAATGAAAGAAATGAAAATGAAGAAATGAAATGGAAAAAGTTTATTCGACACAGACACGAAGATACACAAATGGGTACATTTACATGAAAAAGTAGAAGTAAAGAACACACAAAGATACACAAATAGGCACATACATTAAAAATATATCAACTTCGCGTGTCTGGACGGCCCTAATGGCACAGTTGGTAATGCTGCCCTGCTGTCTGTACCAAGGAACCGGGTTCGAATCCAGGTTGGGGCTGGATTTTTTCTCGAACCATGGACGCTTAATATCTATACGTAGGTAAGTAATTATATACTGAGATAGCACCCAGACCGTTCGGTACCCATAATACAAGCGTTGATTAGTTTGGGACCGTACTGGTAGGGTGTTCGTCTGGCGATTATAATGTAGCAAGATAAATAATATAGCAGGTGTAGAATCCTTCCCAATAGCTCAATCCCCAGTCTATCCACATAACATTTTCAATAAACCCAGTTTTTCTGACCGCAATTTTGCAATAGTTCCTCCGCCTGCTGAGGTCAATTCGCTGTTTATGCTATCATTTTCAGCAGTTGAAAAAGGGCCTCTACGTGCAGGACCCATGTCCCCACGTAAGCCTTCCAAAGATCCGGGTATAGCCCGTGTGGTGAGAGATATAATAATAATAATATCGCCAGACGAACACCTGCAGACAAGCCGGTAGGATATAAGGTAGGATTTTCCTTAAAAATTGGTAATGTACACCCTGAAAAACAACATTTTATTATTTAGTCATAGCCTACTGTGAATTGAAATAAAAGTAAGTTAATTATTACAATAAGGTTAAATAATTGTAATGTGAATAGTCATTTGCGGTTGACACAGTTCTGTCAAAACGTAATACATTACCTGTTAGTTAAATGCAAAAATTTAAGGAAATAAACAATACAAATTGAAGTAATAGATAGTCTTTGTGAGTGAGGAAATAACAATTTGAAGAAACAAGAAACATCCCGAATAGTAACGACAAAATCAGTTCACTATATATTCATATTTTTGGGGTCGAGTCACCTTCGTCCGTAGGAGAATTAAATACCCTCGAGATACCCTACACGTGACCCTGGGTGGTGCCAACTAGGTGACATCTCTACTGGTGGTAGGCTTCGGCCGTGGTTAGTCACCACCCACTGAACAAAGCCATGTCGCCAAGCGGCCTAGCCGTGTTCGGGATTTCGATTTATGGATGGCGGGTCAGATCAGTTGCGCTGCATGTACCTAGTGAATGTAGCGTCTCGATCTACTGCCGCCTTCCTACCTGTTCACACTCACACAATATATCAATTCGAGAGTGAACAGATACCTTCTAGGCAAGTATGCTCCATCGTAGATCTCATCGTCACTTACCATCAGGTGAGATCGAGATCAAATACTTGCCTATAATGTAATATAAAAAAAAAAAAAATCTGTTTGTTATACATCAATCAGCTACCTAGAGGACGACTTGGTGAAAAATGGAATTGCGGGCAAATCTCACAGAGCAGATTGCAACCACTCCTCAACCTCAACATCCCATAACATGAAAAGCAATCGGGAAAATGTTAAACGCCTCCACAACCTGCCCATCTTGGCACCCAATCTGTAGGGCCGATTTGAACAATTGGCGTGTCATGAAGGCCGGTTGGTTTTAGTCCAGATGGTTGGTTTACATGGCAATGTACGTCCACAAATACGGTGCCAATTAAGGCCATTCGTACAGACTTTTATAAGAAGATCAGTAAAGCTTTAATTTCCAATTTTGATGCTATCAGAAAATACCAGCTTGCCTACAATCACCTAACTGCTTATTCAAAGCCCCATTCAATCTCCCAGACAGTTTAATGTTATGTTACAAAAAAATAAAACAGTCATTGTACAATACCTCGTTACATAAACTAGGTGTATGTTTTGACTCGGGGTCGTTGATCTGAACTGAGAGTCACTCGGATAGGTACGGAGGTCGATGACCCGCATGACACATATTGTGAATGATGGGCGTTGCGCCAAAATTACCTAACCGACGATTGGACAACATTTTTGATTGATATATATATTTTGCCCGCGGCTCCGTCTGCGAGACCATCGATTTGATCTGCTACTCAACCCGCAAATATAATAGCGTAATGATATTATGTACACAATATTTTCATTCTAATTATAGTCTGTGGAAAATCCCGTTGAAAAAGTATCTAATAGTTTTACAGTGATGTTGGTGTGTGGTGGTTGTTTGTGATGGGTTGCTAAGGTCCTGGGTTGATTTTCAGGTCGTAGAAATGTGCTATTTGGATGACCTGACCAAATCTTCTAAGTCCCACAGTTTGAAAGTGGAAAAATGGCAATTATCATGCTTTTTATAAAATTACGGCAATCATTGGCGTAATATGGATGTACAACACTAGCACACCTCTGCCATCCCCTTCGGGAAGTACAGGCGCAATGTTATGCTTGAAGTCTGCCAACCCGTGTCCGGGTGGTGGAATATGGCCTAATCCTCCTAGCACTGAGGGAGGCCCGTGCACAAAAATGATAGTTTTTTTTGTATCTATCTATCAGCCGATATACACGTCCACTGCTGGACATAGGCCTCCCCCAACGACTTCCACACATCACGGTCCTCCGCCACTCGCATCCACCAGCTTCCTGCGACGCGTGTGATGTCATCAGTCCACCTTGTGGGGGGCCGTCCTACACTTCGTCTTCCGATTCGTGGTCGCCATTCTAGAACCTTTCTGCCCCAACGGCCATCGGTTCTGCGAGCTATGTGCCCTGCCCACTGCCACTTCAACTTGGCGATTCTTTTTTTTTTGTACGGTTTGACGTAATCCAATGATTGGGCTATAGCCAAGCCCAGGTTATTGGACTGGAGCATGTTTAAAGATCAAAACACTATCGTTGAGGACATGCGGAGGTTGTATGTCAGGTGATACACACTGTTACGTAGGATGTCTACTTTAAGGATTGTGTATAGATAAGTATAGAAACATCGTACCGTAATCAAAAAGAGTCTGAGATCGGACGTCAAACTGAGAGAGATAAAGATATATATTATAGGGGTCCGATATAGATATTATTTATGTAAACCATTACAGAACTTATAAATCCTCAAAAAATCACAAAATGATTTTACCGACACACACACAAATTGCTATGCATTTACCGACACGTACAAGAATGCCGTTTTATATAACACTATCCCTCTCACTGGGTAGTCAAATCAGGTCGTGTATAGGGCACTTTATAATCCTCATTACCTAACAATGTCCAGAAAAAAGGTCTTAATTAAAATAAAACCAACAACCCTGAACCCCCTACAGCCATGAGTTTCGTCTACAGAATATCACAACACCTTGCTTTGCGTAACCCCAACTATTTTGGCCAATGTCTCGACGAGTCTCCAAGCCATGAACCAATCCATCAAATGACCCCGCCAACAACCACTTATCTCAATCTTTTAAATTAAACAAAGATGGATGATCAAATGTTTGATGACATCATAATACTTTGGAAACATTCTATCATCATTTTTATGCTAGTTACAGCGTGGGGACGCGCGATAAAACTAATATACCGAGTGTTAATGCCCTGTATCTACATGTGGGTCAACCGCCTCAATTACGTAGGAGACTTCTCTGAAAGATATGAATGTGTAATTAGCGTTTCAGTACAGCAAACTCCGGACGGGGGCGTATAAAAATAAACTTAATTTCTACTTGATAGAGCTTAGAATATAAAGATGAATACCTAATCCTAGATAAAAGACCTATTTAATGATCAAACTCTTTATTGTACACCAAAGAAGTAGACTTAACAATAATCAAAGACAACAGACAGATAGTACAAATAGCGGTCTTATCACTACAATGTGATCTCTTCCAGACAACTTATTAGGGAAAAGGAGAAGGATAAAATAAAAGATAGGTAATAGTTGGCGTACAAAGCGTCAGAAAAGATACTCTTGGGTACTGATTAATATAAAACACACGCTAATATACATACTAATACTTACAATAAATAATATATTTGATATATATAAATACTAGCTGCGCCCTGCGGTGTTACCCGCGCAAAAAATCATGTCAATCCTTTCCGCTATGAAAAATTAAAACAAATTTTTACCACGGGAACCATACATTTTACCGGTATAAAAAGTAGCCTATATGCTGTTCCAGACTATCATATATCTCTGTGCCAAATTTCATCCAGATCCGTTCAGCCATTCTGGCGTGATATAGTAACAAACATCCATCCATCCATCCAAACTTTCACATTTATAATATTAGTATAGATAATATACTACACATATATATATATACATACTTAACAGAGAATGTGTATAACACTGAAGACGAGAGAATAATAGATATTTTATAGTGACAAGTAATAGTCATGGACAAGACCTAATCCTTACTAACCTAATCCTAGATCTAAGAGCGGTGTCATGCCGTATAAGGAGATGAAAGAGGCTGCTCTAGATAGACACAGGTGGACCGACAGCTACACCGACATAGGTCTTGCCCAAGAAGAATTCTAGGCTAATCCTCAAGGCAAGAGAGACTCAGGATTTAGTCCAACACCCTGGCCCAGTCCAGTGGCCCAAGCAGTATCTTCTTCCATATACTTATTTGCATCCCGCTCACACCACAGCTTTTATTAATGAAAATGACAGTGACAGCATACTTTCTGGATGACGTTACGATTATAGAGTTCCTGCTTACTAATAATACTGCTAAATAATAATAATAATACCAGCCCTTTTTAATGTCCCACTGCTGGGCACGGGCCTCTCTTCAATGCGAAGAGGATTATCTTACCCTATAATTTGACGAAGTCCACGAGCTTTTTGGAAATTTTCCGACAGGTACCCGAAAGCGGCGGGGATTGAACCTGTGAACGACCTCTTGTTTACAAATCGATCGTTCAACCAACCTAACGTATAACACGTCATTATAAAACGTCACATTCTTGAAACGACATTGAAAACCATCTAATCACTATTATGTGAATTAAAAGAACTGGCATCCTATTTGTCCTCATTAGACCCGCGCACACATACAAATCTATTCTCAGCCTGTAGTTACACGCGTACCCCTGTGTGAGTACGTGTACGCACATATAATAGACACGACGTGACGTCGCGACGCCTGCGTCTGTGTGTGTACGAGGTCGGTGACCGGCGAAATTTCGGCGGAACAAGGTAGGTATATTGCACAACTATAGGCGTATAGTAATAACCGTTTTTACTTGATCCATTTTTTTAATGACTGCTAAAGGTTAGGGGTCAGGTTTGGTTGGTAATAGCTAAATAGTCAATTGTTGCTAGGGTAATTAAAATTTTATGTGTAGGGTTGTGTGTTGTTTGTGATAGAATTTCGGGTATTACTATAAGAGATTCTGATTGGAGGACAAGAATACTGTGGATATGACGTCATTTTTCTCAGAGCACACCTTATCAAAATAACCAACATTAATCGGACTTGAATTATCAAATTACAGGGGTAGGCAGGGGTGTGCCATATTTGCGATGAATTTAGTAGGTACAAGGCGTTAAGTACGAGGTTATTCGTATGCTAACCGTATACTTTATAGTCTACGTATTTAGATACTGTGTATGGAGAATTGAACAGCGCCTCTAGCGGACAATATTTAAAATTTCAATTATCTATAAAAATGTCTAGATACGTAGACTATAAAGTATGCGGTTAGCTTACGAATTATCTTGCATTTAACGTCAAATACCTACAGTGTTTGATACAGGAATGTTAGAGAAAATTTCCTAAATCTGAACTCTATTTCAGTACGTTTTATTCAAAGAAGCATCAGATTTATTTCGGTAAATATTCGCAACACCCGTGGGCGTAAGATTACGCCATATTTGTACGGCTATCTATGAAAGTGATATACGACTTATTTTCGCAGCATTATCATATAGAGTTAATGAACTCATTGAAACGTGATTATGTAAAATTAGCGCACGATACGACCTTTGAACTGTTTAGAAATACATTTTTAGTTTTTATTATTTCAACTTCAATATGTTTATGTTTCTGTAACACCGAATAGACTGCACCACACGGCCCGACCGCGATATTGGATGGGTTGCCGTTTGATTGTTATAGGATGGAGTATAAATTATAAGTTATTACTATTAACACACATGTTGTGAAATAATTTTCAAAATGTCTTACATATTTTCAAATATATTCCTCATCCGTGTTTAGTGAAAGCTGTAATGTTTCTAATTTATGTGTTAGTAAAGTAAAACTTGGAACATCTCCGTTTATTTTTCTAAATCTTCCATGTCATTTGACATGCCACATTGACAGCATCCAATAATATTAGACCATAGAGCCATTCACTATAGTAGTGACGACAGCGCCAACCCTAATATAAATTGGGGAAAAAGAAGATTCAGTAGCATTGTTCTTTGTACTGATAATTAAGTGTTGTTCAACACTTAATTATCAGTACAAAGATTTTACAAAAAAAACTCTCAAAACTGATTACTTTTTTTTTGAGAATGCCCTCACCCTCCTTTGGATAGGTATTTTGGCAACGACAACTGGATTTTTTTTTATCAGACATGGGAGATTCTATGCAGGCCTAATCCGTGTACTAGGCCTAATATACCTCCCTAGCCCTATTAAAGTGGAGGATACTATATTAGTAGATTACCGAACTTCTTGGTAGGACTTGAAAAGTTGAGCTTTACGATTTAATTTTATTTTACTACATCTTGCACGTACACAATATAATGTTTAATATCCCTCCAAAATTACACGTATTAACACATTTTTGGAAAAATAAAACAAAATAGAAAACCTCTATCTCCGAAAACCCCAAAGTCTCAACAGTAGGGTAAGATTGAACTTTTAATCCAATCATAACGTCATCGAGAAAACAAGCTCTCCCTGTCATACTAATATTTTTTTTTTATACATTATAGGCAAGTATTTGATCTCGATCTCACCTGATGGTAAGTGATGATGAGATCTACGATGGAGCAAACTTGCCTAGGTAGGAAGGCGGCAGTAGATCGAGACGCTACATTCACTAGGCACATGCAGCGCAACTGATCTGACCCGCCATCCATGAATGGCAGCACCGAACATCATATCATCAATTTATAAAATCTGTGGCGAGAGAGGAATGGACGACGCTTACGTGCCCAAACGCTACGTACAAACGATTGTGCTTGAGTTACTGATCACTTATCGCACAACATAACAACTGAACTATCAAAGTTGTATTACAAAACTGTCAAAGTTAACAGCCAGTTGCTAAAGCGTTATGGTTTCAAGGCTCGGTTTGAGCAACGTCGCTCAGTTTCGCAAGCTTCATGCAACAGGGTCCGGAGACTCGCGAATAAATTACCAAGAGATGACATGCTATGATGAAAACAATTAAAAAAAATGTCGGGGATTAAGTAAATTTCGTGGTTAAGCAAGAGTAGCTGTGTTTGAATTGACGGGTGGCGTTTTATTTCACACTACAAGATTTAGTTTATGCCAATAGTCACTACATAGATATAGCGCTATTAACATTATGCAAAAAGACATCTTAACATTACAATAGGACATCTTAGCATAATGTAAAAGGACATTTTAAGATTTTGCAGTAGGACTTCTTAAGACTGTGCAAAAGGACCTCTTAACACTGCACAAGGACCTCTCAACACTGTAAACGGACTTCTTAAGGCTGTGCAAAAGATCCTCTCAACACTGCACAAGGACTACTTAAGACTGAAAAAAGCAACAAATAGGACATTTATTATTGTCATGTATTGTCGTTGTAATATTTAGTATTGTATTAGAGTCTATTATTGTTATTTAATTAAATTTAAATAAAGAACCATTTTCCATTGCCTTTCTATGTGTTATACAGAATATTTGTTATAAATAAACAATACATATTTAAAACCAATTCTACAATTCTTAGTGTCTATAAAACCTTTTTAAAATTCTCTTAGGTAATAAGTTAACTGCTCATAATCCTATAACAGGATTTGTGTAATACAGTCAGAATACCTACAATTTGTAATAAACAATTATTCAATTATTATTCATATCACGTCTAAAGTTTATGCGCATTGTGCTACGTATATTAACAATAGTCGTTTGGATTTTTGCACATCCTCCATCGCAAAACAAAAAACATAATAAGGAAATAAGTACCTATTTTAAACCATTTGAACTGTGTACTGACCACAGATCATATATCTGTGGTACTGACTGACAGATCAGTCTAGAGGCTTCCTTTCTTGCTTCAGCAAGTCGTGGCTCGCTCGTGGCAAGGCACGCTGCCTAGTCGAGCGCTGTCATCTATAATTTTCATTGTTGTCAACTGAGCGTGGCCAGTGGCTAAAGCAAGCACAATACGTAGTACGTTAACGTAAGTTTCTTCCGACCCGCTCACGCCACAGATTTCACTAATAAGAATGACAGTAACAGCATGCTTCGATAAAGTTACAATTACATTAACAATTCATGATAGGTACACTGCTTGTTTGGATTAAAACCGAGGCGGCCTCGAGGCATGCAAGAGGGACCGTGTCCGTCAGTCAGTATACAGCTGTTGAATAACATCACTTATGAATGATACAAAGCTTAAGATCACTTATTTATTTTTTGTTCCAAGTTATTCGAGAATAAAATGATCTCATGGTGTGTACTTTACTTCATACAATATCATAACGTATTATGACTTCATATCCTTGTCATATACATGGGACATACTATTAACGTAGGCCTTTAGGTCCCAATACAGCTAATTAATGTTGTATTTTTCCGAACAAGCATTATTTTAAAAATAATACATGTCAAAATTATAATTTCAAATAATGATTACAAATAAAGAAGCACAGGTTCAAAGGTTAGTTTAACTTTATTGAATCACCCTGAATAAAGATCACCA
This sequence comes from Pheosia gnoma, assembly GCA_905404115.1. NCBI lineage: Eukaryota > Metazoa > Arthropoda > Insecta > Lepidoptera > Notodontidae > Pheosia > Pheosia gnoma. The sequence continues at coordinate 4,791,449 of FR989917.1, read as the reverse complement.
GAGCTCCGAGGCCATTGACTCGTAATTTATACACCTTTGTTTATTTATTCGAAATATCTTATAGATTAGAAATCCTAAAAATTGTTTCTAGTACACTGATCTCCCAAATGTTTTCTTCTGCAATTTAAAACTGCTATGACTATAATGACTAATTCATTAAACAATAAGCCACGTATAGAAATCTCCAGTAAATTCTAGAAGTACATTTAAAAAAACGTACGGCGCGGTTGAGAATGAGGAGCAAGAATCATTGCCCTCGAGACGACCAGACCGTTTGACCTCCTATTTCCCTTTCGAATGCCTCTAGGCGTGTATACATTTCGTTACGAACGGGAGGATGGGGAGGTCTTAGTCGCTGTTCGTAAGGGAATTTTCCTCAAAGAAAAACGCACGAAAATATTGGCAGGTCGTTGAACTGTAGGCAAGGTCGGCGTGCAAGGTCGCCGTCCTGCGCGGGTTCGACGCCCGCTCGCGGCCAAAACATTAGACGGACCGAAAGAATGGCCGGCTATCATCATTGATATTTATTGTGTTCGTAACAGCTTTTATTAATGTTATGTCTGTTTGAAATCAAATACACAGTAGGTATTATTTATTGTATATTTGATCTTAGCTACATTATTTATCTAAAGTGCCTACCTACGATATTTAAACGGCAAGATCGTTAATTAGGTCGAGTTCTTCACGTTTCAGGAATATTGGTTTGAATAGTATCTTTTACAGGCCGAAATTAACACAGGAGTGACTATGTAAGTAGCAATTGAGCCTTTAAAATTGATAGATATTATTATTTATGGAACGGAACGTATAGGGTACGCTCATTGTGAAATTAACGAAATCTCTGATTATTTTCAGAAAATATTTCAATATATCTAGTACCTACCTACTTGTTACATATTAAAATTAATGATGTAGCTGACAGAGAACATACGGTCGTACGTAAGTTGAATAATTGCCAAATCTTAGTATTATTTGTACCTACGACGTAAATGTGTAGTAAAGTTGTCATGAAAATTCCTATAAGTATATCGTAATTCGTAATTTTAATATTTAAAATGTAGCGACCACTTCAACCGCACCACAAACTACACAGATGGCGCTGCAGGCGAATTCAGAACAATAGACAATTCTTATCACAATCCTGAATCACGCTATAAGAGATTTCGGAGCAAGTAACATATATACAAGATCTCCACGATAACCGTCGGGGCATAGCGGCCGCCCCTCCAGGCATAGCACCCGCTTAGCTGGAAGATCTTCCCTTTTCCGCCAAACAAAACATAGTCACAATGTACTGACCTACCATAATTAAGGTTGTCCGTAGCAAAAATAAAATGTTAAATAATTAAATATAAACTTCTTTATTTTTGTACTTTCGTAATTAATTAATTATCATTTGTACAAGATTGAACGTACACAGTCATGATGACGGGTAGACACACAATGACTTTAATGCTGGCTATGATGTCATACTTGTATATATTGTGCAATGTTTTTGCAATAACACAGTACATTAAAGTATATATATATTTATAGTACCTAGCACTATCATACTTAAAAACCTACGTAGCCTCGATTCATTTAGTCCTAAGGGCTGCTGTGAATACAATTGGTATACAAATAAGTTAGTATGAGCAGGTTGTGTGCAAATATTATAACACCCCTTTGCGATCTGTCGGGGGTAGAGCTCCCACATGTCCTTATCTCCTTATCAACTGTACTTCATAAAGTACATAATACCTGTCGCCGCCCTACAGGTCAGCCACCCTAAAAGCCTGTCAACACGAAACGAACATCGATGTCCAAAGACCTCAATAGACGGGGCGATAACCTCTCGTAAATAAGTGCTGAGGAAAATATGTGAAGTATTTTATTGTTACGAATATAAAGCCTAATTTTACTGTTCATTAAAGTAGGCTTTGATTGACAATCAAATAAGGCTTTATAATCAAAGCATAAGATTTCTTTGACTATTCTTTAAGAGATAGTTAATGTACTGATACACCTCTGGGATTTCTGGATTTCATCTGCGAATCTCATTTTCAACCATGATTATCACTTGCTAAACGGTGAAGGAAAACATCGCGAGGAAACCTGCTTGTCTGAGAGAACCCCTCGAAAGACGAGTGAAGTCCGCCAACCCGCACTGGGCCAGCGTGGTGGACTATAGCCTGATCCCCCTATAGCCTGATCCCCCTCGCAGTGAGGGGCCCGTGCCCAACAGTGGGACATTAGAAGGGCTGGTATTATTATAATGTTGGTATACTGACTCTTGTGAGAGGACCTCGAAACACGAGCAGCACAGAGCGCTTATGGGCAATTGCCCATAAATCTTTGGCATAAAGACGCCTTGGGAAGCCAAGTCATAAGCCAAGCGACTGCTAAATACAGTCATGAGGTATTTAGTCCCGGATAACGAATCTAGTTACTCCAAAACTCATAAGCTTGAAACTCCCATAATACAACAAAATAACAAACTTGTGCGATCTAAATTGAATGCTATCAGTCAATAAAATGTTCGGGATCGCGTCATGGCTATATCGGGAGTCGAACGGGCAACGCTCGGAGCGCGAGCCACCCACAAAACATAATGTGAACGCCTCCTGAGGGGGGGTATTGCAAAAAAGATCAGAACAACAAACACCGTTGATTTATTGATGTCATTTTCTATTTTTAGAACGCTGGTATTGGTTAGTAAGATGGCAAAGGGTTCGAATCCTAATCCGTTTAGCTGTATACTGATCGCGCTGCCTCCCAAAGCTGCTCGTGTATGCCTCGTCCGAGGAAAACGTTCGCGCTGACTCGACCGAGCACTTTCATCGGTCATACGCCTCGTTGTCGCCTTAGCGTGAACCGATTGCACAGATTAAAACTACGAGGGAACTTGTGGAGGGTACCTAATTGTAAAGAATTATTGTCAGTTGTCAATTTTGTTTTATTAGCTAAATAATGTCTGATTTTTGGTGAAATATTAACCATTATATTAAGTTCATAAGCGTACGAGTGCCGTAATAAAAATGAAAAGTGGAAACATGGAGTTTAAAGTTCTCCGCACTTTACTGGTGGAGACACTTTTGATATCAGTCCGTTTGGTTAGTTCATTTGATCAAACGGGCTACGCTAGACCAATAGACCATGGGATCTAGTGAACCATTACGGGATGAACATGTGGGACGACCATGCAAAGATCCTTCCCCCTTTTCTGTTTTAAAGTCTGCAGAGTAATCATGTTAATGATACAACGTCGTCCCATCCATTCTTGTTTGTTTGCTTCCATGTTTTTGTTAGTGTATGTAAGTAAAACATTTGTTTATCCAAATCCTTAAGCTTTTAAATGGGTACAAAATCTCAGCAAGCTTATTGAACTGGGACAACAACTCATTGATCTTTTAGAGCTGGTTAATACAGATCGCAAATAAGAGGTCGTCAACTTACGTAAAACAGTAACTGGGCCATGTATGTATCTTAATATACATAAATTTCGTGTGACGGTGTTTGTCCGCTATGGACTCCTAAACTTCTAAACCGATTTAAATAACATTTTGCACCCTTTGTGCAGTTTTATCCAACTTGAAAGATAGGATAGTTTATATCTCAATTTATTATCGCAAATATTTAACAATATTTCCTAGAAATTATTTATATGGCAAAACAACGTTTGTCGGATCAGCTAGTAGCATATAAAATGTGACATGAAAAAAAAATGGCAGCGGTCTCACAGAATCTTAAGCCGACATTTGTTTAAATCTATTTATTGGTCTATTTGTCTCATTGAGTACCTTTCTAGTAGATTTATGCCTGAACACTCTTGAACCACTATTTTTTTATGAAACTGGCATTGTTATAATATTTTGGGTCAACTATATATAATGGTGGTTTCCCGGATAATAAAGTTGCCCATTGGAATTCCTAAAGGGGACTTTATTTTCTGGTCAGATTAGTCAAAATAATAATAAATAAATATTGGCAGAAAAATACCAAACCAAGGAACGATTGTAAATTGGGTACCGTACAACGGACTGGGGGTGATCCCAGTATATAAAACTTATATAGATATTAAATATCCGTGAGTAGGGTACAAACATTCGTGCTCATCAAAAAAAGTTTGGCCCTTACAGGATTCGAACTCAGGACCCTCAGCACGGAAGGCAGGGTCTCTACCCAAGGTGCTAATCGGACCGTCAATAAATGTTGCCAGACAAATAAACCCTAAACTAGTAACTGTAATGGACCTAATATAAGGCACCAAAATCGAATTTCAAAAATACCATTTCCGAAATTGACACAGCCGGGCATCGAACCCTCAACTACTTGGTGCATTGGTCCAAGTGGCTGTTTTCAAAAGAGGAACGTACCTACAGTCAAACAAAGCTGCAGGAAAAACTAGTTTTTCAATAAACTGAAAATATATTTTTCAGAGTTACCGCGGCTTACAGTATGGTCGACCATTGACCTTTGAAAATTGTGCTACCATCGGGTTTTGAACCCGGAACGCCGCAATGGGCTTATTAACGCTATAATAAGCCTAACACAATGTGTACATAATGTAAATGTATGTAGGTCTGTATGTATACTGGGCCTACATTGGTTGAATCACCGTGAAATTTTTGGCAAGCGAATCTATACTTACTGTGTAATATTATAAAACTGTAAATGGGCTGTCTGTACATCTATACTATACTATAATGTCTGTCGCTGTCACTGCGAACTTCGTAGCGCCACAGAATCAAATGTATGAGAAAATTAATTATCTTAGTTTTCTGCTGGTTCGGGTGAAGGCAAATACAAAAAATCAAAGATTATAGAAATCGGCTCACCCGTTCTTGAGTTATAAGTGGTGGAACTAACACGACTTTGTTTTATATATATAGATAGATGATAAAGAGGTAAAGTTTGTTAGTTTATTTCAGGGGGTTATCACCGAAACTTGATCCGATTTTGAAAATTTCTCACAGATAGAAAACTACACTATATCTAAGTGATATAGTATAGTATGTTCCACCGAGGTACCACGTGTTTTCTTTACAATATTAAAATAAAATATTCTACACTATTATTGTTACAATTTATATATGACAACCCATAATTAGCATAGTTGGTAGTGACTCTGCTTTCTGTGCTGAGAGCCCGGCTTACTGATCGAATAGATCAGTAAGCCCGAAGAGTAGCCCCTACATCCAAACTCACAAACTAACAAACTTTACCTGTTTATAATATGTGTAAAAATAACTGTCAAGTAAAAATAATACCAGCCCTTTTAAAGTCCCACTGCTGAGCACGGGCCTCCCCTCAATGCGGGGAGGATTAGGCCATAGTCCACCACGCTGGCACAGTGCGGGTTGGCGGACTTCACACATCTTTCGAGGGGTTCTCTCAGACATGCAGGTTTCTTCACAATGTTTTCCTTCACCGTTGTCACTGTCAAGTAAAGTCACAATAAATACATAGTGTTACAAATATTTCAAAATACATGTTTCAGTTCAAATTGTGCCTTTTGACGACATTATAAGGTTGACTGCCTAATTGAAGTAGCCTGGTTTAACTTTATGTATTCACTAGCTGTTACCCGCGACTTCGTTCGCGTGGTATTTAACAAAGTCACAACCGTTGGCAACAGCCTGCTCGCGCGTTCTGAGCCCGCAGGACGCATTGCAGGTTGTTGCTATCAAACTTAATCAGGCGCAACGCTGCAACATTGGTTTTAATCTTTTTTCGTGAGATCCTATGTTTTTTTCTAAAATAAAAGTAGCCTAAGTTACTCCTTGTTACATCAGCTATCTGCCAGTGAAAGTCCCGTCAAAATCGGTCCAGCCATTTCAGAGATTACCCGGAACAAACAGACAGACAGACACTAAAATTTTTTTAAAAAAATTGTTTTGGTATAGGTACCGTGTATACATCCAAATGCACCTAGTAAAAAGCGGTTATTTTAATATTACAAACAGACACTCCAATTTTATTTATATGTATGTATGTATGTATTACACACATGTGTAAATATCAGTTATGTATGACGGTTACATTGTATGTTAGTGTTTGAACAATCTGTTATGATTTAACGGTCCATAATATATGTAAGGAGGCAGAGAAACACATGTGAAATAATATTGTGTTTCATGTACATGTGCATAAATCACGACAAATAATGGAAATAAAACTGATTTTAAGCATTTTATCGCGTTTTTATTTTGATTTTACGTTCTCGACGTTTCGGCTGCTTTACAGCAACCATGGTCACGGGAGGACGAAAACGCGATAAAATCCTTAAAATCTGTTGTATTTCAATGTGTAGTATTCGCGTAAATATAAGAAATCGATTTTTTATTAATTACTATTTCTTAACTTATTTTATATTATTATTATAAAATACTCATATTAAATTATATTTAACATTATAATAATTATAGGAAACATAAAAAAACATTGTCAAACATCCGTGAAAAATCACTGTGGGTTCCAGCTGAAAATCAGCGCCAGGCGTCTTCGATGCCTGGCTTATACTGAGCTGGACACCTGTTTGGCGCAGCCATGAGACACACATGAGTAGCCCATTATATCTGACACACTATTGTTTAAATTTAACAATGATAAGCTGTTAATAGTTATAAGTTTCTTTATGTTATCTCGTGTCTTGTGTTGTTGCCAAATACATGTTTTTTCTTTCTTCTTCTTTCTTTCAAATCAATACACGACAAATAAGTCTACCTGTTAAATTAACTAAGTAATAATGATTATTATAATCTGTACATATATATACATAAATTTGTAGGGGTATAACAAATTATTTGTTTACGCTCCCAACGACGCTTCGGCTGTTACAGCCCTCCCGTGACCATGGTTGCTGTAAAGCAGCCGAAACGTCGCGAACGTAAATACATAAAATAAACACGATAAAATCCGTATAATTAGTTTTATTTTTAACAGGCAAGTACCTTATAATGCTATTGTTAATGGATGCGTTGTATTCACTCTGCATAATAGTCTTTCGCTATAAGATATAATATTAATATAACACGTGTAAAAATATACTACATTGCATTCATAACTCCAAATAGAATCACCAGCAATGACTCTCTGTAGAGTTCATCAACCCAGATCCTTGGAGATTTTTTCTCAAAAAATCGCAAGTAACGAGCGGCGGTGCTAATTCACGCTATGACATCAGCGGGCGTAAGCAGACAGGTGAAGAACCCGCCTACTAAAGTTACAATGACCGGATCCGAATCGGTAGTTCGATTTATTTATGAATCGATACAATTAATCGATTCGAGATTACTTTTCGAAGTGTTATATTTGTCTTGTTCAAGATTGATTGCGTCACGTACTAAATTGTTGTTTAGATTAAAAATGTTATTACATTTAAAACGAAACGGTGTTGGTTTATAGCGTTCTTACTCACAAACAGAATTAAGATGGCAATAGCACCTTAAGTACATATAGTTATAAAATATTTTTAAAGTATGATAACGGCGTTTAATAAATCAAATATCACAAACAATACACTGTACTCGGTTGGCTCAAAACGAAAATAATTCAAATCAATCAACTAAATAACATTATTAAGTCGCCATTTTGACCTGACGGCGCGCGCGGTCACTGCCCTCGGGAAAGCGGCCGGAAACGTGTGGAAAGCGCGGAACTGCTGTGACGTCACCACCCGTTAGGTAATCGCCCCGTTCGAATGTGGAAGTTAATTCTTTTAATTGTCATGATCGAAAATGTATGTCACACTGGCCACTGACACGCACAATCAAAATTAGAATCGTTTTTTTAAATTATTTGTAACTATATATTACTGGCTCGTAAAATGCGACTATGTTTGTTTATGGTTTGTTTTTTTTTCTGTTTAAGACAAAGGTCATTGCTGCCGTTACTTGTTTAATAGCCTAGGGCAGGGTTTCGCAGAGTGATATCGGTCGGAAGGGGTCGATATTGGTTTCCCAGGGGTCGACAAAAACGAAATCTGATTTTGGGAGTCGACGTAATACTATATGACGTTTGATAAAGTTACAAAGCGCCTATAAATATGGAGGTAAGCCAACAAATACAAGGAATGTATAAATCAAACGTTTTCCCAAAACTGGATAAACCCATTTCAATTGTTTGAAAAGCAATAAACCGCAAATAAACCACAAAGATCACCAGCCATGACATTACAGTCATTTTGTCATTTACCTATCCACAATAACCATGTATTCGGTATTTAGTGGGACACGTCCTCCCCATATAGTAGGTAGCGGTAGGTAAGTAGATGTTATTAGGTAGGACGACTCAACGTTATGTACTTTAGTTAACTAACAGTGCCTACAATTTCGTGGACTCATGGACTAGTCTTTTGAGTAACCCAAGGGATTCGATTGGCCCAGGTAATGACTCTTTAATCAGAATCAGAATATTTCTTATTCATGTAAACCGTTAAGTACAGTACTTATGAGTCGTCAAAATAGTTACGAAATGCTAAGCTACAACTTTACCATCCGTTCGGAATGCCGTTCCTATGGAGATGAACGGGCAATAATAGGATTGCTTGAATCCCGGTAGGTCAAAGTCGACGTCAAATCGTTTATTTCGTATAGGCCTACGCGGTCTCTTACAAATTGTCATTTACATGGTTTTTTCTTAATTCTACAACCGGATCGCACGCGACCTCAACTGAGACGATTCGGCGAGAAACTCAGCGGGCTTGTCTATTTTTTTAATTATGTATATTACAAAAAAAATAAGGAAATTAAGCTACTACAGTGTGTTGCCATGCGAGGGGCGAACTTTGTGTGAGGAGCATGAATATTTGTACCCGACTCATCGACGTTTAATATCTATATAAGTAATATATACTGAGATTGCCCCCAGTCCATTGTACGGTACCCGTAACCTCTTTTTAGAGGAGTTACCGCTTAGTATCTTACCTGCTCTTCTCAGTGGACCCAGCCTTCCGAACCGATGGTAACTTTAGACTAATCATAAGAGCAATTTTGGCCTCCACGAATAAAAAAATAGACTAATAAGATTGTTTTAGTTTAATAACACATGCTATGATTAGTTTAGGACTAAACAGTTGGTATATTAATCCTGATTTATTTATTAATTAAAACCATAGGAAGCCAGCGATAAAACGCGTGTTCCTTTTTGAAATTCTTGCAGAGATTCTTAAAAAAAAATAGCCCGCCACGCGCCACCCACGTGCGATCCAACCCTGAGTTGCCATAGCAACGGGCCTCGGGCATATCGCGATACCGCCCCGGTCGTAACCCTATGCTCCTATTTGCCCCACCAATCGTCCGGGGTCAATGGAACAGTTTAGCACACTTTTCTACGCAACTGAAACACTGGAGTTTATTCACCCCGCGACGTATTATATGGCTTAATGTCGAACGTAAAAATATAATATGTCTATGATAAAAAAAAAAATCTCGCCAATACTATCCGTTTTGGTGCTTTGAACTGTTTTATGGATTTGCTGCTCGGCTATTAAAATATAAATATGTGCTAACGGTACCAATTTAATATTCTCGTATATGATGCCTGTTAATGCCTATATTTTTGGCACCAGTATTTCTTAAAACAAGACTGGCATTTTCAAGAAGTTAAATTTCAAATCAAATTTACTTTTACATGACGTAATTTTTCGGTGTTATAAAATACAGAATGATTCAGAAAGGGTATTCTAAACCTTGAACCTGTGCTTATTTATAGCGCATTTGTTATCATTATGTGAAGTTACAATTCCGATATGTCAATTTAAAAAAAAACACAATTGTCATTTTGTTGGGAACAATTTTTTCATATAAAGCCGACATATTATCGAAATTCTGACTTCACGTAATGATTACAAATGTGCAGGTTCAAGGTTTAGTATACTCTTTCTGAATCAGCCTGTACTATCATTATTGAAAATTCGCAGCATGCTATGCGCTTGGTGAAACAAAGATCATGTGTGTGCTTCGATACGCTCCGCTCCAAAAATAAGTAAAGCAGTGATACATGTTGGGTTAGCGCACCGATAAAATAAGTAAAGCAGTGATACATGTTGGGTTAGCGCACTGATAAAATAAGTAAAGCAGTGATACATGTTGGGTTAGCGCACCGATAAAATAAGTAAAGCAGTGATACATGTTGGGTTAGCGCACTGATAAAATAAGTAAAGCAGTGATACATGTTGGGTTAGCGCACCGATAAAATAAGTAAAGCAGTGATACATGTTGGTTTAGCGCACCGATAAAAAATAACGTATCATGGTTTCCGAATAACTTAAGCACAGATACATGTTGGGTTAGGTTAGCGCGCGCAATTTTATAATTGGATTAGTGCATCCAGAGATTACCACATCCAAACTAACAAATCAACAAGCTTTACTTCTTTATAATATTATGGTATAGTTGGTATCTATGACTATGAAAATAAACGATCGGGCATATGATCGTTTATTTTAAAAAACTTCATGTTAACTTCGAATGAAATGCCATGACAAACGACAATGGACCATATATACCTTTACTTTAGTTGAGCATTTGGCATTGAACACCGTGACTAAGTCTATGAATATTATACAATCGTGGTTTTCTTATACAAATAAATTAAAACGACCTTATACATGATCTTCCTTCCTTCCTATTGTTAATAAAACGTGTATGGATGTGTTATAAATACAAAACGTATGAAATTTACATTTAAAATAAACTTACTAAAATATTTTTAAAAATGTATGTAGTTATTTTTTATTTTCCATCGAACCATGGATCACATAACTGACCCTAAACAAAATGGTAGATTATGAGAGGCACATTATGTTGGGTAACATTGAATGTGGACAATTATGTTGGGGCACATTGCACTATGTTGGGGCACAACGCATCGCTGCCGGGGTCCGGACAGACAGCAACGTCCGGCCTTGACGTCTCATTCGTGAGTTAAGTCGACGATTGTTATTCACTTCTCGTTACAGGAATAGCGACATGAATGGAGATGATATCCTACTATATAAGATGTATCACTGTATCACTACTATAAAATATGTTACAGTAATAAGTGTAAAACATTTATGTGGTCCATTGTTGGTTTTTGGACCACATTCCATTTTTTTTTAAATAACACCAAATACTAAATTCACATTAAAATGTAACATATACTTCAAGATGTCATGATAAACTCTATCATCAACTTATTTGACAGAATTAGTATGGACCAGTTGTCAAATAAGTTTTGGATAGACTTGCCAGTATATTGTTAAATGAACCTTTAAAAATCACACCACAAATAAATATATTAATTTTAATATAAACGTGATCGGTAGTACCTACTTGTTGACCTTTTAAAATATTTTGTTAAAATAAATGCTATCGCTACCCGTAAACCATAATTACATTTTTGCATGCATTTATTTTCAGGTAATCCTTACCTAAGCTCGTAGTCTGCTGGATAGAGCACCAAAGGCAGTTTTAGCGTCAAATGTTAATTTAGATAGTCATAGTACTGAAGCTGCTAGAACAATATACTCTGAGTGATAAACTCTGCTGCTTTATAACATTTGTCCTACACTTTGACGTTTGACGCTTGACGGTGCAGGCGCATGGCATCATATATTTACGACCGCGGATTGTAATTAGGATTACCACACTATAAATTGTGTAACAAAAAATGTAATTATGTTTTTTTTTTTATTACATTATAGGCAAGTATTTGATCTCGATCTCACCTGATGGTAAGTGATGATGAGATCTACGATGGAGCATACTTGCCTAGGTAGGAAGGCGGCAGTAGATCGAGACGCTACATTAACTAGGCAAATGCAGCGCAGCTGATCTGACCCGCCATCCATGAATGGCAACACCGAACATCATGCCGGAATACGGCTAGGCCGCTTGGCGACATGGCTTTGTTCAGTGGGTGGTGACTAACCACGGCCGAAGCCTACCACCAGTAGAGTTGTCACCTAGTTGGCACCACCCAGGGTCACGTGTAGGGTATCTCGAGGGTATTAAATTCTTCTACGGACGAAGGTGACTCGACCCCAAAACTCTTACTACTCTACATCCAAATGTGTAACAAAAAATGTCATTATGCTACTACTCTATATAATTTCTGTTCGTGCCCTTGAGCGCGGGCGCATTGCGGCAGGTCGCGTCTGCGCGCTCCGTCCGTACAGTTATACATGGATGCCGATGTGCGTGTGCGCACGAAATTCGAATTTCCAACGTTTTATTGCGATTATGATTGGACACGCCAAATTCGAAGATTCTGATTCGATGTTTGAATCTGTTTGTTTGTGCACAAATGTATTTGAATTTGGAAAATATACTATGCTTGTCATGTTTATGTTTACCTCTTTAAAGTAAGGTAGAAAGCATGCTAGGTACGAAATTTATATGTATAAGAGACTAGCTATACACGTGACTTCGTACACGCTAATTTGTGTAATTCAATATGATATTGGATTGCTCACAAAAATACAATATCCCAAACGTGCGGGATATTGGCCATATCCCACACAGTTTTCACGTGTCGAGTAAAATTTCTAAATCGTTATTTGTGCAGGGTTTTTTGTAATTCGCCATAACCTTCACAAACATGCAAATTGGCGAACTTATATGTGTCCATACATCAATAACATTGTTTTTGTTCGGACAAATAGACTACTGTGACTATTGGCCTTTTATGAATTGCGACCACTTGTGGCCCAACTATATTCTGTTATTTTGATACAACAAAGTTCAAGGACTCTGGATTAAAGGAATTCGTAAACAAACTCAAGCAAATATCTTATCACACACACATACATTAAGTTACACTTATTTTCAGAATGAGCACGAATAGCACGGATACTTTAATAATAATTGTACGAATAAGGATTAGAAGTCAGAGACAAATTATACTTTTTCGCAGCTGGTATTCTCCTTCTTCAAACTAAATCTCAGAATTCACATGACGGATAATACTAAAAAAATTGCATGGTTTTTTTTATTTAAATACCGGGCCATAGACCGCCGGGATATGCCGGCGGGCCGCTCGCCCTGGTTAATTAAAAAAAAAATTAAGACCACACAGGCGCTGCTGCTAGTACCTCCTACGAAATAAATAAAAAAAAAACAACACATGTCCTTCATAATCTGCATTAAACACAAACACGCGATTCGCCACGTGATTTGTTTCAATATACAAAATATAATAACCACATATTATATATATTTTATTTCATTGAAAAATATTGTCTGTCTATGGTATGCTACGCTGTGATATCCGAGTCGGCAGAACGGTTGACTCAGTAACGAGGATTGCAGTTTCAAACCCCGGCTTGCACGTCTGAGATGCCTGGGTTTGATGTGCGAATCTCTTTTCAGCCATGAATATCAACTTGCTAAACGGTGAAGGAACTCGTGGTGAGGAAACCTGCATGTCTGAGAGAAAACCTCGATTGACGTGTGAAATTCGCCGACGCCGTCTGGGCCGGCGAGGTGAAGTATGCCGAATCCTCCTCACATTAAGGGGAGGCCCGTGCCCAAGGGTTGGACATTAAAAAAAAAGGCTATTATCATTATTTATATAATAAGAAGTATCTATCATTATTATTTATATAATAAGTATACTATTTATACATTATTAATTTAATTCGTTTGGATTGAGTTGGTAATCTAATCTCCGGAACCACTGATCCGAATCTGAACATTTATTTCACTAATAGGAAGTACAGTAGGCTTTGTGTCACCGAGTCAGCGCGGGTACAACTGCGGGCAGAAGCTAGTGTATTTATAAGACGAGAAGATAACTTAATAATTACCATTGATGCAGAATATTTTATAAATGCCTAGATTCACATCAAATTATACAGTGGTCTCCACTTGATAGGTAGATACGAAAAAAAAAATTATTCAGAAACAGTTCATTTTTTTTATAATTATGTAGATAATTGTATAGATTAAATATTATATTTTTAATTAACACACTTACGTTCTTTTGACGTCATGTAACGCTTGTAAATAATTGCAGAAGATGATTTTTTGTTTACATTGTATAATATTAAAATGTAATGGAATATGTACATAATAATGATTTTTCATGGTTATTTGGTTTTAAATGAACGTGTAAAAACGTGAATATGTAGGTAAGTAAGTCAGTAGTTATAGTAAAGATGGTAGGAGGCATTTCATGTGCGAATCTCATTTTCAACCACGACTATCACTTGCCAAACGGTGAAGGAAAACATCGCGAGGAAACCTGCATGTCTGTGAGAAGCCCTCGAAAGATGTGTCCCGCCAACCCGCACTGGGCCAGCGCGGTGGACTATGGCCTAATCCCCCTCGTACTGAGGGGTGGCTCGTGCCAAGCAGTGGGACATTAAAAAGGGTTGGTATTATTATTTTATAAGCTCGCCACAAATAGGCGTCAAAAATGCAAGATGGCCGCCGGCGCTCAGGCCTCGCCGCGCCAGGAAGTACACATAATACCAATGAACTTTTCAATGTTACCCACTTCTCTGCGGTGAATCCTGGTTGTGTGTAAAATATGCACATTTTTACTGCGCACGCGCATACACACAGGTACCCGCACGTAATTGTTGACCATTTAAAGCAAGATCTTCGTTTAAGAATACCGAAACCAATTTACTGGGGCCGCCATCTTGAGTATCGTGCCGCTTCGACCTTGGTCTTGGAATATTAATATTGTTATGTAGGTATGTTGTATACAGGCTGGTTCATAAAGGCTATAAATAAGTAATAAACCTGCGCTTCTTTAGCGCATGTGTATCGTCACCGAGATAGCATACTGTCACATTCAATCTTATTCATAAAATCTGCCGTGTGAGAAGGATGAAACATACTTATATATTTTGAAATAAAACTATTTTTAAGGATTTTATCGCGTTTATTTTTCGTTTTTACGTTCCCGACGTTTCGGCTGCTTTACAGCTTACTTATATATTAATAACACCAGCCCTTTTTTAATGTCCCACTGCTGGGCACGGGCCACCCCTCAACTCGAGGGGGATTAGGCCATAGTCCACCACGCTGGCCCAGTGCGGGTTGGTGGACTTCACACATCTTTCGAGGGGTTCTCTCAGACATGTAGGTTTCCTCACGATGTTTTCCTTCACCGTTTAGCAAGTGATAATCATGGTTGAAAATGAGATTCGCACATGAAATCCAGAAATCCCAGAGGTGCGAGCCGGGGTTTGAACCTGCGATCTTCGTTACCGAGGCTAGGGTTCTACCAACTTGGCAATCACTGCATTTTTAAACTTAGTATGACGCATTACATCTACGAGTATGGTACGTTTCATCCAGAGAAATGGAAGAAATAAATATCGCCAGACGAACACACCAACTGTACGGTCCCAAACTAAGAAACGGTTCTGTAAAAAAGATCATCCCAGTATATAATTACGTATAAATATTTAACATCCATGGCTCGGGTACAAACATTTGTGGTCATCACACAAAGTTCGCGCCTACCGGGATTCAAACCTGGTACCCTCGATCGGGAATGAGAATAATACAGAAGACACACCCGGCATTGAAATACGTAATAAATGTAAAGAACATGTCTTACATATGCCTACTGCGTTTCTTGAAAGCCTTGAATGTTATTTAACAGGAAATTAACATTTCCTCAACGCGGAATGATGATGCATCCATATTAATTATTTTATTCTGAGGTTAAGCTTATCGAATTTATAGGAATATAGCCGTAAATGCTAAACTAGAGGTCATTTTTGTGCCGGCTTTATAGATACTTTTACGGATGGTTTCCAGCCCTAATTTTATAGATACTTTTACAAATGGTTTCCCGCCATAATGTTATAAATACTTTTACAGATGATTTCCAGCCCTAACTTTATAGATACTTTTACAGATGGTTTCCGGCCCTAATTTTATTTCATAAGCCGACAAACAAGTAACGAAATTTAAATATCTCAAATACAGGTTGTATTCTGTTGTTTTCCTTAACCGCTTGCTCTACAATGCCAGTCCTGTTTCTACTGTGCGATGAACTTTAATAGCCAGTGAGAATAAGTTACATAAATTGGCTTGAGTTGGATTCGAATCCAACATCAATTTTGAAAATAACGAGTTTTACCATGTAACCAACAATTAATGTAGTCCTGAGCTGTAATTATTATTATTTTTCACTTATTGGTCGCATAAGCACGGAGTGGTCTTGGACTCACTCGACCTTAAGGATCTGGACACTAAATTCCTTAACCAGCCCATACTTCAAATAACTGAAACACAACATTGACACAATATACAATGGAGCAAACCAACCACAAAGGCCCTCGGGTACTGGGTTCAATTTCCGTATCGTGCCAGTCGACATTAGCAGTTCAGCTAACAAATTTTAAGTAGCAACCCTACAGTATGGAAGGGTTCTCGGGAAACGATAGCACGTTTGATAAAGTTATAAAATGTCTATAAATTAGGGCGTCAATCCTTCGGAGCACGCGCATAATGGTACTTATTTCAATCCTTATTGCGTAAGCCGATAGAGATTATTTTATGACAACAGTTATTTGAATAAGGGAAGTGGTCCCGAGGTCGAGGCCGCCACTGCAGCGGAAATGACTTCATCGGGGGAATAGTTATCTATACCATTTGGTCTATTAATAAACTGCATTTTGAATGTTAGTGCAGCGATCTTGGATACTTATTCATATGCGGATATAAACGTTGAGGTCACAACTAAATGATTGCTGGGTGAATATTTTCTTGGTTCCAAGATGTTGCCAGTTTGGAATATGCATTTTTTTTAATTACCCCTTTTTAGTATCTTACTAATAGGCACGGGCCTTCCCTCAATAAGGGGCTGTAGGCCATAGTCCACCATGCTGGCTTAATGCTGGTTGGCGGACTTCACACGTCTTTCGAGAACTATTTGTCGAGTTTTTTTTATGTATTATGTTTTCGCATAGCAACTTGAGCAGTGGACACACACTAAACAGCGTGATTCGGAAAGGGTAGACTGCCATTTGAACCTGCTTTTATAAGAGCACTTGTAATCATTATACTTAAGTCACAATTTCCTTTTTTTGATTGGCATATTCAAATTGTAACTTTACATATTGTAATGATTGCAATGTGCAAATAGAAGTGTGTCCTTTCTGAAACACGCTGTATAGTGTACAAGGTGAGTATTTTAATCGTAGTGTATTGTAAATGATTTTTACAATCTCACTGTAAAAGAGCAGAAAAACCAACTGCTGTTTTGCTCTCAGCGTTCGCTGACCTATCCTCACATTCTTGAGATTGCGGTACAAATATAACGAAGCCACCGCATGGAAAAATACCAGTATGTAAACTCAAATAGGCAATCTATATCAAGAATAGAGATCAAACATATTAAGAACACAACGGCCCCGTTTAAGCTGTGATAGCCATGTTGGTAGAACGCCTGCCTCGGTAACGAGGATCGCTGGCACCTCTGATATTTCTGGATTTGATGTACGAATCATGATTATCACTAGCCAAACGGTAAAGGGAAACATCATGAGGAAACCTGCATGTCTGAGAGAACCCCTCGAAAGACGAGTGCCGTCTGCCAACCCGCACTGGGTGAGCGTTGGGACTATGGCCTTATCCCTCTCGCATTGAAGGGATGCCCGTTCCCAGCAGGAGACATTAAAAAAATGGATAGTATTTTTTTTTATAATGGTGTCTTTGTATTCTACACCTAATATATATAAAAATAAAAAGGAACTGATTTCACTCTCATGACTTCTCTTTACCGTAAAGTAATTCCTATTAAAAGCAAGTAATTATCATGACAGAGAAGAACATAATAACATCCAATTTCAATAACATCCTTTATTAAATTATTATGTCCAAGAAATAATCGTTTATGCAAAAAAAAATATCGTAATCATTACAAGTGACATTTCCATGCGTCCGTACATGCATATAGCCAATCGGGCGGTGCAACAAAAGCAAGATGGCGGCGTCTGCGCCGGCGCAACTGTCCGTGAACCTGGCACGACGCTAAATTTACACACGACGCGTCATCCGGTGCGTGCGCACAGATTATGTTCATATAGACACGAGTATCATGTTATATAAGAGCCAATTAGTATGAATGATTAAATAATGTAATTTAATAAAATAATATGTACAACAATTAGAAAGAATATAACTTAAATATTTACAAACTAATATAAATTAAAAAGAGTATAGATAAAGCTACAAAAAGTGTAAAAAATGTGGCCCATGCGGTAGCGTGCCCAAGATGCTGGCCTCATTTTCTCGCTGAATAGCCAAAGTTACTCTCTGAGCGAGGAAAATACCCGGCCCTTGGGTCGCCGGTTGCCTCGACCAATCTTCTAGAAAGATTTTCTATAAAATTAATGGTCCTTGGACCCCGTGGACCTAGGGTCTCCACTCCGAACGGAACGAATTTCTATAAATTTGAGGGTAGATGTCTTGAATAAGCGCGGTACGGTGGACTCGGAACGCGTACACTGAAACCTTTATCCTTGCGGGTAGGTACCTACTAAAGTGTTTCTTAAGACAGTCCTATCTACATGAATGTAATAGTCTTTGACCGGAGAGATGAAGCAGTACGAAGGTCACCGGCTTTGCCCGATGCATTTACATAAACACATTATACCTACCGCGTGCTTGTATTTGCACGCTTCTGTCGCTCGAGGGGTAAGCAGAGAAGGCTTATAAATTACAGACAGAGATGGGGCGAGTATCGAAGATGGCCTAGTAGAGCGTAGGTCTATGAATCTGCCGAGTGGAAAAAAAAATGTATTTCGTAATTTTCTCTAATGTGTGTTCACTAGGATCGCCCCGAGTATCAATAGTACAAATGCTGTTTGGTTTAAGCCGATACGTTTAGTTTGTCTCGCCAAAGTTGTATTCTTACCCCCAAATTTATAGACGTCTTATAACTTTATCAAACGTCATATAGTGCTGCGGACAAGAGTTTTGTTTTGCGCAGTACTATATAACGTTTGATAACGTTATAAAATGTCTTTAAATTTGGGGGTTATTCTTTTGTTTCTTTGACATAGTCAACCTGTATCATTTGCCTATCTGGTGAGATTATTTAATGACTAAGTTACCTTTAGCTTTTTAGTGTATTTACCTAGCTTACATTACTCACGGGACTAACACTCACAAGAGCGTTCCATATTCCGCGTACGGCGTACTTTGCGATATATGGGTTTGATAGCGCTTGCGCAAACTGCAGGCGATCAGCATCTCAAAGAACGCGGAACGCAGAACGCGAACGCTGTAGACTATCTGTTGGTCTTAAGTTCATGGAGAATGCATATAAAGAACTAATTAGGTACTTAATGAACGTATACATGGTAGTTACTGTCCTTGACGGACGAGCCATCAAAATTGTTACTTGAAGTTGCATAGGTCATTTGCGTGCAACAGTGTTGATCCTTTCGAACAAAAAAAAAAAAAAATACAACCGAATTGAGAACCTCCTCCTTTTTGAAGTCGGTTAAAAAATATCAAAATTAACTACATACCTACTTTGACACCATCGAACATACCTACCTACTGTTATCCAGTAGACTTTATAGTCTAAGTATAATTTACATAAATATGTACTTATGTACATGTTTAGTTCAAAACAGCTGTTAATGTGAACGCATTCCAAATAAATAAATAAAATTACAAGGATGGGATTTATCGATTATATCGATAGCCAAGTTGCTGAGGAGTTATCGATAGTTTATTTATAAAAATATCCTGAAGCGAATGCTTTCTCCCCTTCATTCCTCCTCCTAATTAACTATTTCCTTCCTAGCAACAAATTCTTCCTTTCAAAAACGATGTCGATTTAAAAACAAAGTCGGATGTTGTGAATGTCCTAAAATAATAAAAGGATGCGTTATGGCGGCGCGCGCGCCGGATTTTATACCATTTTCGAAAAGGGGGTTCGCATTTAAATATAGAACGGCGGCGCGCGCAGCGGAAATTGCTAGCGGGTGAATCATGCGCATCTTTGCCTTGTTATGTTGTTATGTTTGTTATAATGTAAGTTATTTATATAATATATTATGTTTAATTAGGTAGATTGTCCATTAAAATATATACTTTTTCGTCAAATATTTTGTTTTGCTCTACACAAGTCGCTATA
Source organism: Pheosia gnoma (assembly GCA_905404115.1). Classification (NCBI taxonomy): domain Eukaryota; kingdom Metazoa; phylum Arthropoda; class Insecta; order Lepidoptera; family Notodontidae; genus Pheosia; species Pheosia gnoma. The sequence continues at coordinate 4,771,367 of FR989917.1, read as the reverse complement.
AGATACCTAGATAAGATAATGATACATCATTATTATTTGAGTAACTTCGAGAACACATGCGTTTATTGCAATCCTTTTAAAATGTAATTCAATGATTCGTTACCAGTCGTGAAGACCTGATTAGCGCGGTTGGTATTGACCTTGCTTGCTGTGCCGAGAGTCGCTAGTTCGAATCCTGGCAGGGACACACTTTGTGTGTTACGCATATGAATATTTGTACCCAAGTCATAGATGTTTAATATATATATAAGTATTATATACTGAGTTCGCCCTCAGTCCATTGTACGGTACCCACAATACAAGCGTTGCTTAGTGTGGGACCGTATAGTTGGTGTGTTCGTCTGGCGATATTACAGTATACTCAAAAGAATTACCTGAAATATACAGATGTTATAGAACGTCTGTAAACGACTGTACTTTATAAATGTCATATACCTAGTACTCACAAAGTGAGTATGACTATATGACTTTTGATACACTCATACAACATCTATTAATTCGGGGTTTGGTAAGTTACTCATGATTTGATACTTATTATATTATATATTATATTACAAATAAATAAAATTGGAGTGTCTGTTTGTAATATAAAAATAACCGCTTTTTACTAAGTGCATTTGGATGTATACACGGTACATACATATACAAAAACTATTTTTTTTACAATTTTTGTCTGTCTGTCTGGACTAATCTCTGAAATGTTTTGACCGATTTTGACGGGACTTTCACTGGCAGACAGCTGATGTAACAAGGAGTGACTTTGGCTACTTTTATTTGAGAAAACCTATTTTGTTAAATACCACGCGAACGAAGTCGCGGGTAACAGCTAGTAGCAAATATAATAGTTGGTATACCCAATTCAAAATGGACTGCCTCTAGTTCAATTGCTTAATCAAATGACTCAATTTGCAATAAATCTTAAACAGTGTGTTTTCTTATTTTATTTGCTTACTTTACAAACTACGGAGTTTTCATTTGCATCGTTTCACAATGCTGTTCGAGCCAATCGTGGTTTATGGCCGACCCTAGATTTGGATCAGATACCGTCCGCGCGGGGTCGCCGCACTATGGGTCTTTCACTTCAACACGTCGCTTCGTTGGGAATAACGCATACTAAGATCGTATCGTCTCTTCTTCGTATTCTTTGTGTAGAATAGTTACGAGTGTGGTACCGGATGTACTATTGGCGCTGCAATAGGACCATGTAGGAGTTACCAATATCACTAGGCACCTATCTTTATATGATATCCCTAAAATAGGCTATATAACCCTCCCCCCCCCCCCCGCCCTGTAAAGTGGACGTTAAATACATACTTTACAATATATGAAATCTAAGCAAATGGGGGGAAAGGACACACGACTGAACCTCGACTTGTTAGCTTTCCCAATTATAAACGAAACAAGTTGTTCGATAATTGATTTTTTATCTAGAATGTGACGCATTATGAGCAAGTGTTGCTGAAACACAATCAAATTAGAATAGGCTATTTGACTGTGAAAACCTATGTTAAATTGTTAATTAGTTTAATATGATGCTAACAATATAGTTATTTCATTGTAAATTCCAGTGTTTTCCATAAATCTCGATGGTAAAGTCAATAAATAAAAATGCCTTCAAAACGCGGCCTCCGGGGCACGTGACCCTTGTGAACAAAAAATGCCTGAAAACATAATAAAATCCCAAATATTACAAAACTCATATAAACAACCTGACACTGATTACGACGGTGTGACGTCACAACGCATCAACCAACAACCCAGAGCGTTTTTGATCACGTGACCGAACCAAAAAGGAACATTATGATTTTAAAGACATCAATCCATATTTTTGCAGAAAAATAAATACTAATAGTTATGACAATATTTTAGGATGGCCACATTTTTAAACGGTTTTATTTAGCTCGACCCGTACGGAATTTATTAAGCTTATTTTTTATACAGTCAAACACCCTATTGGTCAGTTAGTAGTTGACTGATTTTTTTTTACAAAATAAATTTATCAGTCAAAGTTGTCCGTCCATTCGCTACAACTCTGCACGATCTTTACACAATCAAACCCCAACATGTTTACTAATAGAAAAAAAATATAGAAGTCTCCACTACCTACAGACGCTATTTAGTACGGCCATCACGTTCGTGTCGATCGTTGTGCCTGGTGTGCGTTGCCCCTTAGCCGCTTATCCTTGAAAAAGTGACATTGTGGGTTACGTTAACCTTGCGTATTGCGTCTTCCAATGATCCCTGCGCTTTTCAATTTAATATTATTGCACTTTTACGACTCTATGCTATGAACGTTTTCGCTTATTTTTTTTTATTTTTGCGAATATGCCTATGCTTATAATTCATACAAATATTTTTGTGCATTATATTTATTTACTTTTGACTATTAATAGATCGTGTTCAAGCCGATATAAATTAACTTATAAGAAACTAGCTGCGCCCCGCGGTGTTACCCGCAATTAACGAGTATGAAAAATTAAAACAAATCTATCCCATGGGAACCATACATTTTACCGGGATAAAAGTAGTCTATGTGCTATTCCAGACTATAATCTATCTCTGTGCCAAATTTCATCCAGAACCGTTCAGCCGTTCTGGCGTGATTGAGTAACAAACATCCATCCATCCAAACTTTCACATTTATAATATTAGTGGGATTTATTAAATAACTAGATGCGCCCGGCGGTGTTACCCGCGATAAAAAGTATGAAAAATTAAAACATCTATCCCACGGGAACCATACATTTTACCGGGATAAAAAGTAGCCTATCTCTGTGCCAAATTTCATCCAGATCCGTTCAGCCGTTCGGGCGTGAAAGAGTAACAAACATCCATCCATCTATCCATCCATCCATCCATCCAAACTTTCACATTTATAATATTAGTCAGACTATAATCTATCTCTGTGCCAAATTTCATCCAGATCCGTTCAGCCGTTCAGGCGTGAAAGAGTAACAAACATCCATCCATCTATCCATCCATCCATCCATCCAAACTTTCACATTTATAATATTAGTATAGATTGTATATTCAGCAAACTGCTATTTCTAGCTGCCTACGTAAAAGTGACAGAACATTCAATCTTCAACTAAGAAAAGTTATTTTTCTTCAAATGGCCAGACGAAAATTCTATTAGATAATCCAAACCTTTTCATTCAAAAACTTACAGTATTGGAACCAATAATAAAAGCGTTGCTTAGTATGGGACCGTATAGTTGAAGTGTTCGTCTGGCGATATTTAATTATAGTATAATAACCTGTAGAAAGTAATCTTTGTATTAACGATTTTGTCTATGATTTTATTGACAATTAAAAATATATTGCATTTGTTTTTTCATTGGCCGCTTTGACATGGGCTTTTAATTTTAACCCAAGGGTTTTTCAATTATATTCATACTATTCAAGGTGAGATTATACGTTTATTTTAGTGATATATTAAAAAAAACCATTAAATTTTAACTATCCAACGTCCATACCATACTTCATTAAAGTTAAAGTAATTGAACAATATCGTTGACAACAATAATTATTATCAAATAATTACCATTATAATTTATTATAGCAACAATGAAAATATTTTTTCTTTCGCTCATAAAATTGTTAATTATTTTGTTTTGTTATTTACAACAATTAACGTCAATGTACTCGTCCCTATACATCGAAGGGCATCAGTTACTTAGCCCTGCATTAAATAAATCTTATCCTGACCGAGAATACTATGAAAGTATTACGGTATGTTTGTATGACTCCACTGTTAATTAGAAAACAGATCTTAATTAAATTAATGTTATTATCTAACTTAGGAGGGAGAAGCAGTGATAGCCAAGTTGGTAGAACGCTCGCCTCGCTAACGAGAATCGCAGGTTCAAACCCCGGCTCGCACCTCTGGGATTTCTGGATTTCATGTGCGAATCTCATTTTCAACCACGATTATCACTTGCTAAACGGTGAAGGAAAACATCGCGAGGAAACCTGCATGTCTGAGAGAACCCCTTGAAAGACGTGTGGAGTCCGCCAACCCGCTCTGGGCCAGCGAGGTGGACTGTGGCCTAATCCCCCTCGCATTGAGGGGACGCCCGTGCCCAGCAGTGGGACTTTTAAAAGGGACGGTGTTATTATATATAACTTAGGTAGATATTTAAGGCTGTAGCCAAAGCACCCTAGTACAACTACTAGTTCTAGTCACAATCTAGGAAACAGCCCAAGAAACCTTCAAGCAAACAGGAAAACGTAGACGAAGAACACCAAGAATATGCTACATGAGTCAGATAAAAGAAGAACTCGTAGAAGGAGATGAAAGAGGCTGCTCTAGATAGAGAAAATAGCTTCATCAGCTACACCGACAAGGGTCTAATCCATAAATTAAAAACAAACAGTAAATATTACAACTGAAATAGCAAAACAAGTAGAAAGTCGATTAACGTCGAATTACATTTTTCAGGTGGATAACTAAACCATTATTATTGTGTATAATTAAGTAAAGTCAGGACACACTAGTTGTTATATAGTAATAAAAGATTAATGTTTTAATTAGGAAGTGTATTGTAAGGTAAACGTGTAAACAATAATATTTGTGGAAAGATAAAGAGATATTTGAACGTCTGGCATAATAGTGTTAATGTCTCATGTCGGCTGAGACGGATAATGCCCCACAATGGAACTCTTTCCGCTTGTGTTATTTATATATCGTAGACAGAGAAAGACGATTTTTTTTTCTTTTGATGCATCAACGTTATTAGCGCGGTTATTAGTGTCGCGGAGAATTGCATTTTATTTGGGGTCCCGTCACTCGTGATAGATAGTTTCTCGATTAACATCTTAGAGGAGTTCGGGTGTTGTTGGCTTCTTTTATTATCGATCAAACTTGTTTGGTTTATAATCGAAGAAGTTGACAAGCCGAGGGTCAGTGGTGGGTCCTCTTTCCCCATAGGTTAACGTTATTAGCATTCGACCTAAATGATTTTTCGAACTTGTGCAACATCAATTAAAAACTATTTTCAGCTAGCCGTACAGGGGCCCAATTCTGCTAATTAAATAAAATGACATACAATTGGCATTCCACCGACACACTATTGAGGTTCCATTACAACTGTGACAGATTGGCTATTCTGCTAAAACTTTAGCTAGAAATGTCAGATAACGAGAAGAATACCATTACGGAATACGAAATAGTTCAATGGCAGTTGAATGGGTGGTCAGTGAAAAGAAACTGATCTTAAAAAACTAGTAGACTACCAAATATCTAAAATCATTCAATCGATACGCTATCGACACTTCACTGAAGCGTTTGTAAATTAGCAGAATTGAGCCCCTGATCCTCTACTAAGAGGTGTGAAGTCCGCCAACCCGCACTGGGCCAGCGCGGTGGACTATGGCCTCGTCCCCCTCGCATTGATGGGAGGCCCATGCCCAACAGTCATCAAAAGGGATAATTTTAATTCATATTGTAATGATCAATGCCTGTTAGACTTCGAAAGTCAGTGTTGATTAGGAAATAATGATAAAAACGCGGTCTCCTCGTGTTTGCCATGTTTCGGCGAGCAAACACCATCATCCTTCACACAATAACCCAGTTTCAGAGATAACAGGAAAGTGAGGGCACCGATGATAGCGCATGTAACATTAAACCTTGAATCATTTTCGTGAATGATACAATAAGTGATAACATCCTAAGTACTTTTGATAGCGGTAATATTATATACACCTTGGGGCCTGTAATCCTCAAGAGGTGATGCAAAAGGTTCACTGCAGTGCGCCCATAGTTCGCCGATGCTATTTGGTCCCAATGTAATAGGGGGCAAGCCTATACGAGGAGCCTCAATGCGAGGAGGATTTAGGCTACAGTCCACCACGCTGACCCAATGCAATTTGGTGAAGTCCACACGACCTATTGACAGACCTTCATCGTATAGCAAGTGATTGAAGTCAATCACATTTTATAGGTGTATTATTTGAAATCTTATCAAGGTACGGCGGCACGGAACGGCGTTCTTCGATTGGAAAATATACCGTATGGGCGCCGCTAGGAATAATTTCTTGCAAATGCCATTCTAAGGGGTAAAGTAGGACAGTAAATTCAATGACGAGGTGTTAATTAATTTTGGACATTCAGTAGCCTCAATTTACACATAAAATAAGCTCTATCATTTGTAATTTGTGTATCTGTGATTCAGATTCGGGTTTTATAATATTTTAGTTAATAGCTTTTGTTTCCGTTTACGAGTATTCTTGATTCGCTTATGACGGCCGTTATTTATCATCATCACGATGTTACCACGATTACTCATAGGTATTATTGCTATACTTAGGGACTGGCGAATCTTAACAAACATAAGGTAAAAACTACCATAGCTGACCAATCAATCTCTACCGTATCTTTGCCTCTCCGTCGTTATTGGTTGAATCACATAATGGCTGACTCAAAGGTGAGGCAATAAGAAAAATTAAGTTGGTTTAAAATGTGGCAGTCGCGCATGGTACGATCTTGATGGAGCCTCGAGGCTACGCGTTCAATCAGTACACGGCTATCGACACTGGCCCAAGCAACGTCAATTACCCATGATCCACACGTAAATAGTTAATTCTTTTGTCCTCACTTACAGAGATCAGGTCAGTCTATATGCCAAGTCCAAACACCTTTGTTCTGGTATTTACATTGAGAAAAAAAAATAACTTTTATTATTTTCTTCTTGTTAATTTGTGTCATACGAATGATAACAGCATAAGGCAATTATTTGCGTTGTAAATAAGGAATTATGTTTTGCAAGGACAGAGTCGTAGAATGTTGATATTTATAGATATGTATGTAAGATTACTTGTTGCAGTGATTATAATGTAATGTATGAGATGTTTATTATTGTTTTGCCCTTCGACCCTTGCCAATCGCATGGTAGGTGTCTTTATATAATATGTGAAGTCTTGAATGTATAGCTAGATGTTTTATAAATTTTCTTATGTCACAATAAGTCAATTGTGACTTGGGCCACCCATCGTTCCTAACTATTACTCCTGTAGGCCAGGATCTGCAGAAGTATCTAACGGAGTCGTGAAAATATGAGCCCCCACGAGTCCCGAGGAATTAGGCTTAATGAACCTACAACAAATCTAAACGCAAAAAAATACGAGGAATTGGAAATAATATGCATGGAGTTGCTCAGTGGTCAGAGTCATCAACAAGAGTCGATAAAATAGAGTCAATGCCAGAAAATAAATGACAATCGTGTGTTAGTTATAAGCTTCTAGCGACCTCTTCAACCTCGCCATAAGCAACAACACCACAGATGGCGCTGCAGCCGACGTTTCGGAAAAATGACGATTCTCCATAAAATACTGAAGCGCGCTATGAGAGTTTTCAGAGCACGTAACATATATACAAGATCCCCACGATAACCGTCGGGGCACAGCGGCCGCCCTGCCAAGCATACCACCCGCCTGGCTGGAACATCTTCCCTTTTGCGCTAAAAGCTGTTAATAAAACTGGCAGAACAGACTTAATGCCTCTAATCAACAGTAAGGGAGTAATTTCTTTTATCGTAAACGAAGCGAGATCAAAAAGCTTTATCGTTACGATTTACTGCATACTTGTGGCTAGCTGCATCCACCCCAATTCAGCTGTCCAGCCACCGGATTATGTTAGTTGATAAATCAGCTGGGGTCTGATCGATTCAATATCTAGAGTAATTAAAGTATATCGTGTGTGCCTCGGAAGCCAACCAGTTGAGCTAAAAATAATATGTCATTAAAAAAAACAATAAAAAAAATTATGACGATTAAAAAAAATGTTGCGCCTGCGCAGCGGTGGGCAAGGTCAGTAACGCAATCGTCCGGTATCGAGCGGTGACTGATCGTAAATCATTCTTTATGCTCATCGTATCACGTAGATAGTGGGCAAAGGAAATAATGGTTATTATACATAATATATTACATACTCCTGTATCCCAATAGGGGTAGGCAGACGGCTAATTGCGAAATATTCTGTGATTTCCGTTCATTTCAGCGACCTTTCAGGAAAATACCATTAATTCGGTCGTGTGAGGCTCTTTTTGGGAACCCCCATCCGAAACCTCCCATCACGCTCGCTTGGTATACTTCTTTCGTCAATCTCCTCCTTTCATTCTCTCCATTTGGCCAATATTAAACGGTGGTAAGTGTGACTCTATGCTGTGAGGGTGCTAGAGCAAGCCAGTTAGTCCCGAGTCTTCTTCCCGAGTCTCCTTCTCCTTCTTTCGGCCTGTGTCAACAAACTACTGAGTATATGCCTCTCTTCTTTCAAGCTGTTTGTTCTGGTCCTGTACTACTCTAGCCCAACATGTACCGGCTACCTTTCTGATGTCCTCGGATCTTCTGGCCGGTGGTCTGCCTCTCTCCACTAAGCCCTATTCTAGGGCATCACTAGGTTATAACTCTCGACAATAATGACGTGGAATGGCTACCGAGAATAAAAGGTATTCGTATGTTCTTGCGATCTTGGAGTTTCAACTTCAGGTTTAGTATATTAGAATCTTCATCATCAAGACTGCTCTTGCTGCCAGCTGATCTTGGACTTTCAACATTCGCTTTGGCTTATTCATCAGTCTATTCTTGAGTCTTCATCAGTTGAATGTCGATGATGTAGTGGGGACTGACACCATTGGTGGGTCTCAGAAAACGAAAGGCAGGTCCAGCAGTTCTTCAGTCTTCTGGTTGATGGATGGATGGAAAGTTTCGGAGATAGATCTTTCGTAACGAACGTGTGGTAATAATCTTATTCTATCATCGTTTAGTGAATTTAATTACTGTTATTGTATGATAACAACAATTCCGAATCATCATGGATGACTTCATAATAAATGCGCAAGATATTGCTGATTTGCTCTCATATTTCACAATCAATTTACCTGCAATCATTTGCTATAATTAGAATTATCAGTATTGAATACAATGTATCAATTGCAGAGTGTTGCAATCATTGCCGACTCATAAATGTATTGGTAATTAAGAGAGAAGAAGAACTTTTATAAGGGTAAATCATGACTTCGATATTGATACCAGTTCTTTTGGGTAAAATACCAAACGATTAAAATGTGTTGTAAGCTCTTTAGAACTCGATCGGTGGCGACTTAGTGATGCGGGCGACGAAAATTCCTCAGGGCAGTATCTGTGTTAGAATTTTGACTTCTTTCAATTATATACAGAGTTACTCAGAAAGGCTATACTAAGCATTGAACGCATTTTTTGTCATTGTGTGAAGTCAGAATTTGGATATGCAAATTTAACAAAACATAGTTCGCTCAATATAACAATTATAATGGATTTACTTAGTGATTACAAATTCCTTTAATAAGCCCAGATTTCAGGCTTGGTATACTCTATCTGAGTTTTATACTTATCAGTGGTTTTATATCTCTATGTATATAATTATTTTAAAAAATCAGAAAATGTCGGAACAAAACTTGATGCGATATAATCTTAAAAACCAACTATTCTGACTAACTAACCTCTCGATAACCCCGGATTATGGTCTATGTTGTTCATTCCTTTAGTCACAATGTATTAATTAGATGTGTCGTTGAAAACTCATAATCTTAATAGTAGCGGCTACATAATTCTTTGTCTCCTTGCTCCAGATTTTTTGTTGCAATGCTGATTACACGGCACGGCTTTTGCAAACACAACACTATCTTATGTTAAGCTCATAATTATGGGTACAAAGAACAAGCGCACGCGCAATAGTTTATTTCGAGATCTTTGTGAGCAATGTAAGCTCGAATCTGTAGGAGAGCTTGCAGAAAAAAAATAAGGTTTAAAAAAATAGTGTAAAATATTTTATCAGATGGATTAGTAAGTCATATGGATCACGTTGATCTATAAAATAATTGTGTAAATAATGATTGATTTTTTTAAACAAGTCGATCCAGTAGCGTTTGGCCGTGCGCTCAGTAGAGGGATTCATTTTTTAAATGTCTAATAATTTGATTTATTTCTTTGGGAATGTTATCTTTATACTGTTGGCCCTGTTAAAATATTTTATACTATTCTTGTTAAACTTTATATTAAAAAAATAAATTATGTTTCTTAGGGTCTTTTTAACGATGCAACTACTAATAAACCTTATCTAAAACTTATTTGAAAGATGGCCCATAAAAATATGTCAAATATAGTATCATGGATTGAGTTTTAGCACATTTAAAAGAAGGCCCTTTCTGTAAATATTATATAGAGATGGGATTTGGACCATAGCCCACCAGCATCATTAACATGAGCAGTGAAATCTGAACGTGATGCTTTGCACCTGCATACCCTCTCGGAGATTACAAGAATAGTAAGGTTTTATAGTCCCATTGAGGATTTAATTAAGTAGTCTCATCAGCTCCACCACCACTAAACTGGTGTGCGCCTCGCATGGCAACACACTGGAGCTTAATTTTTTTTTTTTTTTATAAAAATAATGGCTTCAAAAATAAAAAGACAAGCCCGCTGAGTTTCTCGCCGGATCTTCTCAGTTGAGGTCGCGTTCCGATCCGGTTGTAGAGTTAAGATAAAAAAATGTTACCGACAATTTGTAAGTACCCCCGTAGGCCTATACGAAATAAACGATTTGACTGAAATTAGATATGATCCATTTCCCGCAACCCAGTTTATTGAGTGTGATCAAAAAATAAACGCCCAGAAATAACTTTTTAAATTACTTAAAAATATCATTCGAACGCCCTTGTAAGGTCATATCAATCAAATTGGAGTTTTTACACTCATATGTGCGTCTGCGCAGCTATCAAACGGGCCGTGAACTTATTTTTCGACCAATCGCAGCGCACTTCCGAAACCCAAATAAGATTGGGCTCCTATTTTGTTTATTCAAGTCATTGACTTATTTGGTTGTCACGCCAAAAATTAAAACAAAAAGTCATTAATAATACGTTTTCAAGGCTTTGAAATATTTATTATTATATACACATTTAAAATAATAACCATTGGCTATCGAATAGTAATACCCGCGTTCAAATTGATCCAGCACTTATTCCATGAAACTAAAACAAGCAGACATAGAGGCAAGAATTTTAAAAGCACTTGCTAGCACTTTTAGAGATGGCCAAATAAGTTATTTACAATCCAGTTATAATGTTGTTATCTATACTAATATTATAAATTATAGTATATATGGATACACAGGTAAACATTACAGAGTTATTAATATAATTAATTTTAACTCAATGGCAATTCTAAGAATGTGATATTATTTTGGTGACCATTTCCTGATACTTTAGCGAATTGGAAATACCCAACTCATAGGGTTATCAAACCGTCAATTTATAAATAAATTATTATTATTATTAATAATTAATATTAATCATGCCACTACAATGCATACCTACATACTGATCAAGGCTGTAGGCGGAGATGAGGGGGGAGGGGGGTGAACACCCATTACCCCCCGCCTCCTTCTCCCTTCTGAAATGTCTGAGAGAAACTACTGTTTCATACATAGGTAATCACTTATGTGTGTACTCCGAAGTCAAAGTCAAAGTCAAAGTCAAATCATTTATTTCGTCTAGGCCTACGGGGGCACTTACAAATTGTCATTACATTTTTTTTTCTTAAGTCTACAACCGGATCGGAACGCGACCTCAAGGTCGAACCCGATGTGAATTTGACCCCTCAAAGTAAATTCCTGACTACGGTCTTGATAATAATTGTTATAGACTAAAAATTGACAATGTTTATAACTATTCATACGACATTCCCTAAATGTTTCCTTTCCTTACTCATAATGATTCCAAAGTCCAATACAGTGATTTTTTCACAGCTAAATATCGTTATTGTAAAATAGTGCAACGGATTTCACTCTTAATTCTGAACGAACTCATTTCAGTTTCAACGTTAATTATTTAGCGGAAAAGGGAAGATCTTCCAGCCAGGCGGATGGTATGCCTGGCGGGGCGGCCGCTATGCCCCGACGATTATTGTCGGGATCTTGTATATATGCTGCGTGCTCGGAAAACTCTCATAGCGCGATTCAGTATTGTATGGAGAATTATCAATTGTTCTGAATGCATCTGCAGCCCCATCTGTGTAGCTTGTGGCGAGGTTGAAGAGGACGCTACAATTCAATTACACATTGTATCTGATATTTATTTATTATGGCTTACATCCAGTATCAACCCTAATAAAGTACATAGGTACAATGTTTATTTCCCAATATATATTTACATACCTACGTATGAACCCATGGTGTTTACACCAATTCATTATAAGATTGCGGTTTTAACCACGCGGTTTCATGGTGAATTATCCTCTCCATGAGGCAAATAGTACATTGCGCATAAGGCTAAGCCAGCTGGCTACGATATATTTCTCATTAATAATAATAATACCAGCCCTTTTTCCACGCGGACCAGGTCTTTTTGTTACATAGCTTGTTTTTTTTACTATTTTTGTTTTCCTGTTAGCTTTAACTTTAATTGTAAATATTTATTTAATTTTAAATACTTAATTCATTCCGCGAGTATTCCTAACTCAACACATTCGAAGCTATCAAAAACTACAAAGCCTTCGCAAGGCCCACGGGATAAATTAAGAATATATTAAATTATCAAATAAATTGCCAGCGATTGAGTAAAGAACATAGATCGGATAAATTGAGAACAAAGTAATGACAGGATGAGACGTAATAGGATGAAAACGGAACAGCCCAATTTTAAGACCCAGTAGTTGTATATTTTTTTTACGAACGTTAATTTTTCAATATGATCCTACATCCCATCAATAAAGGTCAAAATTCGGATTTAATTTAATAGTTGGGAGATTGGCATTATAACACCGGGGTGCGAACGGAACGGTAAGGGGCCTACCTCAACACGCCATGCGCGCGCGCAACATCAGTGTGCGTGAGCGACCGGGTATTTTGAGACATGGACCGGTAGCAGATAAAGTTAGGTATCTTAACTTTTTAATTTTCTTATGAAGGTTATTGCCGAGGAATCGAACCAGTTTACGCGAACTATATACATCAATGAATAATAAGTGCTATGCAGGATTCCTCATGATGTTTACCTTAGTTCAAGTTATAATTATGATTGAGAAACTGAAAATCTGGGTTTGAACGCCACCCTTGTTTTCAAGGAATCGTTCGTACATGAGTAAGAGTAGTTACTGTGCATCATATTTGATTCACCTCTAGCTGTGCTGTACTTATCACTCATAACAAAATACACAACGCGATTTAGCATGTTGATAATAAGAATGTCTAAAACATATTGTGCTACTTCCGTCAATCAAATCAATATCTTTAAAAAATACCTTTATCTGCCAGCCATACCTCGAAGCATCCGCGCCATTGACTTTCTTGATGCCATTAACCGAATAACCCATTGCACAAAGAACTGGCGCTTTTCAAGGTGAACACACACGTGCACACACCACACGCGACACACACAACACACAAACCGTGTGCATACACTGCATAAAAGCATGTGTATCAAAATAAAATCACATATATACATTTGTCGTTCCAAAAATATATTTATTTCAATATTAAGCTTTAACGTGAAGCTTTAGAATTAACAGTTGTGTATTCGGACGGCAAAATTAAGTTTGTCGAGACGAGAAGGGTGCACCCACACATGTCAACGGAGCCGATGAGTACATTCAACTGCAGTCTGCACTCACACATGCGCATCTCTTTGTATTTCCAACTTTCAAGATAGATTCACAAGAAGCTTTTTAAGATTGTTGAAATATTATGTTGAATATGTTTGTTAATTTTATAGTAAAATGTTGTTTATGTTTATTATGTTATATGTAAGTGTTTGTTTAGGACGAACACGCACACATAGACACATTTCAGGGAAATAATTAAACGAGTGATACTCATCACACACGCACACAATTATTAAAATGTCGTGTAGATGGTGTGTGAGTGTGTGTATGTTATTTGTTTCATATGTTTTGTAACTTTTGCAATAATGCGCGCTAACTTAGGTACATGCACGTTATATAAATAACAATGAATACATAGTGTAATAAATATGTGATTCTTTTATTTTTATTTAGATTACCTACAATAACTAATATTATTATTTAAAAGCGGCTGGTATTATTGTCATGAGTTGGTATTAGGCATTGTTTTGTATATTAAAGTGGTAAGTGGACCCGGTACCTAACAATGGGCTCGCCCCCTTTCAGTACTATGAGCGAAATGTAGGTACACTTCAGTGCTCCCCTGCCTATCCCTTCGTGGCGTACAAGTGTAATGGTACCTTATGTTATTTGCGCAATTTGTAGGAATCCTGCTTTCTGTAACAAACGTCCCGGATTCAAATACTTGCATAGGCAATCTTTGTGTGATGGGCACGAAGTGATCATATACCGGGATTGCCTAAATCCACCGTACGGTACTCATAATTCAAACGTTGCTTAGTTTGGAACCGTATGGTTGAGATGTTCGTCTGGCGATATTATTTTTTAAATTACAGACTAAATGAGAACGCATATAATGTGCGTCTTACATTTTCAAGGGCGTCATTCCGCAAAGTTCAAAGACTTGTTTCCTGATGCAAAAATATTTATTTTCTTCGTAATATAATGAAGTCATGTTGGTATTAAGGTAAGAGCATACTGGCCTTCCGGAATGATGAGTAAGAGAGAGGTATAGTGAGGTGATGATGCTCAAGTCACATCTCGTGGTGATGCTAGTACTTTTTATTTTGACCAGCCGCTAAAGTCTGCCTAGCCGTTCCTACATTGTTCTCACATACCTACAACAATGTACTGCTCAAACATGTAAACGATCTTTTTAAAAAGAGCAACCATAGAGTTTATTGCCCGTTCTTATCCATTGGAACGGCATTCCGAATAGGTGGTAAAGTTGTAGCTTAGCATTTTGTAACTTTTTTGACGATTCATCAATAATGTACTTAATGGTTTACACGAATAAAAAATATTCTGATACTGATTCTGAAGAATCTGCTTTGTTAAAAAAAACTATCAGGCTTATATTCTAGGAAACAGTTTGCAGAAGCGCATACTGAATCATTGTACGCCCATATTTGTTAATGATTTTGGTCACAGTTTAAAAAGGAGGCGAGCCCTTTGTTTAACAATTTTTTGGATTTTTTTTTTATTACATTATAGGCAAGTATTTGATCTCGATCTCACCTGATGGTAAGTGACGATGAGATCTACGATGGAGCATACTTGCCTAGGTAGGAAGGCGGCAGTAGATAGAGACGCTACATTCACTAGGCACATGCAGCGCAACTGATCTGACCCGCCATCCATGAATGGCAGCACCGAACATCATGCCGGAACACGGCTAGGCCGCTTGGCGACATAGCTTTGTTCAGTGGGTAGTGACTAGCCACGGCCGAAGCCTACCACCAGTAGAGTTGTCACCTGGTTGGGACCACCCAGGGTCACGTGTAGGGAATCTCGAGGGTACTTAATTCTCCTACGGACGAAGGTGACTCGACCTCGATTATTTTCTTTGCAACTCCTTGTTCCTTGCTTTACGATTGATTTCTCTACGGGTTCCAAGACAACTAGCTATTCCCCGGGACTAGCCGATAAGCAAACCTCGACGTTCTTCGTTGGTCATTGAATGTGGGCGCCGAACTGGGCCTGTCTTCAGGCGCACTGAAGACACCGATAGCAACCACTTCGAAAATTGGAGTGATAGCTGTTTATATTGTTTTGTTATCGAATAATGTAATCTATTTTAACTCCGAAGAAGATAGAAATATATTTACAACAAAAATCTCTATCCCACATGATAGTATTTCGAGGGCCTTGCCCTCAGGGTGAATAAACCCAGCCAACAACCCCAGGAGGCCCACATATGTCTATGTCATTGGCTTTTACCGAAAATAAAAATATATTAACGAACGGGGAATTGGCGAAAAATATTTTTATTCACCTATGTATTATAAATGTATGATTTACATTTAGAGTATATTTTGAAATGC
Source organism: Pheosia gnoma (assembly GCA_905404115.1). Classification (NCBI taxonomy): domain Eukaryota; kingdom Metazoa; phylum Arthropoda; class Insecta; order Lepidoptera; family Notodontidae; genus Pheosia; species Pheosia gnoma. The sequence goes on along the minus strand of FR989917.1, from coordinate 4,755,429 downwards.
GCTGATCAACACTATCCATCACTTATTTAAAAAAAAAAAGTGTTTGGGTTACATTATGAAACAGGACCTTAACGCCTCTGACTACTACTGACACCATCAGCGTTCCAATGGCTCGAAGAGTAATCTTAGTTTAAAAAACGCAATAGTAATTCAAAGTTGAATGTTGTGTACTTAGTGCTGCTTACTTAATGCTGTATAATCAATGCTGCTTACTTAATGCTGCTTACTTAATTCTGCATACTTAATGCAACATACTTAATGCTGCATACTTAATGCTGCTTACTTAATGCTGCTTACTTAATTCTGCTTACTTAATTCTGCATACTTAATGCAACATACTTAATGCTGCTCACTTAATGCTGCTCACTCAATGCTGCTCACTTAATGCTGCTCTCTTAATGCTGCTTACTTTTAATGATCCGTGCTTAATGCTTCACGCTATAAGCTGCGTAATTTGGCAATATTAGCGCATACTATTTTACAACATGTGTATCCTCCATTAAAATACGTCTGATAGAGATAAGCATAAAAGGTTAGGTTCCGAGAACAGCGGAATGGTTTTGAAAATATAATTTAATTTGTTATTCTTGTAACTGCGACTCGTTACATACCTAACTACTGCGTAATATGCAATTTAGGTATATGTTTACCTACCGATGCGAGGTGGTACGCAAAAATGTGTTATGACGTTTTATACAGCGGCAATAAGATAAAATCGATTGTGATGGAGCAAGGTAAATGCGAATTAGGGATCGGTGTCCATTGCAATACGATAAAATGAAGACATAAAGCAAAAAAATATTCATAGCTCCGTGAGTATTTCTGTTTGATATCGCATCGAGGTAATAACACCATGCGCGTGATCTTTTGACAAATAATTGAATTGATAAATGTGATTCTTTGATTTCTTTCTTTTCCTATTAATAAGTATATTTTATCATCATCCCAAAACCGGCAACAAGTCATCCAAAGCGGGTCCTTTACAAACTCGGCATTTTTTTTTTCTGAGCATTGTCACCTGCAGGCCTTGCCAGCCTCACGAGGCCACGCGGTCAGTCAGTACGTGGCTGTTAGCGCAGAACCGGCTGCACAGCGGGAACGAGCACCGCATACGTCACTAGCTGGTGATGTGAACGATCTCGTCGTTTGCATAAGAGGCGCGGGTCGGCGCAAGGGCGGTCGGACGTTGATCTAACTGCACATAGAGTCAGTTACACGGTAGAGCTGCAGATCCAAACATTATTTGCTTCAGATTCAGAATATTTTTTGTCCATGTAAACCATTTAGTACAGTACTTATGAATCGTCAAAATATTTACAAAATGCTAAGCTATAGTGTTGGACGGCCCCCCACAAGGTGGACCAATGATATCTTCACGCGTAGCAGGAAGCCGGTGGATGCGAGTGGCGGAGGATCGTGATGTGTGGAAGTCATTGGGGGAGGCCTATGTCCAGCAGTGGACGTCTTTCGGCTGATAGTATAGCTAAGCTAAGCTATAATTTTACCACCCGTTCGGAATGCCGTTCCAATGGAAAGGAACGGGCAGGAAACTCCATAGTAGCCTTTTTTTTTATATCCATTACATTTTCGAGCAGTACATTGGTACATAGGTATGTGAGGACAAAGTAGGGACGGCTAGGCATCATCTGTCTATCTTATAGTTAACAACGTGATTAGCTCAGTTAGTAAAACCTTGCCCTCTGTGCCGAGGGTCCTGGATTCGAATCCCGGTAGGGGCAAACTATGTGTGATATTTGTACCCGAGTCATAGATGTTTAATATCTATTTAAGTATTATATACTGTATTCTTCCCCAGTCCATTGTACGGTACCAATAATACAAGCGTTGCTTAGTGTGGGACCGTATAGTTGGTGTGTTCGTCTGTCAATATTATATTACACTTGAGATCCGAAAATCCCAAAGGTGCGAGGCGAGGCTTGAATCTGGATACCTTGTTTCCAATGCAAGCGGTCAAACAACACCACCACTGTTGTAGCAAAAACTCGCCAACCTTGGGATATATGCCGCGTCTACGCATCTTCAACTCTGCACGCATTATATGTGCATCTCAGTACGCTATATAAAAACGAAATGATTCGGTTTCATGTGATGCTGGGGCCAACAATCGGATCTCTCGCTTCGTCATATATGAGTGCTAAAATGTCTTCTGCCTAGTTGGACGTGGATAATATACTTTGTAACTGTAATACTGAATATAATTATGTTCAGGAAAAAAAATACAAGAAAGCAGTGATAGCCAAGTTGGTAGAACGCTTGCCTCGATAACGAGGATCGCAGGATTTTTTTTTTTTTTTTTTTTTTTTTATCCGGGCGCTATCTGGCCCGGCCCGCGAACACCTCTGACATGGGGGTCAGAGACTTTATTTAACTTAAAATTATTGACAGGAATTAAATGAGTGAACAAAAAAAAAACAGCAATTATATGACTTCTTATTATAAAGTGTACACAAAAATATACAACTTTTAAAATTATTATTATACATTATTTTACACTGTGCACAATAGTACACAGTGTAAGGCTGTTTCTTACTAACTATTGACTGCACACAACAGTGTACAGTCATACACAGAACACAGGATCAGAATTATTGTATAGGGTCCTATCACCCACTGCTCAGACTGGCCTGCTGGTGTGAATGGTTGCATGTGATATAAGATGCTAGCTGGGCTTATTACCATAATAAGTTGCTAGCAGTCTTCTTTGTTTTGCAATTTGTTCCTATTCACACCAGCCACCTTCTCCGTACACTGGTGCGGTAGGATCCTATACTCTGTGCTTAAAAACCTGTACCACCATGACCATACTCCTTCTTCCACCTGGTCGTTGTTACGGTTCTTCCAACTCTCTGAGTGTACCATCTTGGTTTTTTCCTCGTATTTTTCCTTTGCTTGCGGTCGCCGCACGACGGCTCCCGCTCTTCGGGCTTGCGCTGCACATTTGACTCTGCGCTTCTCGATGTTGACGTCTCGCTTCATTTCCTCACGATCCTCAGACGACCACGGCATAGTGAGTTTGTGATTTAGCCTATTTTTATTTATTGTTTGGTTGCATGTTTTTAAGACTAATTGTGTAAAGGTTACATGTCTTTTTAATTTACTATTTACTTTAACTTCTGTTTTACTGATTTTATTTGCGAATTTTAACTGATCCAGTTTCTCATAAAACTGGATACAGTTAGCCTGTTTTGTATTTGAATGCATGATTTTACTGATTTTAACGCTGATTACTTTACACAATTGAATTTGGAATAATATGCCGTTGAGTTCTGAGCCCGCAGGGCTTTCAGCCACTCTCCAGTCTTTCACCAGCGCTAGTTGGTCATTTGTACAGGCTGCGACGTGGACGATGCATGTTGGTCGTCGTCCTCCCCTAACTGTGTCAATAGTGGGGTTGTCGCCGTCGTTCGTCGTCCGCAGGCTCATATCTGTTTGCGCACCCGGCGTATTTGCCATCCTGCTGAAGCTTGTGGTGCTGCCCCACCACAAGCTCTTGGCTTTTGCGTTGCCTCCTGCTGCTATAGGATCGCAGGTTCAAACCCCGGCTCGCACCTCTGGGATTTCTGAATTTCATGTGCGAATCTCATTTTCGACCACGATTATCACTTACTAAACGGTTAAGGAATCGCGAGGAAACCTGCATGTCTAACAGAACCCCTTGAAAGATGTGTGAAGACCGCCAACCCGCACTAACCGAACCAACATCCAAATAATTTTACAACCCGGATATTGAACCCAGGTCCTCATAATCAGCCGGCTGCGCTTGAGACGTCTAAACCAATGAAGCCATAACGAAATAAAACTGATAATGATGAAACTAATATAACAAATCTTTATGGATAAAGTTCAACAACCCCCATGTTTTTATACAAACCAGTAGGTACATAAGAAATATATTATTGCTTGGGACAGACAGTTCAGGGTGGCTGGGGTCACTGGCCGATCGATTAGGATGCTGTTTGGGCCTTAAGAGTCTGGGTAGGGCGGACTCGGTGCGGACTTAGAAACAATATTATGTTTTGCACCTTGAATATAAGTGTCATATTTGATTAAACCTGTTCAAATAAAGCTCTATGGAGTTGGTTTAGGATTCCTTAAGCGACATACAAGGCAGACTAAATGTGACTATATAAGCATTATGAAAATAGGTAGTTATATCTGTGGCATAGTATTCCTTTTATAATTATATTATAATCTATGTGTATTAGTCATAATTATGAATCATTGCGGACTAGGCGCCAGAATACTTGTGTTATCAAAACCACAGCGCGTTTTACATAATGTGACTGTTTGGAATGATAGTGGGTTAAATATACAGGATGTATACAAGATTGTTATAACTTATTTTAGGACGACCAATACACAAATCGATTGAATTAAAATAAATTTGAAGTAAAACTGTGTTTCAAATAAACTACCTGATGATATTAGAGTCATGACTTATTACAGGCTTATTTCAAATTAATTTTTCATCAATCGGTTTGTTTTTTAAATAGTGCTATAATAATTATTATCATTAGTATAGTTATAGTTCAAAATATTACCAATGATTTTGTTTTCATCCTGTAAATATTTAATGAATTCTTAAAAGTATGAAATACCAATAATAATGTCGCGAGACGAACACACAACTATACGGTCCCACACTAAGCAACACTTTTATTATAGGTACCACACATTGGACTGAGGGCGAACTCAGTATATATTACTTATATGGATATTAAACATCCCTGACGCGGGCACAAACATTCATGCTCATCACACAAAGTTTGTCCCTACTAGTATTCGAGCCCGGGACCTTTGGCTCATAAAGCAGCCTCACTAGCAACAGCGCTAATCAGGTCAAGATAATAATGTTCAGGAATTTCAAGACTAACATAAAATATTAAAAATACACAACACGATTAAATAAGGTACACTTCATACTCTAACTGCCCTCATGATACTAAGCTCCAATGATACAAATTGTAATTACTTAGAAATAACTTCACAATGCCTTGGCTTCACGACATTGGTTGCTCCAAATCGTGTATACGTTTGTACAAAGTTATTGCTCTACAAAACTGTTTTTTTTTTATTACATTATAGGCAAGTATTTGATCTCGATATCACCTGATGGTAAGTGACGATGAGATCTACGATGGAGCATACTTGCCTAGAAGGTACCTGTTCACTCGCGACTTGAAAACACCCAGATTATAGTCAACGGGGAACAAAGCCGCCGGTAGCGTGTTCCATTCCTTGGCAGTTCGCACGATGAAAGTAGAAGCAAACCGCTTAGTACGTACCGAAGGAATGTCCACAGTGTACGGATGACACTTATCCGTGCGTCTTGTCGACCGACGTTAGAATGGAGATGGGGGAATTAATTTGTAAAAGTCAAAAGCTATTTCTCAGATTTCCAAGTGTTCCCCAACTCCATCCCTGTTGTACGAACGGAGAGAGTTCGTTTACTTCACGGGATCGGGTGGTCTGAAATAAAATTCAGCTATACCAAAAGGCGAGTGCATTAACCTGGCGGGACCCAGAGTTACCGAGATAGGTTTTATTACCTCAAGGGTGCGTGAACCTTTATTTACTTGAAATTTTGAACTCTATTGAAAACGGATTGAGTTTTCACAGAATTTCGTATTTATATTGGCTGTGTTTATTTTGGAGTGTATAAATAGAAAGGTTGATTGAGATGGAAATGGAACTAATAATTGATATTTCAAAAATAACTGAATTTCCCGTTCTTCTGCATAGGAACGGCATTCCGAACGGGTGGTAAGGTTGTAGCTTACCATTTTGTGAAATTTTTGATGATTAATAAGTACAGTACTTAATGTTCTAAACCAGGGGCTCCCAAACTTATTTTGTCTACTGCCTACTTTAAGAATGAATAATTTTTTAGCACCCCATTTTTTCACCTACTTAAAGACCACTATAACTTCAAATTAAATCAATTATTGTAAGCCTCTACACAACGCCCTCATTTTTTTTCAGGATCTCTTACCACCCCCCTTTAGACCTGCAGCGCCCACAAGGAGGAGTTATCGCCCACTTTGGGAAAGGCTGTTCTAACCGTCGTTTATATACGCATGATTTGCTGCCTTGCATTGATTTTTATAAAAATGCATGACAAGTTTTTTTTTCTTGCTTTACATAATACGATACACCCAGAGAAAAAATATAGCCCAAATATATGACGCCCAATGAGTTACGTAAAACGTAGCACGCCTACGCGGTCGTCGACCCTCGGTCGTAGCCCGTAGCGAGTGATAACGACGCTCCCTAGAGACGGGCATTGACCTTCGTAGGCCTCGGCAATTTCGGGGAATTTTTACACGATTGAACGCCCTTCCTGTTACTGAGAATCGAACGAAAAGATTCATGTACAAATGCTTTCTGCATTATTAGGATTGTACCTTTTTCAGGCACTCTAGCATTGCCCAAGTTTTTTTTTGCACAAACTACACAACAACTCTACCAACTGAAGTAGTTGGTAGAGCTATGGGAGTGACCTAAGTTTCATTCAGCTCCTACTAATTTTCAGTACATCGGTGCGGATTATTTATCATCCATCAGGTGAGATCGAGATCAAATAGTTGCCTATATTGTAATAAAAAAAAATTCAAGCATAGTTGACGGTCGTTGATTGACAGAAGCCTGAAGAGTTCTGACATCAAGTCGAACCCTTATCTACCAGAGGTCACCGATTGTGTCACGAGTCCACTACATGTAAAGATTAGGAGCTGATGGATCACCCGGTATCCCATATTGGATTACGTCAGAACTACTCAATCTAAACGCATGTGCTACTGGTCGCGGGCATAGCCCATCGTTGGAACCGTGTACCTCCTATTAAATGCCCATGGTGTTAAATTTAGTCACATTTTACAATAGCCACGCGGAGACTAAGAGCTGAGAGGGACGACATAGTTGTGAAGTTGGTAAAAAAATCTTATGTCTATTTAAAAACAAAATATTTTGTTCCCAACAGAATTTATGTTTTGATATTTTCTGAGCAACCTTTTTTCTTTAAATTGACATATCAAAATTCTGAGTTGAAATATGGATTACACATGCGCAGGTCAAAGGTTAGTATACCCTTTCTGAATCATTCTGTATATTAGCGCGTGAGGCTGTCGAATCATGAATAACATCTGACCTAATTCGTGCTTCAGAGGTCACCGAGGGTCAACATTTTAGACAGTCGTTACGGGCAGCCGAATAGAACCCTGAAAAGTTCTAACAGTTTTACCCCTGCATTATATATAATAAATAATAATTCCAGCCCTCTTTAATGTCCCACTGCTGGGCACGGGCCTCCCCTCAATGCGAGGGGATTAGGCCATAGTCCACTACGCTCGCCCAGTGCGGGTTGGCGGACCTCACACATCTTTCGAGGAGTTCTCTCAGACACGCAGGTTTCCTCGCGATGTTTCCCTTCACCGTTTAGCAAGTGATAATCATGGTTGAAAATGAGATTCGCTCATGAAATCCAGAAATTCTAGAGGTGCGAGCCGGGGTTTGAACCTGCGATCCTCGTTACCGAGGCAAGCGTTCTACCAACTTGGCTACCACTGCAATCAGAATAAATTTTTCATCCAGCATTGCAAACATGCATCAAAGATATTCTGATTCTGATCCAATTTTATTTTGCATATAACAATGACATCACCAGCGAAGCGGCCTTATCGGGCGCCCGAACACACATAAAAAAAATTAAATTGATTCGGCTTATCGTTCGTTCAACCAGCGATAGCCTACTTTGAATGTTTTATTACTCCACAACGAGGTTTACGTAACCGTTTTATATTTTAACCTTATTACAATTAGGTAATCCCATTACGGCTTGTACAAAACGTTTTGATTATGTTGCTACATTATAAAATCATTTTTTTTATTATTCGGGCAACACTGGTTCTCTCTCTCTCTCTCTCTCTCTCTCTCTCTCTTGCTTTCCTTCGTCTTCTTTCACAAAGCCGGAAAGAACGTTGTCTATATTACTTAACAACGGTATGTACGCTGAAAAATATTTTATAGCAATGTAACAAATGAAATCTATATATTTTTTTAAAGAAACGGTGTTCGTTTGTAAGCGCATCACTTGAGAACGGCTGGACCGATTTGCTTTTTTAAATGTTCCTAATAGTTGGAATAAGGTTTTTAAGGAATCAAAAAGCTGTTCAGAATATTAGAAAATTTGGGAAAAACTGAAAGTGCCTTTTCTCTGTGGGAATTTGGACGGGAGACATATCATTTTCAAAGCCAATGTTAAATCATTTATTTCGTATAGGCCTAAGGATGCACTTAGAAATTTAGATGTAACCTAATTAAAATAAAAACAGGTTGTTATATAGCTTCGGTGTATTATAATCTTCGCGTTTGTGATAAAAACAAAAAGTAGGTAGTCATTTTGTGTTGTTCTGTGTGTTCAAAATCAGAGTATGTCACCACTGTCTACCCCTTTGTGGTACACAGTGGTGGTGCTACTTACTTTTTGTTTAATATAACTGTAAGTATTACAGTTTCAGCCTGAAATTTATTAATAAACGTGGGGAGAGCGCTTATGCGCAGACAACAAAGGAATCTAAATCATTTGGCCCGACGGGCTTGTTATCACCGAATTTTAACTACAATATTACATTATATACACCCGTCGTCGGATAAACAATCGGATTACAAATAGCGTCGCCTCTATTCACCTCTCGCTCGCACAAAAAAAAGTAAGAACCAGAACTATACAACTTAGCTACCCGTACTTTTATCAAAATATATTTTTTCGTATTTTTTTTTGATAAATTCAGTGTGATTCTGAAAGGGTATACTAACCTTTGAACGTGTGCTTCTTTAGCGCAGTTTTAATAATTATTATAAGTCGGAGTTTCGATATTTCAATAAAAAAAGGAAAAAAATCGCAATTGTCATTATGAAGGGATTTTTTTTTTAAACCGACACATCGAGATTCGGACTTCACATAATGATTGCAGAGGCGCTAATGAAACTGAGGTTCAAGGTTTAGTTTATCGTCTTTTAGTGGATCATCCGATCTGTATAATTATTTTTTACTGAATAGGGTTACATTTAATTTCATCAAGATTGGTTCAGTATCATTTTCGGGTCCCACAGGGATAAAAAATTTGAATCCAGCGATAAACATTATTTCTGAATTACCTTGTGTGAGTAATTTACTAAAAATGAATTTACCTACCTACACTAACATTTCATGTTTAGTTAGTACTCGGAATCAAATGTAATGTTTCCTTGGTACACACTAGTAGAAGCTGAACTGAAGTACAAAAAAAAAAACCACCGTTCCATCGACTTCCAGCTACAGCCATAGTGCCCACGCACACGGCACCGCTTGCGCAATATGTTGACGCGAACAGATCATATCACTTCTGATTAGTGGCGCGTGGGGGCGGGCACGTCGATATATGTGCTAGCCAACATTGCTCATGGTGTGTGTTAATGCCACGGTACACGAGATTACATCAACATATTTAATTTTAGTAGGAATAGTCATCATCTATACTAATATACTAATATTATAAATGTGAAAGTTTGGATGGATGGATAGATGGATGGATGTTTGTTACTCTTTCACGCCAGAACGGCTGTACGGATCTGGAAATTTGGAAATCTGGAAATTTGGCACAGAGATAGACTATAGTCTGGAATAGCACATAGGCTACTTTTTATCCCGGTAAAATGTATGGTTCACGTGGGATAGATTTGTTTAAATTTTTCATAGAGTACCAATAAATATTAAGTTCGCCGGGGCAGCTAGCATACATATAAAGCAGTGATAGCCAAGTTGGTAGAACGCTTGCCTCGGTAACGAGGATTGCAGGTTCAAACCCCAGCTCGCACCTCTGGCATTTCATGTGCGAATCTCATTTTCAACCATGATTGTCACTTGCTAAACGGTGACGGAAAACATCGTGAAGAAACCTGCATGTCTGAGAGAACCCCTCGAAAGATGTGTGAAGTCCGCCATCCCGCATTGGGCCAGCGTGGTGGACTATGGCCTAATCACACCTTATATTATTCCAGAGTTCAAACAACCAATCAAACCAACCAAAATGTATCAAAAATCGTGCAAATCTGTTCACCGGTTTTTGAGTGATTCACAGTCAAACTCACAAATTGACAAACACTTTTATCAATACTTAGCCTTATAATTAGCAAGCTAATTAGCAAGCTAATTAGCTGTAGCTAGGTACGATTCGTGTTATATCACGATTAAATGGTTCAGGCTAAGAACAATAATAGAAACAATACAATTTCAACACCATACATTTAAATTTGGAAATAAACGTTGAAATTGAGGATTCAATTATGTAGACATGTAAGTTGTAGGTAACTTGTATGTTGAATCGTGTACCGACGGCATAACACAAACTAACGGTTCTAGTTACTGTCTCTTATCTAAGTTAATGAATAATTAATGATAAGTGGCTTGCGTTCTCATTGTATAATTGAGCATATTAGTTAAACAGCTTGAATTTTTCATGTGTGCCTGGATGGTCAAATCCGAAGCTAAAGGGAATATCAAAAAATGCTTAAAGGACTCTCGTAATTGTATAGATATTAAACGTCTATGATTTGGATACAATTCAGTTGATGATGAAGTATATAAGTATTATATATATATGTGCGAATCTCATTTTCGACCATGATTATCACTTGCTAAACGGCGACGGAAAAACATCGTGAGGAAACCTGCATGTCTAAGAGAACCCCTCGAAAGATGTGTGAAGTCCGCCAATCCGCACTGGGCCAGCGTGGTGGACTATGGACTAATCCCCCTCGCATTGAGGGGAGGCCCGTGCCCAGCAGTGGGACATTAAAAGGGGCTGAAATTATATACAATTGTACGGTACCCATAATACAAGCGTTGCCTGGAACCGTACAGTTGGTGTGTTCGTCTGGCGAAATTATTATTAATATTTATATCACCAAGACACGTTATATCAATTATTGTCAAATAGTTTGTCTTGGTAATGACACAAACATTACACATTTTTCCTTCAAAATTGTATCTTACCTACATAACAATTGACGTCATAGTCATTTGTAATTCAAATTAGTTCACCGACCGGCTGAAATTTTGTTGTTACATAATTATTTGTTTTTTTGTTTCATAATTACCTAACTGCTAAGTGAGGTTAACAACAAAAAAATAATTCAGATACGAAGGCATGTGAAGCAACGTGACTTGGGTATATCATTACTACGTAACGGGAGTGACACATTGAAATAAAGTTTGTATAACTAACAAACTCGTTGAAGGACTATTAAAAAAATTATTATCAATCGAATACTTAAACGCAAATCAAATTTGAGGGCTGCTTACTTTTACCGCCGACTAATAATGCAAGATAATGACGTCACAACAACTAGGTACCGACAAGAATGACTAAATATTTGAGTAGCATTTGAGTTCTGATCATAAGTAAAAGAAATCAGATATCTTCGGTCATTAGCCGCGTCCAAACTGACAGCAGCACATGTAGTACATGCCTCTCACCAAGTGGAAAAGAATTAACATATTAGATTACATCGCTTATTTGGGTGAAGCGAATGCTTACACTTGCCCGAGCCAGCCTCGTAAGGCTGCGCACTCGGTCTGCACATGGCTGTTAATCTTACATGGCATGTTGATTGTAATATCATGGTATATAAGTCGTGGGTCCTGCAAATATATCCATCACGACTGACCTGTAATGACCCGAAAATTACGTTCGAGCCAGAGAGCTACACTATCAAAAAGGGGTAAAATAATATTTAATTTGTAATTCGCGAGGTCGTCCCAAGTGGGACGTGCAGCTGTAGGACGAGATGACGAACGACTCATTGAAATGCTATCTAGACTCACCGTCCGTGTGTCCGCCAATCACCACGATCCTGAATTAACATAGGGGTAATTGTACTTAACGACCGGGCACTATCGGATTGTGAATAAACTTAGAATTCTAGCTATTTATAATGTGATTGTAATGGTCTCGTGTGTCCCCACGTGTCATGGCGTGCTCTGCCACGAGTGTGGTGGGAAGGTGGAATGAAGAACATGTCGTTAACACTTACGTCAATGTATATTTTCTATATGAAAACAAAGTCGTATTAGTTACACCATTCATAATTCAAGAATGGGGAGGGGGGCAGATTTTTATGATCATGGACTTTTTGAATTTGTTATGTACTTGTTGTTGTTTAGCTATTAAAACGTGGGATAAATTCACAAAAAAAAATCTAATCTCTGAAATGGCTGGACCGATTTTGACGGGACTTTCACTGGCAGATAGCTGATGTAACAAGGAGTAACTGAGGCTACTTTTATTTTAGAAAAACGTTATTGTTACCACGCGAAGTCGCGGGTAACAGCTAGTAATATTAAATATATAAACGCGTCGAATTAAGATACTCCTCCTTTTTATCGGCTAAAAATGACTAAGCCTTGAAGGGAGCCGTGAAAGATAGCTATGTATGTTTAATTTATTTATAAGGACTAATAGGACTACTCAGTTAATAAAATACACAAAAACATACAATAGATATTCTCATTGATTTTTAAGTCGAATACCTATAATACATAATTCAGTTGTGTAATGAGAAGAATTAATGTTGAATATATCCATAAAAGAAAAGCTTTTTTTTTACCTTCACACGCGCCATGACACGTGACAACACCAATACACGTGTCAAGGTATTTTTTTTACATAAGACCAATGCTCTTTCTTGTCTTTTTCTTATTTTTAACCGACGTCAAAAAGGAGGAGGTTCTCAATTCGGTGGTATTTTTTATTTATTTTTTATAAGTGGCTTTCAGTCGCCATTGATTGAGTTGATTACATATATTTAATATCTACGAGTATCTAACAAATCGAGCCGCAAACAGCCAACATCTGTACTGTATTTTTGTCAATCTTTGTAGAACTTTTTCATTTACAAAAGTAATTTGTAAATATGGGAACCATGTAGCCGTTAACTTGTAATTATATACTTAGAGTTAGTACTTTTTTTGACCAGCTACTATAGTCTGCCTACCCGTTCCTACATTGTTCTCACATACCTATAACAATAGTACTGCTCCAAAATGTAAGAGATATTTTTAAAAAGAGCAACCATGGAGTTTCTTGCCCTTTCTTTTCTATAGGATCGGCGTTCCGAACGGGTGATAAAGTTGTAGCTTAGCATTTTGTAACTTTTTTGACGATTCATAAGTACTGCACTTAATGGTTTACATGAATAATAAATATTCTGATTCTGATTCCATTAATTGAAATTATAAATAATATTAAAAGCAGCCCTACATTTTTACCCAGCTTATAATGTATCACTAATGACCAAACTTCCCTGAATTTATGGCACAAATTCCCTGAATTTTACTGGTGGTAGGCTTCGGCCGTGGCTAGTCACCACCCACTGAACAAAGCCATGTCGCCAAGCGGCCTAGCCGTGTTCCGGCATGATGTTCGCTGTTGCCATTCATGGATGGCGGGTCAGATCAGTTGCGCTGCATGTGCCTAGTGAATGTAGCGTCTCCATCTACTGCCGCCTTCCTACCTAGGCAAGTATGCTCCATCGTAGATCTCATCGTCACTTACCATCAGGTGAGATCGAGATCAAATACTTGCCTATAATGTAATAAAAAAAATAAAAAAAAATAAACAACCTGTAAACTAACTGAAAATAAATAGGTGGCGTATAATAATCGATTTTATTACAACTTTTGTATTAACAACCAGTGTTTAGAGTTCAAAATCGCAAGGGATCTTTGCGAAATGCATACGATTGCATGTAGACTCGTTCGAGTCGTTCGCCACCTGGCTCCATAGTACAGTTACCCTGTAATACTACAGACATAAAAATGTACACACCTGGCATTTCGTAATTATTACTCTGGGAATATCTAATAGTTATTGTATGTCGGCGAGTCCATCTGTGAGTCAATTGTCTAGATGCCAACATCGATACGACATTTTTTATCAAGATAAACCTGTTTGTTTAATATAAATAAATATCGCGAGACGAACACCCCAACTACACGGTCCCACACTAAGCAACGCTTGTATTATGGGTACCGTACAATGGACTGAGGGCGAACTTAGTATATAATACTTATATAGATGTTAAACAGCCATGACTCGGGTACAAACATTCGTGCTCATCGCACAATACTATATATATATATATATACTATATATAATACCAGGATACGAACCCGGGACCCTCGGCACAGAAAGCAGGGTCACTACCAACTGCGCCACCAATGCAGTAGTTAAATAAAAGTACGAATACCTTAAGCAGTGATAGCTAAGTTAGTAGAAAGCTTGCGTCGGTAACGAGGATCGCAGGTTCAAACCCCGGCTCGCACCTCTGGGATTTCTGGATTTCATTTGCGAATCTCAGGCTTAGCCATGATTATCACTTGCTAAACGGTGAAGGAAAACATCGCGAGGAAACCTGCATGTCTGAGAGAACCCCACGAAAGATGTGTGAAGTCCGCCAACCCGCGCTGGGCCAGCGTGGTGGACTATTACCTCATCCCGCTCGCATTAATGGGAGGCAAGTGCCCAACAGTGGGACATTAAAAAGGGGTGGTATTCTTATTACGACAATCTTAGCTTTTTTATATATTCCTGTAAAATAATTTATATATATATATATATATACTGACTGACATATATATCAGTCAGTCAAGAAACTGTTGTTGGCTTCTTTAATTATCGATCAACTTATTTGGTTTATAAATGGAAAAGTTGACAAGCCGAGGGTCAGTGGTGGGTTCCTCTTCGCCCTTTTGTTTAACAATGAATTTCCACCAAGTTTCGCCTAGTTCTATCAATTACGCCCTGAACATTGTTGGAATATCATCGCCCTAAAGGTCTCCGACCAAAGATTATGCAGTGTAACGGTACGCTCCCACCAGGTGCTATGCGGGACGCGATTAAAAATGTGAGCAGGTTATTAGGTTCACATACCACTATGCACCTATCTATGTGGGTTTGAATGGGTGCGTCTATTTATAACACTAGTGCATATATACTTTTTTATACTGATAATATTCTGAGCCCTATTGCCATTATATCGGTCACACCGTCCTCAATGCTATGGGTATTTGGATCACACTGGCCCAGTTAGCAATGACGTTGGCGACTTTCACACGGTTTTTCGAATATTGTGCAGTATACCTCACAATATTTGCCTTCACCGTACAACGGCTAACTGATAATAATTATTGAGAATGGTATGTGACATTTCTCCCCCTAAACAGACGCGTATGCTAAGGGGAGTATCCTCACCCCCTGACTGAGGTACCTGGTTTTTTTACCAATTGTTTTTTTAAGAAATAGCCCTCCTGGCGAGACCCCCCCCCCCCCCCCCTAACAGTTACGTAATGGCACAATATTAAGAGGACATAATTAATATAACAATAATAATATGTATTGTACGATCATTATTTATTACTCATTAATTCATGTTTCGTTAATCATCAAACCGCAAGTATGCAGTTCCATTGAGATTCAATTATTTATGATATTTCTTTCATCGAAATGTTACGGTCCAATATGAAATTGTGTGGCCACATACAAGAACGGTGTCATCCGTTATAATACTATAATAGCAATCATGTGCATATGCGGGAAAAACACCGAAAATATAATTGCGAATAAAAATAGTAATTTATGTGTGTATATCATCATGTACCTTTTTTTTTTTTTTTTTTTTTCTTGACGGGGGGGAAATCTTCGATAGATACCCGGCCTCTGTGTGGGAGAGGGCCGGGTTATGTGGGATTCTTACCCACTAAAACCCCCCCGGTGGCCGCCTTCGACACATGTTGGAGGGGCTCCGGGATCTCCAAACGGAACGCACCGGTGCCCCTCTTGTGCCTCGCCCCCTTATGGGGGCCCGTCTCGGGGGAGCAGATGTTTGCTCCCCCTGCGCCCTCGCTGCGCACGGCGGCGGGGAGCCACGCCCGCCGCCGTCCTCCTCAGGAGTCGTCATCGTCACCGGACGTCCGGGGCCCACACCCCAGTCGTCCTCGACCCCGAGGGTAGCCCGTTATTTAAGGCCCTGGGCATCAGGGCCGATCATCATGTACCTACATCTACTACACAAATATGTATAACATCTGCAAACAGCGTATAATTTTTATTATTATAAAGATATGATATACAACCGCTATTGTATATCATATCTATATAAAATATGGTTAGTATGGCTCGGCAAGGAAATGCGGACAGCATCTTGGGCGCGCTACCGTATGGGCCATATTTTTAACACTTTTTGTAAATACTAAGTAGCTTTTCCATACTCTTTTTGATTAATATTAGTTTTGTATAATAATATAATTATCTCTATATCTTTAGTTTGTAAATATTGAAGTTAATAGTTAGTTACCACAAATAAACCTATATACAACCTGATCAGAACGTTAATTATAACTCTACATAACTTATATTGCTTAGAAAATAAGGTCGATGCTATCGGACGATGCTTCAATAATAATACCAGACCTTTTAATGTCCCACTGTTGGGCACGGGCCTCTAATCAAGGCGGGGGGAATTAGGCCATAGTCCACCACGCTGGTCCAGTGCGGGTTGGTGGACTTCACACGTCTGTCGGTTGACTCTCTTAGACATGCAGATTCCCACACGATGACCGGGATAATCTTGTTTGAAAATTGAGATTAGCAAAAGAAATCCCAGACTTGCGAGGCAAGGTTTTTTTTTTTTTTATTACATTATAGGCAAGTATTTGATCTCGATCTCCAGAACACGGCTAGGCCGCTTGGCGACATGGCTTTGTTCAGTGGGTGGTGACTAGCCACGGCCGAAGCCTACCACCAGTGAAACCTCTATCGTTTGAACCTGCGATCCTCGTTACCGAGGCAAGCGTTCAACCGAACTATATACAAATGTTTGTTGAATAGAAAATTGCAATCATAACGGTCTAAGTGTACGTTACATAAATACTGGTGCATCGGGCCGCCCTTGGTTGCGGGTGGGCACCGACCTCGCCGGTCCAAGGTCGCCGCCGCGCACACATCATATGCAGCCAGTGCGTGTGTCTGTGTGTGTGTGTGTCGTCTGGTGCCTAAGGGCGGGGTGTGTTTTGCGGTTCATTGGGTTTTAAGCTGATGCTAAGAGTTATTGATCGGTTATCTGTTTCTGAATATATTTATTGTTGTGGTTGGTTGAATTATTTTCGTTACAATAACTCCGTGTAATAACTATACTGATACTAAGGTATTGCTGCCCTGCTCTGCTGATGTTATTTTGAATTTGGTTTAATTAACTTTGTAAATTACAAGATACGGTGATAGACACTCAACGCGGCTAAAATACTATTGATTCTTGGAAAGTTTACGAACACTATAACAATGTAGTGAGTTATATGAGATTTTTATCAAAACCTTGTTAATAAGTCGAGAAATAAAAAACATACTTGATTATCAAGTGACGTGAGCAGTGATTATAGATCATGACGTCACATCCACGCCATTTTAATATTTATCGATGTTACATTAAATTTATTTAAAAAAAAATGTTTACAGCACTATATTTAACTTAGTCTATTTATATGACTTGTGTCACTTCCATAATTTCTTTGAATGCTGTAACAGGGGAACATGTTATACGCATTCGAGCCAGTGGTCACATATATTCGGTTCTCCATCTGCTCAGACATTATTATCAAATAAACATACCGAATGCTCGCGCAAGCTCGCGTAAATCAAGCTCGACCCTTACCTTACACATCAAACATCGCAAACAAAATGACATCACCACAATCTCAAGACCCGCACGTCCTCATCCACTCAACCCCCAACACCCACACTCCCCGCAGAAACCGGAGGCAGGGGGGCTCAACCCACACTGGTGGACATACGCACACATCACAATGTACTCATACACATACACTTGTATGTGTGAAAAGGAAAATCTTGAAAGTAATAATAAAGGAAGAGGTATGTTTAACAAAGGAACTCGCCAAGGTTATGGGTTTAACTATGTACCTATATATTTGTTTATTTCAGTATCGTATGCAATCAGACGATTTAATAAATACATGATTCAGTACGTACTTACCTACTGACAGCTACGAATCTATTGCAAACCATCTTAGCGCGTTAGTTCCTAAGCGTGGATGTTAGTTTTTGGCAATCCCGATCGAACTTTCTGTTTTCCGAGTCATAAAATTATCATAAATCATCAAATGTGATTAAAATCTAAGAAATTCGGGGTCTTCCCATTAATGCGGGCCTTCCCATTAAAGTCCGCCAACCTGCACTGGGCCAGGGTGCTGGTCTATGGCCTAATCCCCCCTCGCATTGAGGGGAGGCCCATGCCCAGCAGTGGGACATTAAAAAAGGGCTGGAATTATTATTATAACAACATATTATGTTACATCACTAATGCATCAAGTGGCCGAACAGACGGACTATACGTAATTTTGCGCTCGACCGTGATTGGTCCGAATTTTATAAAGAAAATAGGGTTGGTATCTTTGTTTTGTTTTTATTTTGTGGTAAGCTGATTAGTTTTCAGATGAAAGCTGCAAAATAGTGGAGAACCTCTTTCCAGGGCTGTGAGATAATTATATTATGGTGAAGTATCTATAAATTATTCTGGGAATTATGATTTTTTTTATGCAAATTGGTACTGCGTTTCATAATTTTCGGACACCAATGTCCTTTAAAATATATATATTAATTATTTACAGAGTATGAAAGGGCTAAAGCCGTCTCATCTAACTAAGTATTCTCACAAGACCTAAGAAAATATTTGTTTAGGCCATTTGGGATACTTAATGTTTGAAAGGGTAGGTACGTGTGTGTTTTTTATATCCTTTCAAAGCTTAACTGGCAGTGGATTGGTTTTTAAACTGCGATCTGTTGTACCATAACAACTTCAATTTATCAGCCAGCATCAACCCTAATCGCGTCCAATCGGTTCGCATATCTGGTCGATGATGCAATTGCTTGCGCAAGCGGCCGTTGCCCTCAAGGTGACCGTGTACCCTAGGACCCTACCAAGGTCATGGCTGCAGCAGCGCTGTCGTTTATTTAGCTTCGAAAATAAACAGTATTGCGCAGTTCCATACATAATTTTCCGGTTCAGTCATTGACCTCTTCTATTCCACATTAGCCCACTAAGATTCGAAGTATATGACACACTATTATATATGTATTTGATACTTCAAAATTCTGTTAATGATTTCTTATATTTACTCGAATACTACGCATTGAAATAAAACTTATTTTACAGATTTTATCGCGTTTATTTTATGTTTTTACGTTCCCAACGTGCCGACGTTGACGGGAACGTAAAAACATAAAATAAACGCGATAAAATATATAAAATTAGTTTTATTTCAATGTTACCTATTTTTTTTGCCTTGGTAAGTCGGCTGACTAGTTATGTAATTCGAATAGTGTCATCATCTTAATGTATACAAAAGTCGTACAGAACGTATACTCCTGCGCACTTCCTAGTACTAACTAACGTCATACCAGTCTATATTTCTCAGGTATTGTTATTGATTTATACATTACGTTTGACCCTTTGTAATTAATAAACAAATGGTTTTTTTTTTGCACAATCTCTAAACCACATTATTCAATGCTGTTTACTTCGGTGTTTGGTGAGGTAAATTTGAATATAAATAATGATTTAAGTAATTATTATTATACGTAATAATGGAGCAATTGAACATCAACACAATTATATATTTCAGAATAATAAACAATTTGTGTAGTCCTATTTATAAGTATTAACAAAAATAGTGGTTTTTTTTTTTATTACATTATAGGCAAGTATTTGATCTCGATCTCACCTGATGGTAAGTGACGATGAGATCTACGATGGAGCATACTTGCCTAGGTAGGAAGGCGGCAGTAGATCGAGGCGCTACATTCACTAGGCACATGCAGCGCAACTGATCTGACCCGCCATCCATGAAAAACAGTGTAAAACATTGTAACAGTTGAATCAATTAGTTATATGGATCACGTTGATGTATAACATAATTGTATAAATGAGGTTTGTTTTTATTTAAACAAGGCGAACCAGTAGCGTTTGGCCATGCGCTCAGTAACTGGGTGTCATTTTTTAAAATGTGTAATTTTTTTATTTATTTATTTGGGAATGCTATCTTTATAACCTACAGTTGGCCCTGTTAAAATATTTTACACTAGTATTTATACAGTTTGAATGTATTTCTGCTGTAAAAACATACGAAGATGGTGGAGAGAGCGAGTCGATCTATACCCCAGCAGATGCATTTTAAAATACTAGTACTAAAGATTTTGACACATCACATCTAGTCAGGATGCTGCCGGGATGGCTTCCACTTAATCATTGTTTAGTTTGAGACCATAAAATTGGTGTGTTCTTCAGGCAATTTTTATTTTATTAAGTTTATCAAAAACGGTTGAGTTTAATTTAACAATATGTATGAAACCAAACCACAAAAAGCTCCCAGAATCTTATCTGGCGCTTATATAACCCGCAACATAACAATATAAGACGATTAGGTGTTAAACGGTGCAGTTCCCGAGATTGGGACGAAACACTTACAAAAAAAAAAACATTATGCAAGCGTGCAACGACCGACAAGGTGACCCGCCATTGTCTGGCCCTTCGACGCAACCGAATGCGGAAAACAAAATATATGCAGAAGGTCAAATACGTACAAGTGTCAGAGAAACAAAGAACGCTTTCCTGGAGCCATTTAAAAAAAATATAAATGCGGTGTCTCCAATAATATGATAGCTATAAAACCTATGCTTTATCTATGTCATAATTTTTGCAGTATAATAATTGTTTTTTTTTATGTCTCTCGACACACGGGCTATTCCCGGATCTTTGGAAGACTTGCGCAGGGACATGGGTCCAACACGTACAGGCCCTTTTTGAGAATTGTAATGTTATGTTAGCCAGGTCTTTCAGTGATCCCAGCAGGTGCTGGGATCACTGAAAGTTATAGCCTAAACAGCGAATTGACCTCAGTAGGCTGAGGAACTATTGCAGGAATATGGAAAGATAATTGGGGCAATGGATTGAGGATTGGATGGATATGGGATGGGAATATTGGAAGGGTTGCGAACACCTGCCATAATCAGATTTTATCTAATTACTATTTGTACAGATATTTTATGTTGTATTACTCTGTGGGTCTTTAAACCCTGAATCAAATACATAAAAGACACTTCTACAGTAGATAAAAGTTTTCATTATAAACTAGTATTATAATCACTCAATTTAAGCCAGGAGTGTCCTATTCAACAGTCACAAAAATAGTCCACCCCTTGTTTTGTCTGCCTTTATTTACATGTTCACAAAAATTAATATTATTCCATATTTAAAATTAAAATGCTGACATAATAGTCCGTTCTTGCCCAAAAGTTTACCTACTGATTTATACCTGCGCTTGGCCCACCGTCTGCCTGTTTGTCCTTGCACGCCATAAAATCAAACTACTCACCCTCAAATTAATGTTTTAGTAGAAATTGTAATTTAAAAATGTGTTTTACGACCCGATTGGTGTCAGATTAACTTTATGTAAGTTATTGTATAGCACTTATCCTTAGAGATTTTAACTAAAACATATGTACTATACTATACAGGGACATCCCCTTTTAAATGAATATGGCCAGATGAACACACTGACTGTACGGTCCCAAACTAAGCAAACGCTTGTATTATCCGTACCGCACAACGGACTGGGGGCGTTCTAAGAAACACCCAGAAAACGAAAAGATTATTTCCGAAATTTACCCAAGTGGGACTCGAACCTACAACCACCCAATGCAATCCTTATTGCATGCAACTACTCTGTTTGCGTCACAATAAAATAGTGATACGCGTCACGTAGTACGTAACTACATAAATAGCTGCATCATTAGTTTCTGACTTTCAACAAACCCCATATCCATGAACTATACGATTAATGTAGTGTATATTATATGTAGTGTTGTTCAAATGTATTTGTCATGAATAAATGTTTTTTTTTTTCTCTTTTAATGTGACTCAAATCAGGACCTCAATCGGAATATTCTTCTCCTTCTTTAATTTAAGAGCTAAGCTCTTGTCGGTGCAGCCTCCATGTCAGTTCAGTTGTGCAACTCCTTCCATCTTTCTCTGTTCCAAGCCTTTTCCTTTACCTACCTATACGACTTAACATTTATCTTCTTCTTAATTTGAATATTATGTCACTTTAATTAAGTCCGTTGGTAAACATTTGCGATGTAGTTCAATAATTGAGGTCGTGCTTTGAGTTGCATTAATAGTTCATATGTGTTCATGACCCTTACATGAATGCACACGAAAACCAGTAATAGGGTCAAATGGCGAGACATTGTGAGGCAAGTCACATCTGCTCTGACAGCTCCACATGTTGACCACGTTCTGTTAAGAGCGATATGACAAAGAAGAAGAAGACTTCATGTAAGTTGTTAAGAGCTAGATTTCGTTACTGCCCCCTTACCGTGAACTATTAATGTGACTCAAAATTGGAACCTTATATTCAAGTCCATAGGTGCTTTGTGATGTAGATCAAATGAGGTCCTAATTTGAGTCGTATTGACTCTAATTAATTTATTCATCGCCTTGTTAGAAGCCATGTTATGACATTGCCTTGAAGTCACCGCAAGTGCGATGAACTGTGTTTACTAAATGGAAAATATTTTGGATTCGAATCACGTAATTTCAATGACTTTAATAAGTATCATATTGTATATTAATTTCATATGTTTACGCGAATATTACACATTGAAATAAAATTTATTTTACAGATTTTATCGCGTTTATTTTGTGTTTTTACGTTCCCGACATAAATAAATTAAAATAAACGCGACACACATAAAGTAAATGCGATGAAATCTGTGAAATATGTTTAATTTCAATATATTATATTGTATATAAGGTGTAACAAAAAAATGTAAGGTGATTTCAGTACATTATAAAGATCCCATTCCCGATCAAATAAGTCAAATTGATAGAGATATTAAATGATACCACATACTAAGCGCAAGCAAAATATATTTATTTATACGTTAATTCTGACTATACATGATATTTATAAATGCGCTACAGAAGCCCACGTATCAAAGTTAGTATACCCTTTCTTAAGCACGCTGTATAATACATCAAGTATTCAGCATAACAACAGAAACTTTCAAACACATTCTAATAATTTTCGCAAAAACCCCACTCCCCAAGTGGGTCCACCTTCCTATTCCAGAATGACCAAGGTGTCCCGGTTCGATGGTCTCGAAGGTGACCCCAAAGTCCTAGTGACCTCTTTTTACGTGGGGACAACCCTCAAGCGTCGGGGGAGACAAGCGGATTGTGTCGGACTTTTACCGACTGCGGTCCTTCTCTCGTGGTGGGGGAACGCTTTCGCATCGCTTCGCACACGAGAGTGTCCTAGTGACCTACCCCAACCGTCAGCGGTTTCTATGAATCCAAATAATAGCCAGGACGTGGCCCGACCGAACCATCCGGTTTCTTTAACAAAAACTGTTATACAGCGGTTACGCAAGGTCGTTCATGTATAACTGAACTGTCTGGCAATCTTTGGAGGGGAATTTGAGCGACATACTTTATTAATTCTTTACCCCAGAAGAAAATTGTGTTAAGTCACAAATCATGAATTATACAGAAGAGCTAAATAATAAAAAAATGTCAATTTGTTATATTTACGCGAATACTACACATTGAAATAAAACTAATTTTACGGATTTTATCGCGTTATATTATGTTTTTTACGTTCCCGACATGGATGCTGTAAAGCAGCCGAAGCGTCGGGAACGTAAAAAACATACAAATAAAAACACAAACGCTAGAGGCGCTTTTCAAATTCCATACAAAATGTCTAAATACGGTAGATTATAAAGTAAACGGTTAGCTCGCACTTGACATGTTGTATAAGTACGTAATATCAACCATTAAAAATATAAGCGTGTTCAATTATTAATTGTATTTAATTATATTACAACAAAACAAAAACATAAATAATTATTTTGTGGAAGTTATTGACGTAATCCGTTCAGTAATAAAGCGGCGGACATCGAGCGGATTGCGGTTCTCAATGTTTTATAGCCCATTTTATTGTTATAAGGAACACGTTAATAAATTTATAAAAGCCCTTTTTGAAAGCCCACTGTTGGGTACGTTTAGACCTTCTTTCAATGCGAGGGGGATTAAGCTAGTATATTATTTTGCTTATACATAATATTATGTTATAAACTAGCTATTCCAGCGAACTTCGTACCGCCTTAGAATATTTTTTTTTTTTAAATTAAACCATTTTTTCGGATTCTATCGCGTTATTTTAAGTTTTTCCTTTCCCGACGTTTCGGCTGCTTTCCAACAACCATGGTCACGGGAGGAATGAGGTGGATAACGTCCTATTCCACTCTTATACGCATACAATAACATTTAAATACTGACCAATATGTTGTTAGCTTTTCTAACTCATTATTAAACACCCTAAAGATAGCATTTGATCATAAAATTTTATTATAAATATATTACAAACATTACCGAAATATTTCACCACACATTACAATGTATTCTAAAAAATATTTGCTGTTACGGAAAGATGGGCAAGCAATCGGATTAATTTGTACTGTTCCTCTTGTTGTACGTACTTATGGAACCCATACAATTGAACATATTCTAACCTTGAGAAACGCTGCCTCTCGGGGTACTTCCCTTAACCGTTTTGGAGGTAAAATAAAATGTTTAACAAATTAATATTAATAATTAATTTAATAGCATTCCTACGTGGTCCGTATATTAATTCCGAGAAAATATGTGTAATTATGTATTGTAAATTAACGGAAGTATAGGTACATACTTTTCCTATAATAACACCAGCCCTTTTTAATGCCCCACTGCTGGGCACGGGCCTTCCCTCAATGCGAGGGGGATTAGGCCATAGTCCACCACGCTGGCCCAGTGCGGGTTGGCGGTCTTCAGTGTCTTCGCAGGCTGTGAGGTCTTGCAATGGTGCAGACCTCAAGACCTCAAGACTGAGCACTTTCTGCGCAGATCGGACCGCAAGCAACAACTAAATATGAGGGTAACAAGGTTCAAACTATGGCACTAGGACGTCAACCACCTCAGTCCTCCCGTGTCCGTGCCCGTATAGCAGCCGAAACGTCGGGAACGTAAATAACATAATAAAACGCGATAAAATCCCTAAAAAAATGTTTTATTTCAATGATATAAGCTATGTTACATCAAGGTACCGACGGCAGAAGCGAGTATTTCATTAATCAAAAGGTCGTATGCAGCCAAAAGTACCTCCCAACACGTAACTATTAACCACGGAATACACTCGACCGTTTTTTTTTAATCCTAAGAACCGCTCACCTCATACCCTCATACCTACGAACTCGGAAACGCGCACAAACAAAACGTAAACCGTATTATGACGCAACAGCCCGCCATTATGAATCACATTACCTTGCGATCGACATTGTGTTACCCTTCCCGGAATCAAGTCTAGACGCCGGGCAGAGGGTACAGAGACAAGCGGAGCGGGTATTTGTGTACGTTACTTAAGTAGGGATTCTTGTTGTGTAGCCAATTATAAAACTTACTTTAACCACGTAGGGTTCACAATTAAAATAACAATGATAGCCCCTATACCGGAATCCATAATTCAGCCACAATTTTGACAGATAAAGTGTTGCCAGGTATGGGTGAAATTTATTAGTGACTAGCTGCGCCCTGCGGTGTTACCCGCGCAAAAAATCATGTCAATCCTTTGCTCTATGAAAAATTTAAACAAATCTATCCCACGGGCACCATACATTTTACCGGGATAAAACGTAGCATATGTGCTATTCCAGACTATAATCTACATCTGTGCAAAATTTCATCCAGATCCGTTCAGCCGTTCTGGCGTGATTGAGTAACAAACATCCATCCATCCATCCATCTATCCATCCATCCAAACTTTCACATTTATAATATTAGTATAGATTTGGTAAAGATCGATATTTCAGTATCGACTCTACATTATTATAAGTCGGAGTTATTTTTTTTACAGTTTTACAGACAATTGTACATTAACAATAACCACAGCTTAACTAATATATAACTATTGAACTGTGGTACAAGTGAGAGAGAGACAACGGCTCTACAAAACCGACACATTATGTTATATTTACGGCCGGGTACCGTACCAATATTTGTAGAGGTCTTAGGTAGGTATTTATTCACCTCCAGTCCTGCTCTACAAATCATAAAAAAATATATTAAATAGCGTGCTTTTTCGAATTTTACTGAATCCCTCTTACACTATGGTACAACTAATCATATATTCGGCGCGTGCGACGCAACCAAATGGTAGTTTTTTTTAATCTAGAGTCTGTTTATGCGCGTCTCAGTTCGAACCGCTATGTGCCTGCGCAGTCACGCCTGCATCTGCAACATTGGCCATTTTCAAACAATTATGCAATACAATAGGTACTTAATGCATGTTTATGTATAGTTATATCTACATAACTTAATTGTAATATTATGTAAAATATACCTACATGTATTATATGACAGCGATGTTTTTTTTTTTTCAACAAAATGGCAAGTCCGATTTCTGGCGAATAAGGTTTATTTGGTTTTTTGGCGGGAAGTTGAACCGTGAAGTTGTGAATATTGTTTTATTTTCCATAAAATGTGTTTCTTTGATACACAATGTGTAATATTAGTGGGATATTAACCATTGTGTGTTCATAATCGTGCACGAGTGAAGGAAATTGAAATTAAATAGTATAATCTGACCTTTCAAGTTCTCCCAAGATGTCCGGTACATTTTCAGTAAAGTATCCACAGCTTTACTGATAAGGGTAGGGTATTCATTTCATCATCTTTATCAACGTTATCATTATCGTCAGGGGAACATAAAATTCAATAACAATTATCAAGAATTAGTTGACACTGGCAAAAATGGCACTGTTTTGTAGCTGATTGCCAACATAAAAAATAGGGTTTTTTTAAAATTAACCTATAGAAATTCTGACTACAAATAATGATTAGAAATGCGCTGTAGAAGCGCAGGTTCAAGGTTTAGTATACCCGTTCTGAATCACGCTGTACAAACTGCGGCTTTTTTGTGGTGTGTGTATTAATCACACTCGCAAACCTACGTGACCCCACGAGGGTTCTCAAATTCGTAATAGTATTGATTTTTATTACGAATAAATTTCAAGGAACTCGTAACGTAATTATTATGTATATATACAACATTTTCCTGTTACACACACAACAGAGCCATCCTTCAATGCGAGGGGGATTAGGCCATAGTCCACCACGCTGGCCCAGTGCGGGTTGGCGGACTTCAGACGTCTTTCGAGGGGTTCCCTCAAACATGCAGGTTTCCTCGCGATGTTTTCCTTCACCATTTAGCAAGTGATAATCATGATTGAAAATGATATTCGCACATGAAACCCAGAAATCCTAGAGGCGCGAGCCGCAGTTTGAACCTGCGATCCTCTTTACCAGAGCAAGCGTTCTATCAACTCGGCTATCACTGTGCGAAAACCATATTGCTAGCGATTAATTCTCGTTTACCCAAATCGCAAAGGAAATGTTGGAACGTGAAGCCGGCACTTTAGAAAGAAAATTGCATCAATGAATTGTGTAACCATATCATGAGTAACGGGTTTGAGGTGTTTGTGTTCTGAATGCTAAGACTAAATACTTATGTTGTTAAATCACAATTTAATGGGACGTTGGAAACAATATCGTGATCCGACGTTAAGAAAAGTGAATCAATAGGAGTGACGCACTCGGTACTCGTACGTCATTTCATCCTTGTTTTTTGGAGGAGTCATTGCCAGTCTGGCGGTGGCTGGATGAAAATAATGTCGTATGAATGTCATCCATCTTGCAACACATATACAACTGCAGCATACATGTAACTCCTTAAAGAAATGGGGGAAGAGGAACCCACCGCTGACCCTCGGCTTGTCAGCTCTTCTAAATATAAAACAAACAAGTTTGATCGATAAAATTAAAGAAGCCAGCAACAGCTATCAATTGTTTCATTCCTTACTTTAAATTCTATGCGAAAATTAAAAAGCCTATTGTTAAATAAACCACCAAATGGGTCCCTAAGTAAGCAACGCTTGTATTATGTCTAATACAATTTATAGTCGCTATGTAACCATAGTTCAATAGATGGAATACGATAAGAAATAAAATGAAAGCAATACAAAAAGATGCACCTAAGTTTTCTTTAAACCTTTCGATGTTACATAATTGATGAGTCAGCGTCTCCATTTTCTGGGGGGGACGCCAGACAGGAGGTAGGGGGGGCGTCGGGACCCGCGTCGCGACGGTGACTCAGCCTTCCACGAACATGTGACGATGGCATCTGAATTATAATGTTTATGCGCTTGACTGTACTTAGTAGGGTTTGGATGCGGTTCGTTAGGCAACGATTTGAATATAACTTCTTATGTCAATTCCGACGGCCTGATTAGCGCAGTTGGTAGCGATCCTGCTTTCTGTGCCGAGGGTGCCGGAGACAAACTTTGTGTGACGAGCACCAATGTTTGTACCCATGCCATGGATGTTTAATAACTATATAAGTAATATATTCTGAGTTCGCCCCCAGTCCATTGTACGGTACCCATAATACAAGCGTTGCTTAGTGTGGGACCGTATGGTTGGTCTGCTCGTATGGCGATATACGAGTATATATTTTATATTTAAATAACTTATGTTATTATTGTTTTGTTTGCAAGTGAATAAAAACAATTCACGGCGATAAAATATGAGTACAATCACCAGATTTGAAAATGCCAACACATAAACTGATATTACAGAAATAAAGCATTTTTCGAAGCGCAAAGCGCCGCGCGCGCCATTGAGATAAAGCTAAGTATTTGTTCAATGTTAACATAGTATAGTATTATTTATGGTGTGATGGGTTAAGACCATGCTATGATTATCTGTGGTTGCTCTCTTTAATAGTCACTTTTGCATTTAGTTAAGGAGTACGTAAATAATGTTTGTATACAGCATTCCTTAGTTCGGGACCGTACAATTATATGGTCGTCTGGCGATATTTATTTGCGAAGCCCGTTGACTGATAATCGCCTGTGTTCCTATATATATTTTTAGAGATACCTACCAGCCGGGTGTTGCACCCGCGCCCTTGAGACGCTCCCTTTACGGGCTGCGCCGGCGCAGCTTTTTGCGACGCGCCCTTTTTCTCTTTTTGGCCAAGCAACAGACAAAGAAGCATTTCGTATGGATGGATATTTACTGCTTTCTCTCAATATAATAATATCGCCATACGAACATACCAAATGTACGATCCTAAACAAAGCAACGCTTGCATTACGGGTACCGTACAATGGACTGGGGACGATCCCAGAACCTTTGTTAGTTATTATTAGATATAGGTTATATAAATGGCTCGGATACAAACATTCGTGCTCATCACACAAAGATTGCCCCTACCGACAAAAAAACCATGGTATTCTTCTAATCATAGCGGTACAATTGATTTTCTATGGGGATCATTAACCTATCAGTAAAAAAGTCCACGCGTATCGGGCATGGTGACCAATGGACCTAAGTTCATTAAACTTAACCTTTGTAAAACCACAAACAGTACTATGACCTGGTAACGCAATGATTCAAATGAGGTACGCATTTTAATTAGTATCTCGAGAACCATGAGTCATCAGTGATTCGGTTTGAAACAATAAAATAGCTAATAATTATTATATAAATGATTTAATGTTAATTATGCAAGTTATACACGTGGTTAGCTATATACAAATCAGCTTTATGTATGTATATACGTAGATATATAGAACATTGAATGTGCAAGCCTTACGTAGTAACTTACTTCGAAGCAAGAAAAAAAAATAGAAGAAACATCGCTCTCATACCGGTGTCAAATTTGCTCAAATATTGTAATCTACTTTTCTATATCGTGATTTAGACATTTACAATGATGTACTTTTTTTGCGAGCACGCAGTTTTTTATTAATTTGGCTGTGGCTCACGAACTTACCCTTTCCAGTAATTATTCTTGATTTCGGGCCTATTTAAATGTATTGATAATAATATAAACATATGGTTAAAGTAATTATCAAAACGTAATGAAAAAAAGAACACTTACATACCACATTGTATGAGTTTTGTTGGATCCCATAAAAAAATACTAGTCTAAATACAACTGCTTTTTTACGCCTCACGAAAAAAAAACCTGATCTATAATATATTTTATTTGGGAACAACAATGTTTTTTAAAAAATTCGGTTCAATGGAAAAAGGTATCACGTTGACTAGTTTAATTATTATTTTCAGGAAACATCAATCTGTACGTCAAGTGGGAGATTACTCGAAGCTAACCGTATACTTTATAGTCTACCGTATTTAGACACTTTGTATGAAGAATTGAAGGTTTTATAGGGGAAGGGAAAGTGGAAGGGAAGGTTGAATACCGTCCGCTGGAGGCGCTTTTCAATTCTCCATACAAAATGTCTAAATATGGTAGACTATAAAGTATACAGTTAGCTCGCACTCGACGTGCTGAGGCTATTCCAGCTACAGGAACACACTAGATCCATTAGCGATGTTACGTAACATTTGACCGCGCGACGGTGGCGCCACGACCTACATGCACGACGCACAATATTGCGCACGAGTTTTTTTACGCTTCGTAATTATTATTTTTTAATGGACACTTGAACACACTTTGATCTATAGCTCCAGATTAGGATTCTTTGTATCTTGGGCACTAGATAAATAGATATACAGCATGATTCAGAAAAGTATACTGTATTTGTACCTGCGCTTCTTCAGCGCATTTATTATCATTATGTGAAGTCAGAATTACGAAATGTCAATTTAAAAAAAATGCTCTTAAAATATCGCAATTTTATTGTCATTTTGTCGGTAATGCAAAAAATATATAACTGGTTTTATTATTAATGAACATTCTAAAAGCTTGTTCGTATAATAATAATACCAGCCCTTTTAACATCCCACTGTTGGGCACGGGCCTCCCCTCAATGCGAGGGGGATTAGGCCATCACGCTGACCCAGTGCGGTTTGGCGGACTTCATACGTGTTTCGAGGGGTTCTCTTTGACACACAGATTTCCTCGCGATGTTTACTTCACCGTTTAACAAGAGATAATCATGGTTGAAAATGAGATTCGCGCATGAAATCCAGAAATCCCAGAGGTGCGAGTCGGGGTTTGAACCTGCGATCCTCGTTACCAAGGCGAGCATTCTACCAACTTGGTCCACTAACAGTTATTATGGTACCTACATAATAGTAGTTTTTTTATTTTTCATTCGTAATTATTTCTACGCAATATATGCAATATACTAAAACATCTCTGTACCTTAAGCGCAATATTGTTTACGTACCGTTCTGGTAACGTAACGTCTTCCATCCCTCTCACACCACGGAGTTCATGCATAAGTATGACAGTGACAACATATTTTCTCGATGACGTTAGTATTACATTAGAAGTTCCTGCTTACCCCACTGTTATTAAAGAAAAATACAACACTAGTTCCCCTTATCGAAGTAGATTTTACGAAAGAATTCCAACTATTCAATGTACTTACCTAAAGTCAGTTAACGTCAAATAACATTCATTGCGCACCGAAATCGAACAAATGTGTTGAGTACATTGATTGTAGTTGTGTAACACAATTGAACGTCGGATAATATAGCGACACATTGACCTAAATAACACGGAACGGGTTACAAAACGATATAATGACATACTTGCACATTTTGTAGTAAGTTCTCATCATATTGATTTCTTATATTCACGCGACTACTACACATTGAAATAATACTAATTCTTCAAATAATATCGTGTTTATTTTATGTTTTTACGTTCCCAACCTGTGTTACCAACCCTACTGTTTTAACAGTAGATTTGCTGTTTTCACATTTATCCCCCTGTTTTCTGTTTCATTCCTAATTTTTACTGTTTTTCAATTAGCGTTATATTATACCTACACTATGAAAATATTGTTTGATAACCACTATGTAATAAAACGCAATGACACTAGACGGCAGTATCTACTCTTGTCGAGATTCAAGGGATTTCCCACATTGTGTGAATTGGTGAAGAAACTTTTGTGGCTACCACATAGCAGCGCCACCGTGGAAAGATTATTTTCAGCTATAAATAATATGAAAACTAAATTACGCAACAGAATATCGACTTATTGCACACTAAATCCGAAATAACCTAGTGCTACTCATTTTAAGCCACAGAAAAGGCAAATGAAGAAATTTAACAAAAATATGTATGATTTTAATAAGGAAAATGAGTCTGAAAATACTGAAGATGAGGCAATAAAGGATGAAAGTGGGCAATAATTTGAATTTGTTTTTTTTTTTTTTAATATGTTGTGATCAATATTATAATATAACAATGTATGTGAATCCTGGTAACTAATAAAAGTAGGTGATTGTTTAAATTATATCAGGAAATTATGAAATCTGCCCTTTTTTACTTTACCTACTGTTTTCTCCTGTTTTTTTATTGGTGAGCTGCTGTTTTTTAGTTTCTTGGGGTTGGCAACACTGTTCCCAACGTTTCGGCTGCTTTACAGCAACCATGGTCACGAGAGGACTGAGGTGGTTGACGTCCTATTGTCATAGTTTGAACTGGGGTAGCCTCATATTTAGTTGTTGCTTGCGGTCCGATCTACGTAGAAGGTGCTTACAGTGTCTTGCAATGGTGCGCCCGGTTTTGCATTTAATTATATTGATTACCGGATCCCAAGTCGGGGCAGCACCCAGCCATGTTCCGTATTGAAATTCGGATGTTTTTTTTAATTTCAATGGCCTCACGTATCATCCTTGGTCGGATTCGTCTTTTGCGATGATCTGTGATCTGTTTATCAAATCTAATATAATGACGGGTGCGATCTTGTACATGTTCCCAGATTGCAGACTTCGTGGATCGCCGGTGTTCTCATTGGGTCATCATCAGGTCTCAGGCCATCACGCTTTATAGTGTTTACATACCTACGCATAAAACAAAGCTAAAATAGTAGTCAAATATGAATAACTAACTTGAAAGATAATCTAGTCTCATTTTAATTCGAATTAATACTCGAGATTTCATAATTACACAACTTAAAAATGGGTCTCGCTCGTCGTTGCGTAATCCAACAATTATTTGCACACAATCACATTATTTACAGCCACCGTGACCTTTTTCGATAAAAAAAAACATTGTAAATAAACGAACAATTGAATTATTTATAGCCTATCGGAGTATTGCAGATAATAAAAAAACTGCGTTTTACACGAGTTGCCTATTCATTCATTGCTGTCGTATTTTATCGAAAACATTTATTATATACTATCATATATACATGAATTACATAATTATTATTAAATAAATATATAATACCTACATACTACATAATATAGGGTATTTGCCATACCATATCACACTAATATTATAAATGTGAAAGTTTGGATGGATGGATGTTTTTTACTCAATCACGCCAGAACGGCTGAACGGATCTGGATGAAATTTGGCAAAAAGATAGATTATAGTCTGGAATAGCACATATGCTTTTTATCCCGGTAAAATGTATGGTTCCCGTGGGATAGATTTGTCTGAATTTTTCATAGAATTCCAATAAATTTATTTTCTCATACATTTGATTCTGAGGCGGTACGAAGTTCGCCCGGACAGCTAGTAATATATAAATAAGTACTTATTTGTATTTATATGATTACTAACACTGAATTAGATGAGGTGATTAGAAACTCGTGTTATTTGGTCACCATGGCGGGGGCACTGTCGTATACACAGAACAGTACAGAGCTATACGCAAATGAGTTCACCGCTATGTGTCAGCATGCGAGCGACAGAGACAGTGCAAGCCACTCGCTCCCCCCACTACTGCTTTAACCAATCATTAATAACGAATTATTTTCAAATTATTTCTCATAAGTTTTTTTTTAATATATAAAATCAAAGACCCTATTGTCACTCATACTAAGCGATATTTACATGTAATATTCTTAACAAAATGTTAGTATAACTCCTTGCGACACCAAAATTGCATGTCTCTGTTACCTAGCCGATATTGTGACACATATTTAGTGACACTATTAAGCGCAGATTGCTTTGAATGTTTATTTGGAAACAGGTCACTTGTAAAAGTTGAATTCACTAATAACAATCAAGCGTTTTCATTAACAAGACATTCGTCAGACACAGCCGGTATACCGATTGTAAGAGAAAGAGGCTGCTCTAGAAGGAGACAGGTAGCTAGTTATAGATTCATCATCTTTACGACTATTGAACTAGTAAATTTATATAATATATTATCATACATCCCCCTCGCTTTGAGAGGAGGCCCGTGCCCAATAGTGGGACATCAAAAAGGGCTGCTATTATTATTATATATTGTCATACAAACACACTCACTGTAGGATCCCAGACCGTACAATGTACTGAGGGCGATCCCAGAATAATTACTTATAGGTATAGATTTTAAACTACACAATTCGCAATAAAACATTTCAGCTTATAATACGTCTGCCCATAACGTGATTCGAACCCGGAATTCTCAGTACAAACATCAGGGACAGTACCAATGATGCTTATGAGGTCGTATTTTTCTTCCTGACATACATATATACGTACCTAACAAAATGTCCGACTCCAAATCATACGTGATCGCAAAAACATATTTATAGAAATTGAAGATTATTCGCTACTACACCGAATGTTCGCGTACGCCGGTTCGACGTTAATAGCCGGCACGTGGCCTAGTTCTACAATATCTAAGCCGTGTTGCGCCACAAGCCCAATCCCTTGCATAACCGCGTGAACTATTTCGATATGCCGTATTGTAGCGCTTTGAGTAATTGTGAACTATGTGCATTGGAATATTGACAAATATTAAATCTGATCTTATAGTACGCTAATAGGAACGCTTGCCTCGGTAACAACTTTCGCAGGTTTAAATCCCGGCTTGTACCTCAGGGATTTCTGAATTCCATGTGCAAATCTATTTTTGAACCATGATTATGACTTGCTAAACGGTGAATGAGAAAATCGTGAGGAGACCTGCATGTCTGAGAGAACCCCTCGAAAGACGTGTGAAGTCCGTCATCCCGCACTGGGTCATCGTGGCGGACTATGGCCTTATCCGCCTCCGGCCTGTACAGTTAACACGGTCTGTACAGTTGGGGATAAGCAACGAATGATGAAAGCATAGCTCGTTGGAGATACGTATTTAAGCCCATTGTAAAACAGGCATACCAGGGGTATATTATTGTGAATCTCAAGTCAGGCTCAAATTATTAGTAAGCAGGGTACATTATATAATAATAATATCGCCGGACGAACACACCAACTATACGGTCCCACACTAAGCTAGCTTGTATTATGGGTATCGTACAATTGACTGAGGGCGAACTCAGTATATAATACTTTTAATATATATTAAACATCCATGACTCGAGTACAAACATTCATGCTCATCACACCAAGATTGTCCCTACCAGGATTCGAACCCGGAACCCTCGGCACAGAAAGCAGCGTCACTACCAACTGCGCTAATCAGGTCGTCAAATCATTTCATTTCATTATCTTTTCAAAGCCCTAATAATTTGCCCACTAAACATTCGAAACCAACTCAACATTATTATTACCCATTGTTAATTTGTAAACGTTTTAAAATAACCATTACAAACATGTTTCTTTGTTTACAACTGTATTACATCACGCGAGCACGCAACCCGCGTACTTGACGGAACGTGTGCGCACTTCCGATTAGCTGAGCCACTTCCGGTCGACCTTAGAGCGGTCATGATGAGGACTTAGGCGTGGCGCTCAATGGTAACAGATTTCCGTGTTTTATTTAGCGCATTTGATTTATTTACATGAATAGAACATTTCTTAGGCATGATAATGAATAATGTAAGATTATTCCCTATTGATCGATCGGGCTATGGCCTAATCCCCCTCGAATTGAGTGGAGGGCCGTACCCAACAGAGGGACATTAAAAAGGCTGGTATTATTATACCAGAGACGCGAGCCGGGTTCTGAACCTGCTACTCTCGTATCCATGCTGAGCGGTCTGTCATCTTGGCTTTATCACTGACTAGCTGCGCCCGGCGGTGTTACCCGCGATAAAAAGTATGAAAAATTAAAACATCTATCCCACGGGAACCATACATTTTACCGGGATAAAAAGTAGCCTATGTGCTATTCCAGACTATAATCTATCTCCGTGCCAAATTTCATCCAGATCCGATCAGCCGTTCTGGCGTGAAAGAGTAACAAACATCCATCCATCCATCCATCCAAACTTTCACATTTATAATATTAGTTTTTTTTTTTATTACATTATAGGCAAGTATTTGATCTCGATCTCACCTGATGGTAAGTGACGATGAGATCTACGATGGAGCATACTTGCCTAGGTAGGAAGGCGGCAGTAGATCGAGACGCTACATTCACTAGGCACATGCAGCCTGACCCGCCATCCATGATTAGTATAGATACTTATAATACTCACAATATCTAACTAACAAATAAGTGTGTACCAGGCATTATCTTTATCTATTTTTACACCTGCGACTGCGCAGCGCAGTTCTGAGTCAGCGTTGCCGCTATCTGATAATTTAATTGTATAAATAGCGAATGTATGAGGAAATTCATTCGGTATGACCTTATGTGTTAGTGTTATGTATTAATGTTTATGTGTGGGTGTTTTTACATAATTTCTTACGTGTACATGGTCTAGGAAGATAAAAATCTATGAGGATAGAACAAAACAATCATAAAGGAAAAAATATTAATTTCTTATATTTTATTAAGACTTGGCATCAATGACCCACCGACTTGGGATCCAGTAATTAATATAATTAAGTCCAAAACCAAGCGCACCATTGCAAGTCCTCAAGACACGATGAGCACTTTATGCATAGATCGGACCGCAAACAACAACTAAATATGAGGGTACCCCACTTCAGACTTGTACACTAAAACGAACGGAAAACACCACAGTCCTCCCGTGACCATGGTTGCTCTAAAGCAGCCGAAGCGTCGGGAACGTAAAAACAGAAAATAAACGCGGTAAATACTTAAAATAAGTTTTATTTCTATTAACTTTACAACTCTCAATTCCCCCCCCCCCTCTCTCTCTCTCTTTAACTCTCGTTAACTCTCAATTTTACATACTGGCTGTATTGTCTTGCATATTCGAAGTTCAGAGCTTGTATAGACACATCTCACGCACACGACATGCTTACACACATGCAAACCTATAGTTTGATAAATTTGATAGCGGATTGCGCAACACTCGTACTATGATGCAATAGTAGATTAGCTATTTGTAGATCATGACAAGGTCACAAATACGCATGGAGTATATTAAAATGGCTGCGGGTTTTTTGAGTCAAGTCTTTGGGCGTGGGAAAATAATTGGTATTAAAAATCAGAGTTTTTTTTTTCAGATACCTAAAATTTGATCTTACTCTTTCACTCTGTGTACATTTATTTAACTAGTATCAGTGGCTCATGTATCAATGGTATTATATTTAATGAATATATGTCGCCAGACGACCACCCCAACTTAAGTAACGCTTGAATATGTATTATGGGTACCGTACAACTGGACTGGTTGCGATCCCAGTATACTCACACAAACGTCCAATACTCGGGTACAAACATTCGCACAATTTCCTAGGCAAAAAGTCTTATATGGCGTGGTAACATTTACCACTACAAATGCATGGAATTAGTGGCTTCACTTTACACAATTTCAAATGCGCTTACGACGCGCAGGTTCAGGCTTAGGCCCTTACTGCATCAACCTGTATAAGCCACGAGAAAATTTCCAATCAAATTCATTCATGTACTTATCGATACATTTTAAAAGGTCCTGCAAATCAAAAGGACGTAGGTGCTACAACGATTTCAAGCACCCAGTTCTCACAGGACCCCCTTATCAACAAATTGTTCTTACGCAACATGATGCTGGGATCTCCTGCTGCCTATTAGAATAAACGATACTGAACCGGTAATTTAATGATATATTGGATGATTGTTTTAGTAGTAGATTTATTATGGCCATTGTAAGTGGTTTGGTTACTGTAAAGCATTTTATAGCACGTTTTTAATTCCCTTTTTATGGGATGCTGGATTACCTGACACCCTTTCAAATTGTAACACTAAAGATAAACTCCAACATGTCCGTATCGTACGCATCGGAGGAATCGTAATGAACGGATTCTTTGTATATTCATACAAATGCGTTTACTTATTCACACAACATGGACCGCACGTGTCGACCTGTCGGCAGAGCTTTCGGATTGCCGATCATAATATTCGATTGTAACAGTCAGACAGTCAATTAAAAATAAAGTGATTTTCCGCGATCTTTTCAAATAACTTCCAATATTATAATGTCGTTTCTGCGAATAGCTCAAGTGCACCAAGGGCGCCGCGGTCGCGCGTCGCACGCGCAACCCGCACTCAACTATGATTTATTGATCTTTGATCGTACATCACTACACATGTGAGGACCAATTGATGTAATCATTTGCATGTGTCGTATAAACTCTTATATTGATTTCTTATATTAACGAGAATACTACACATTGAAATAAAACTAATTTTATCGCGTTTATTTCATGTTTTTTACGTTCTCGACGTGTAGGTGTCCTCACGTGAAAATGGTTGCTGTAAAGCAGCCGAAACGTCGGGAACCTAAAAAACATAAAATAAACGCGATAAACTACGTAAAATTAGTTTTATTTCATTGGGAATCTTATTTAATTTCAATACGTGCTGACAGAAATATATCTTGACCAATTACATTATTATTTTGTGAATGATGAGCAAAACGAAATGTACCCCTGCCACCCATCCTGTATCCGCGCTTGCTGTTATCCTTATTTCTGTTGGTACTCGTACTATGTCTACTTTCTCGAACAATATGTTTCTATTAGTATATCATACTTGTTTATCTTAATTCGCCTTATTTTTGTTGTTGCAACTGCTTCCAGTCTTCGCTGATTGGATGACTGATATTTACACGTAACAATTCTCATTTGTTTATTGGCAACCGAATGCTCCTGCGCCTAATGCCGTTATTTAACGTGTAAATCCTCCCAAAATGGTCGTATTTAGTGTCGATTTTCGCGTAAATAACGGCTTTAGACGTAGTACGTCAAGTGCGAGATTATTCGGAAGCTAACTGTACAGTTTATAGTCTACCGTATTTAGACATTTTGTATCGAGAATTGAACAGCGCCCCTAGCGGACGGTATTTAAAACGTTCAATTCTCCATACAAAATGTCTAAATACGGTAGATTATAAAGTATAGGGTTGGCTTCGAGTAATCTCGCACTTTACGTACTGGTGTAGCCCTGGAGTAAACTATTTATCCGACTGTCCGTAAAGTCTTTAAAATACGTAAAAATGGCGTGCCTTCCATCTACTTACGAAACGAAATTCGAAAAAAATCTATCATCTTGTCGATGATTTTGCCAAAAATCGCAGCAAACGATAGAGCCTTAACAATCAATTCGAATTGGTAACGAAATTTGGCGTCTTCAATCAGCTATAAACTACTTCAATTACTAGTCTATTTAAATGATAACAGTGCATTAAATAATCATTGTACAATTCAATATCGACATCTTGATGCAACCGAGAATTATTGCCTTATTTCTGTAACCGTACAATGGAATGTGAGGACATTGGCAAGGCTCTGTGGCAGTCTTCCTGAAGACAGGCCACTTTGTTGCCATAAGCCAATCATAGTGTGTGTGTGTGTGTAGTGTAGATAAGCAGTGATAGCCAAGTTAATAGAACGCTTGCCTCGGTAACGAGGATCGCAGGTTCAAACCCCGGCTCGCACACTGGGATTTCTGGATTTCATGTGCAAATCTCATTTTCAAACATGATTATCACTTGCTAAACGGAAAAGGAAAAACCAAAACCTGCATGTCTGAGAGAACCCCTCGAAAGACGTGTGAAATCCACCAACCCGCACTGGGTCAGCGTGGTGGACTATGGCCTAATCCCCCTCGCATTGAGAGGAGGCCCGTACCCAGCAGTGAGACATTAAAAAGGGCTGGTATTATTATATAGGGTGTTGAAGTCTAAGATATTTTTTTATGTTACTATCAGGCACATGACTGGCACTTCAATAATGTCCTAAAGCCCTTGGTATTCGCAGGGTAGGTCCTATTGCCCAAGAAATTGAAAGGAGCCCGCTCCAGCCGGCGCGGGCGCCTTGACACGGACCGCTCCTTTCCTAAACCGACATTTGAAGTTGCGCAAGCGCCACGCTTGCTTGCACTATCCTTGGATAGTTTGCGTAATGGTTACCTCATGTTACTGGTGGATTAGTGCTGATAGTAATGCAATAGATGGCGCACGCTTGTTATTGTTTAAATTATGACATTAGCGTAATTAAATAATTATTTTAATTCAATATTTGAAGGTTGATACACTACTTACCATTGAACGTGACACACGCTTGTATTGAGAGCATCCTGTATAGGGGTGTTCCTAATAAAAACGCGCATCAACGAAACAATATTTTTATTAGGTTATTGACCCGGTTTTAACTCGTAGTTAAATAGTATTATTCCGTGTTATGCAACGTTAATAATGTCGGGAAGCTATACAATTAATGTTCCTAAACTTAAGGGTCGCGAGAGCTTTGAGGACTGGGCCCATAACCTAATAAAAATGCGCACGAACGAAAGAATAGCTTTATTAGACAGCAAGACCAAAGATAAAAATACACATGAGCATAGACAATAATATGTTACTTATTCAGAGACAACTAAATTTGGAAATGAGCCTTTTAATTTTATTTTGATGTAATTTCTACAGTGTCTACCTGGGGATGAAAGCTGACGCTGAGGGGTCATGGGTGCGATATTATTTTACTTTTTACCAAACCAGGACGTGGGGGGGGGGGGCTTCACACGTCTTCGAGCGGTTCTCTTAGACATGCAGGTTCACTCACGATGTTTGCCGTCACCATTATCAAGTGGTAATCACGGTTGAATATGACATTCGCTTCTTTAGCACATTCTGTTGAAATCCACAAACAATTTTTTTTATATTTTTTTTTTATCATCTTATCTAAATTCTGACTTCACATAGTCTTTACAAACGCCCTTAGGGTGCCCAGGTTTCAGGCTTAGTATACCCTATCCGAATCATCCTGTATATAAATAAAGTGTCCACAACACTGCATTGTACTGCAGTGGATATGCAATCCTCACTGAAGTGTGTTCGCTCTGTCATTTCTCATGCAACTTCGACGAAACAGTTTACCGACGCCAGAACCGATTGATGTTGCAAAAAAAAAATTGTAACATTTCCAATTCTAATGTCATTACATACCTACCTATAACAGTAGATGTGTTGTAAAACATTTTAGGTAACAAATTAACGTAAGAAAGAATAAAATTGCGCAACGCAAAAAAAAGCGCGTCATATTGGCAGTCAGTGTGGCGCAAACATGGATTTTGCACAAACGCCGACTACATAGTTAGATATGGCAATTTCGTTTCGCAATGTATGCATTTGGTGTTGCACGAAAACTGAATTATTATCTGTGTTTACGTGTACTAAGCGTTGTGTCGAGTTATAGCATTGTTTGAAATACCATAGCATTGTGACTTTAATGTTTGATGTGTTGGGCAGACGCATTCTATTCAACTGAATAGCTTTTGTACATCAATAAAAAAAAATCTAAAAAAGT
Organism: Pheosia gnoma; assembly: GCA_905404115.1. Classification (NCBI taxonomy): domain Eukaryota; kingdom Metazoa; phylum Arthropoda; class Insecta; order Lepidoptera; family Notodontidae; genus Pheosia; species Pheosia gnoma. The sequence goes on along the minus strand of FR989917.1, from coordinate 4,713,632 downwards.
TACCTAACGGTAAAAAAGGAAAAGTACATGAAAAGGTACCTATCGGTGAAATAAGGAGTGATAGCCAAGTTGATAAAACGCTCGCCTTGGTAACGAGGGTCGCATGTTCAAACCCCAACTCGAATCTCATTTTCAGCCTTGATTGTCATAATCAAAAGGGTGTAGGAAAATGTCTTGAGGAAACCTGCATAAGCCCCTCGAAAGACGGGTGAAGTCCGACAACCCCCACTGCTGGGCCAGTATTTTGGACTATGACCTCCCCCCTCGCATTGAGAGGAGGGCCATGCCCAACAGTAGATAGTAGACATAAAAGGGCTTATAACTATTCTAAAAAAATACAGTTTGAAAGTTCGCCAAAGAATATATTTCCATGAATAGATAACACAATTTAATCTTCTCCCTTCTCTTATCTTTTGGTCTAATAATAACCTCCACATTTGCCACACAGGCAACTCTTATTGCCACACTTATTGTAGCTCAGACCATACCCTGGACAAGACCTATCGGTGTCCACAACATAGATCACGTGTCTCAACCCATCATCACCAGAACAATAGCCGTTTATCCCAGCGTTTGGGTAGTAACCAGTAGGTTGGTAATAACCACAGTGTTTGGTTACGCAAGTGCATTCGGTTTCATATTGGTTACAACGGCTGCCGTGGTTGTATGGTTGCGGGTGACATGGTTGTTGGTTGTATAGTTGGTTGTCGGCGGTTGCGGAATGCACAATAATGGGGCCGTCGTAGTTTTGGATATGTACAACGATCGGTTCAGGGCACGCTTGTAGGAGTGGAAGCTGTAAAAGGAAGATAATTATCTCTTCAATATCTTAACAGTCGTCAATTACTGTTGTAAGGTCAGCCACGATAATGGTTTTCAGTTTTGTCGAAAACTCCAATCAAAATTCAACTAAGGTTCAAATAAATAACAAATGACAAAAATAGGTCTTGCGATTCTACGATGTGCAAATGATATTCAACCTTAAAATGATAAATTTAACCTGTACCTAGATTTTATGTAATTTGTGTAAATAACTGCATAATATGATAGGACGGGATTTAAAAATATTAGTTTTTTTCGTGTATGCCAAAAAGAAGGGATGATTTTTTTTTTATTACATTACATTTTTTTATTATAATTGTGGCAGAAGATGAGTCAGAGGGTGGTGTAATTGACACTACTTTGTGTTAAATATATATAGTAATAGTAATATCGCCAGACGAACACACCAACTATACGGTCCCACACTAAGCAACGCTTGTATTATGGGTACCGTACAACGGACCGAGGGCGAACTCAGTATATATTGCTTATATAGATAATAAACATCCATGACTCTGGTTCGAATATTCATGTTCATCACACAAAGCTTGTCCCTACCAGGATTCGAACCCGGGACCCTCGCCGCAGAAAGCAGGGTCACTACCAACTGTGCTAAACAGGAAAAACACGAATAATGTTTAAAACTACTTACCGAAATAAAAATCACAATGAAGTATAGATGTTCCATTTTTAACCGACTTCAAAAAAAAGGAGGAGGTTCTCAATTCGGTTGTATTTTTTTTAACTGATCAGCTTATTGGAGTGAATCAAAAATTAAAACTGATGACAATGGTACCAGCATTATGGTTATATACTCATAACTTATCAATTTTAAGAAAATTACATTCGCTTTTTCCAAAAATATTGAACGACGTTACAAAATAATGACACGTTTAGGTATTTTTTAACCGAAAATTGATACGTTCAAGCAGTAAATTAAGCAATGAATTGCTTTTAAGTTGGTAAGATAGTTGAAATTCATGAAACCAATCTATATATAAAGTCAATAATAATTAAGTATGTTGAGCAAATTTATTGAACGTTCGTCACGTCATAATATTATGTTTTTTTTTATATTATTTATACAATTTTACGTAACGCCCGAATCCGCCTTGTTTTAGGATACACCTATAACTAAAGAAGCCAACATCGCCGAACGCCTTTCAGATCTTCTGAAGATCGTCTGTCACGAAAGTCGGGACCCCAATTCATATGCAATTCGCCGCGAAACGATGCTAATCTAAAAAAGTATTCCCCTATATATAAGTCCCCGCTAGTATAAAAGGCCCCACATTTGTTTAACAAGTTTTCCGCCAAGTATCACTTAGCTCTATCAATTATATTGAACCTGTACTAATAGATACAATGTAAGATGGAATTATGACGTGTAAAAAAGTGTTATCTTTAAGTTCTATCGGTTGTATGTAGCGCAGTATGCCAACACGCGACACACTATGCACCCGACCACGTCGGGCGTAGTGTGGATGCGACGACAACTCGCAAAAAACATTGTAAATTGATTCCACAAGTCCGGGTCAAGCTACATATGAATTTTAAGTACAGACAAATAATCTACAAGAATACTACACATTGAAATAAAACTAATTTTAAATCCAAAACCAAGCGCACCATTGCAAGACCTCGAAACACTGTGAGCACTTTCTGTGTGGATCGGACCGCAAGCAACAACTAAATATAAGAGTACCCCGGTTCTAACTATGACACTAGGACGTCTAACACCTTAGTCCTCACGTGACCATTGTCGCTGTAAAGCAGCCGAAACGTCGGGAACGTAAAAACATAAAATAAACGCGATAAAATTCTTATAATTTGTTTTATTTCAACAGACACATAACCCTGAATTTGCCTTAAATTAATATTCTACCATAATACACCATAATAAATTAATATTCTACCATAATACACCATAATAAATTAACACCTTACATTAAAAAACGGGATTTTCTGTACAACAAAAAATGCAAAAAACGTAAGTTACTTAGAATAAGTTATTAGCACAAATCCAGTGTAAATGTGCGAAGACATGAGTGCTTAGTAGTCTCATTTAAAAACAAAAATAAATATACATACAATAAAATGGATGCTATCAATAAAATTAAACAAAAAAATTACATTAAAATGGATAATAACAATAAAATTAAACAAAATATTAACAACAAAATGAATATCAACAATAAAATTAAACCAAAATTTTACAATAACATGGATAATAATTATGTTATTACACAATAATAGAATACCATTTCGATTTTAATTGTCATTTATTATATTGGGTCGCGGTCATATCCACTAGTTGCTACCGCAGCAAGTCCCGTTAGGTGGCAGTAGGTTAGCAACTGCCGAGCACATCCCTGTGATGCTGTGCTAGGGTTGTACGGAATATGTAAGATTTAACAAAAATTGTGTAAAATATTTTAACACATGAATCAGTAAGTTATTTGGATCACGTTGATGAATCAGAATCAGAATATTTTTATTCACGTAAACCATTAAGTACAGTACTTATGAATCGTCAAAATTGTTACAAAATGCTAAACTACAAGTTTTCCACCCGTTCGGAATGCAATTCGTATGGAGAAGAACGGGCGAGAAACTCCATGGCTGCTCTTTTTAAAAAGATCCTTTACATTTTTGAGCAGTACATTGTTATGGGTACTAATTTTCAGTAGCCAGAGAACGGCGAAGCTGAGTGAAAGATTTTGAATTCCGAAATACTGACGTAATCCTTATCCAAGCTCCAGCATTAAGATTAGTTCGAGGGGCTAACGAGGCTGCTGGTAATGTGATAAAAACACTTTACATTGGCAACTAAGCTATATTTGGATGGTATTTAGAATGTCCTATCAAGTTAAATTACTCGAGTATGTTAAGTAACTTGAAACAGGACTTAACTGAGAGCTTTTAGTTGGCTTTACAGCAACCATGAAGCAGTGATAGCCAAGTTGGTAGAACGCTTGCCTCGGTAACGAGGATTGCAGGTTCAAACCCCGGCTCGCACCTCTGCGATTTCATGTGCGAATCTCATATTCAACCATGATTATCACTTGCTAAACGGTGAAGGAAAACATCGTGAGGAAACCTGCATGTCTGAGAGAACCCCTCGAAAGATGTGCGAAGTCCGCCAACCCGCACTGGGCCAGCGTGGTGGACTTAGGCCTAATCCCCCCTCGCATTGAGGGGAGGCCCGTGCGCAGCAGTGGGACATTAAGAAAGGGCTGGAATTGTATATATATAACTAGCTGCGCCCGGCGGTGTTACCCGCGATAAAAAGTATGAAAATTAAAACATCTATCCCACGGGAACCATACATTTTATCGGGATAAAAAGTAGCCTATGTGTTATTCCAGACTATAATCTATCTCTGTGCCAAATTTCATCCAGATCCGTTCAGCCGTTCAGGCGTGAAAGAGTAACAAACATCCATCCATCCATCCATCCAAACTTTCACATTTATAATATTAGTATAGATTAGTATAGATTATTTTAGTTGGCAACCCTGCTCCGGATCCGGCTGGTTACTGGGTAAGCGGATTATGTCACGACGACGCGCATAACAACCGGCTGACTATGGGAAATGCGCACACGCACACCCGCTCGCTGCGAGTGTGGGGTGACCAGGATTGGCTAGATTATAAGATAATGCCATTGGAAGATGACCTATGCCAATAACAGCTTAATACTATATACTAGGTATAGCATCCGGCCGTAAATATTGCACGTCGACCTTTAGAAAGGGACTATTGGCTGGAGGCAAGAGTGAAAGAGATGACGCTCTACAAAGCCGATTTTTTTTCTATTGCCGATGTGCAATATTTATGGTCGGATATTGTACTAGCTGTCCCGGCGAACTTCGTACCGCCTCAGAAGCAAAAGAATTATTTTTTAAGTGGTTTTTTTCTTTGTTCATTTAATAGTTATTCCGCTATTCGAGACATTATACGCTATAAAAATAGGGGTTGGTGATAGAAGGGTGAAAAAAAAAATAAAAAAAATAGATAGTAGCCGATTCTCAGACCTACTGAATATGCATATAAAATTTCATAGAAATCGGTCAAGCCGTTTCGGAGGAGTATGGTAACTAACATTGTGACACGAGAATTTTATATATAAGATTATTAAAACACTATAAAATATAATTGTCATATTGTTAGGAAAAAAAAAATATTTTTTTTGAAAATCGACACATCGTAATTCTGGATTGAGATAATGATAACTGAAGCGAATGCGTGTGGACTGTAAACTAATGAGACACTTTGATGATCAGGAAATAATATAATATACAATACTAATTTTGGGCAAATCAAAACCTACCTCTCGTTCACTGAAGCCAATATGACACTCTTACAATATTTTAAATACACTTCTAAAACATACCAAAAGAATTAGATAATAAAAAAGAAATAAAGTAGTTGCAAAAAGTCGGCAACAATAAGAAATTGCACTTCTGTGGCGCATCTCAGATGCATTCGTACGACTATACGAGTCATTATGAGGGGTCGGGTTAAGAATACGTCGGCCATCTTTGCTCGCCACGACTCAGACACAATCACCATACTACCCAATGTCACCTACACTAAGCCCAATATAACTGTCATGAGCATTACAAAACTCCGTGCTAAAATTAGCCAACACAAATCAAGTATCTGTCCAGCCACGCTGATCCTCCCCCGCCCTCCCAAACTCTTATAAACCAGAACAAATGCACGCGACGTCATAGACCACCACAGATCTGAATACACTGGACAAGCCAAACAGGCGTTATGCAACTTCAATGACCTTAAAATCTTACGTAACTCTAAACCAAAACTTGGAGAGCGTGTTCAAGTGATTTGGACTCTACATTGAAGGAGTTAGGTTGATTTTGATGTGGTTTCGTGGTCAGTAATAATGAATTAGGTTACACAAATGAACGATTCGCAACGGTCGATATTACATTGTGTATTGTGTATGTAGATTACCAATATTTGAAGCTGCAATGGACTTTAAACGACATTTTCTTGTAACGTGTTTGATAAATAAATAAATAGCGCCATACGAACACATCAACAGTACGGTCCCACACTAAGCCACGCTTGTATTACAGGTACCGTACAATGGGCTGGGGGCGATCTTAGTCAATAATTTATATTATATAAAATTAACTCGTGTTAGTTAAACCATTTATAACTCAAAACTAGTGTGATATTTTTACGATTTTTGATTTATTTAATTTGTCTCCGCCCCGAATAGCAGAATAACTATTTAAACATGGGATTAATTCACAAAATATATTAAATAAATATAATTAATCTTCTGATACATTTGATTCAGTCGGTGTGAAGTTCGCCAGGACAGCTAGTTACATATAAATATGTTTCTACGTTCATTCACGTAACTCAACAACATGCATTATGTACTTACTAAATATAAGAAATGTAGGCCAATCTTTGATCGATCCACGCTGTACTGACGCAAGCTTGTTGCATCACAAACGGCCCAGTTTTTATACATGCATGCCAAGGTTTTCAGATTAGGTCATATCGCTCAATAATTACATGCTTAAGTACTGTAATATAAATACCTACTATGTTGTATGTTATTTTATTAAACCCAAACTGTATCGGCAAACTTCGGACAGCCACAGTATAAAATGTATGAGAAAATTAATTATCTTTATTATATCTTCTTAATTTTTTTTCCCATGTTCCAATAGTTATTCTGCTATTTGGGGCGGAGACATCTAAAAAAAATCAAAGGTCATAAAAACCGCCCCAACCCTTGTTGAGTTATAAATGGTGTAACTAACACGACTTTGTTTTATATATAAAAGATTTATATAGATAAATAAAGATTAACTCCTGAAATGTAGATTCGAGTCCCAGGAACATGACACTTGTGGCTTCAGAACATTTTTTTACATAGCGTTACAGTGACGTAGGCGTCTTCCGTCACGCTCAGACCACGGGTTCAACAAATCAGTATGACAGTGATAGCATGCTTGCACGATGACGTTACGATTACGTTTGTACATACGTAATGTTACATAAGTATTATGTATACCAATACAACGTGAGTAAGCATACCCACAAAGGTGAAGGTCGCAATTTGAGAAACAGGAAAAGCGTTCGGTTACATAATGTCACAGAACAACGAATTACTAATAAACAGAAATGAGTAGATATTATGTAATACTAGCACTAGCAACGTACATGTAGAGTTCAAGGATATAAAGCAGCCTTTGTTCCACTCCATATTATATAACTTAACTGGATAAAGGTTTCTCAAGACAGGCACGAATGGAGGACGCTGAAAGAGGCCTACACCAACATGTTTGAAAGAGGCTAAAGGAGAAAGAGAATGGCTGGGTGCTACCACCGACTTGGGATTTTGACTTGACTTGAAAGACCTTAAGACACTGGGAGCATGTTCTGCGTAGATCGGACGGAAGCAACCACTAAATATGAGGGTACCCCGGTTCAAACTATGGCACTTAGACGTCAAAAACCTCAGTCCTCCTGAGACCATGGTTGCTGTAAAGCAGCCGAAACGTCGGGGACGTAAAAACATAATAATAACCGCGACAAAGTCCGTTCAATTACTTTTATTTCAATGTGCAGTCTGAGTATTCGCGTAAACATAAAAAATCAATATTTTACATTAATTTATTTATTTAAATTTATTTATTGTATGGCGATAGGGTGATGATGATTCATGACTCAACCATTCAAAGCAAATCAAAACAATATATTATAGCCAATAAGCATTCTGCAACACCTATATAGGCCAAGTATTCAAACAATCACAGCTTATCTGCGGAGCTTCGACGGTTTCACAACCCGCACAATGGCGTACCTACTGAGCTCATGCAAGCGAACCTTGACATATAATTAAGTAGTGTGTTAACTTGGTTACATCACTGACTCTGTAACTATCGGTCTGTTAGATAAACTTGGAGATTATGGGCGGTGACGCAAATTAAGCAATTGATGGCTTTGAACGTGCTAAGGAGCTTAAAAGTTTTCTGGGCATATAATATAATATGAGTAATAATTAATGCATCGGTGCACATTAATTATTACAATAATTATGTTATATGCTGCCCCGAGCTTTTAATGATACTTCAGCGTAGCTGAACTACACCGAAGCCAACTCATTATAGCTTTTAGCATCACCACAAGCATTTTATAGTTGATGGTAGAAGTCTTATAGTCAACTCATGTAAGAACTCCAAAGTAGAAGGAAGGGTTAGGTTGGCAGAGACTCTAAATATTAGATAACTAGCTACGCCCCGCTGTGTTACCCGCGATTAAACAGTTAAGTTTAAAAAGCACGGTTCCTGTAGGTGCTATCCCATAGGAACCGTGCATTTTTCCGGGATAAAAATTAGCCTATGTCATTTTCTGACCCCTAAACTACCAATACCTATGCAAAAATCAAGTCGATCCTTTGCTCTATGAAAAATTAAAACAAATCTATCCCACGGGAACCATACATTTTACCGGGATGAAAAGCCTATGTGCTATTCCAGACTATAATCTATCTCTGTGCCAAATGTCATCCAGATCCGTTTAGCCGTTCTGGCGTGATTGAGTATCAAACACCCATCCATCCATCCAAACTTTCACATTTATAGTATTAGTGGGATTATTTAGAGATTTAATGTGTGACGGGTTTTTAAAATTCGATCTTAATTTTATTTTATAAAAAATATTTTTTTAATGCACACTTGATACAATTTTATTTTAAATAAATAATATGTGTGATCTACAATAATATGTGTGATCTATTATATAATATAATATATAATAATAATATCTATTATAATATCTACATCTATCTACCTTTAGCGATTGATTGGGCCCGAAGTACATCCATCTGCATGTCAAAACCCACCACAGAAAATGTCACTTGCAACACTGTCTTGCATCACAGCACATAATCGCCAAGATTATCCACTGCAATGCTTGCACAGTCATGATGTATGTTGTATTACATAGATTCGGAATGGGATCAGGGTTAACCTTTTGGTTAGTTTTCGACTGAAGTCCATTCTAATAAATATAAAATAAACATATAGTACAATATTTATAGCACCAACAAGCAACAAAAAAGAGATATAGAAGCTGCTTATGCTGCCATGCCACGCATAGATGTTCCAACTAATGTTTCTGCCTCGCTCCGGTTCAACCTATCAATATCTCCACTCCACTCACTCCCGCAAACTTTTCCTTCTCTACACATCTCTACCTTGTTAGTTACGTCCTTGTACATGTAAAAAATCTGTATTTACACAAGTAATTAAGATGATAAGCAACAACCCCGAGATTTAAAGAAGACGAAGATGTTATTCCAGAACATAAGCTATCGCTGTACAAAATTTTATTAAAATAGCTTGAGCCATTTTTGTGTGTTCCTCGATAACACTAATATACAAACGCGCTTTTACATTTCTAGTGTATGCTGCATGTCAACAATATAAGTAGCTGGTTAGCTGCATAAGCAGCAACTTAGTAGTATACGTAGCACTTCAGCAGTATATGCACCAACTTAGCAGTATAGATAGCAGCTCAGCTGTATTAGCAGCAGCTAAGCTTTATAAGCAGTAGCTCAGCAGTATAAGCAACAGCTCAGCCCACTTCTCCATACTCAGCCAAACTCCAAGTCAGTTGCTACTGTCCTATTAAAAAAAATGCAACTAGCGTTGTAATCGATTAAGTAAACCGCGATTACCGCAACATACAGACGGTTATTGTTAATGTTCAGTATTTCGATAACAGAGATGGCGTTGCATCACTAGCGTCGCTGGAACCTTGACACGTCGGTTACATCATTACGCCAAGGTGAAGAGCGGTAACTGGGCCGACGGTTATGTAACTATTGTGTAACAATAAATGACCGGTTGATTGATTTTCGATGTTACGCAATCAGTCATTTTATTTTTGTGTGCGTTGGTTGAACGCTCGCCATGGGAGCGAGTTGTAGAGGGTTCGATTACTGTATTGAGTTTGCATCCTGTTGCTTTCGACAATTTGTTTTTTTTTTTTATTTAAAGCTGCTTCAAAGAAGATAGCTATATAAGAAGATAACTCTTTATTTATGTAATGCAAAGATACTTAATATTTACAAAAAGTATAAAAAATTTGGCCCATGCGGTGGTGTTCCCAACATGCTGGCCGCATTTCCTCGCTGAATAGCAAAGGAAATGCCTAGCTAGGCCTAGCTAGCCCTTGGGTCACCGGTTGCGTCTTTAACTTTATGTAATTAAATATAAATCGTATGACAAGAACTGCTTATAACTCTAAAACAACTAACGATAATAAGACATGATGCTAAGACAGTATGGAAGACCATGGTCGTGATTTTTTTAACACAATCTTTAAAGTGCATTATAAATGGTAGGTAAATTGGGAGGGGAGGGGAGATTGGCATAAATTGGGAGTTGTATTTTAATTGAATCGATGTTGTTTGTCAGATCATTAGTCATAAAATTCTCAGAGACTGTTTGACGTGTGCTATGTGTACCCTGATTGATATATAAAAGAGATATTTTAATTTCCTTATTTGACTGGCTCTGATGGTGAATATGCACGTTTTCTTATTATATAGATTTGTTTAATCTTGCTTAGTAGGACACACAGAACTAGGTGGTCTCAATAATAATTTTAAGTTCTATGACATGGCAGTCGGAATCCTGAAAAGTTTTGGGCCTCATATTTCCAGTAGTTCAACTATTTGGGACTCAAATGGCCGCTCGGTACTTCTACATAAATCGAATAGTCAAATGTAATATACCCTGTATATACCACGTAAATGGTATATATGGAATGTGTCCTTTTCTCATTTTTTTGTAAGCGGATTGTGGGAAAAATTCTTGTCAATTGCAGAAGGCAGAATATATAAGATTTGTTGTGCAAATTTGTAACTGCAATAATCGTTTATTTCTCACGAACGGGTGTAATGTGACTATTATGTGTAACCAATCCAGTCTCGCAAAAAGAAAATGAAATAGGTATGCCGCGGTATTGCCGCCGTATTTTTTTAACAACAGTACTAAATGGTTCAAATTCGGTACTCGAACTCAACCAGAGATATCTCTGTTTGATGACCCAATGCGTTAGTAGTGTCCCTGCTTTCTGTGTATTAAGGGTCCCTTTCTGTACTGAGGGTAGGGCCAAACTTTGGGTAATGAGCACGAATGTTGTACTGTGTTTTTATATAGTAGGATCGCCCCTAGTCCGTTCTTATAACACAAGGGTTGCTTAGTTTGAGACCGTACATTTAGTCTGGCTAATTTATTATTATAATATGTTGACAGTACAGGATGGATACTCTCAATATTTATCCTGACAGGTACTTAGACTCTAAAACAAACATGTACGTGGCTTATTGAATCTCAAATCTAGATAGTACATATATACTTCTTGAAGACATGTTCAATTATATACCATTTTATAAAACGCTATCTAAGTGCACACTTACATTTGAACCGCCAGCAATGGTTGCAACACGGTGTTGCTTGCGACACAAGGCCCTGACCACACTAGCGGCACGAGCTGGATAACTAGTATATACATTCAAACTACAACACATAATACCCTGAATGGAGAACGTAGGGTTATATTGAATTTTTCAAAATCGATACCCAGGGCTCTAACCCAGGACAAGATAATACTTTAACCACTGTTACGAATAAACATGGAGTTGGCAAAGGATTGATATATGTTGATAAAAACTAACTGAGCGAGAACCCATAAAGGGAGTGAGTCTTCTACTACTAGAGTTTAGAGGAGGATAGAGGCGGAAGGGAAAAGAGAGACAAAAATGACAAGGACAGACTCTCAATTGAGACTTTCTCATTCGGCTCGTTTATCTGGCTACAAAATTGGAAAAAAAGACCTTAAGATCGGTGGTTCTAATTAATTACACATTTATAGAAATGGCTATTTCTTGCTAAAGGGTTGGTTGATAGTTATCGACATTAAAACAACTTCGTACAGTACAAACTTTACGATTGCGATGACTTAACGTTTGATGAATGCGATAGACAACGTGCGAAGCGCACACCTTTCGATAGACGTTAAGTTCATTAACTCGTACTGCAACCAATGTGGTGGTTTATAACCTAAATCCCTCTCTCATTGAAGGGGAGTGTGCCCGGTATTAAACGGCAAAAGGTTACTACATTAGAACCAAACATCTGCCCCAGTTGCACTGCAGTGAATGTCTGCGTACCCCATCGGCAGATACAGAAGTGATAATAGGAAGATATCGGGGTTATAGTCTTTATAAATAATCTTGCCCCCAAATTTATAGACAGTTTTCGTATACTTACAAAGCATTTTTCAAAAGAAAAGTGGTATTATTGCCATTGTTAATAGCCAAATACATTTTGTAAATTTAGGGGCTATGTCAGACGTTAGGCAACAACGGATGCTCGCCGTTATGAAATCCTAGCCGCCAATGACAAATTGACACTTTTAAAAGTATTTCTCACTATCACCTTAACGGTGAAAATGGACAGGTCAAGGGTGATCACACTCTAATTTGAAGAACAAAGCAATTGCGCTCAAAATGTGTAAGCAAACAAGATTATTTGTATGTATTTTAAAAATGGCTGAATAACATCTATGAGTATAATAAAAAAGTAACAGTCAGTCTTATTGCAAACATATATTTAAGGAGACTATTTCTCTTAATATAATAATGGCAGGTGTGTGGTAGGCCAAGTCTTTCGAAAAAACGTTATCAATGATTTGTGATCCTATTTAAAAATTAGACATGTCTTTTGATAGAGAACCCAAAACCACCATTTATGTTTTTTTTTGCTGTACTAATCTTAACGGGGTTTTCACCATAGCCAATACTACACTCAAAACAGAAAGATATTATGGGATTTTGGGTCAAGCTGCACAATAAAATCGATGGTTGCGCCGAAGAAAGCCGCGGGCTAAAACTATAGTGTGGGTTATAGGAGCTTTTGCATGTAAGAGTAATACTCTTGTATTACTAACTAGCTGTAGAAGCTCTTCCCACGACTCTTAATCTAATACAGCCTCTTTAACACTTATAACGATATAACACCGACCTTTCCTTTCATCTGGTTCATATTGTCATCTGGTCCAACATTGTATATGTAAATCTTATTTTATCCCTTATAAAGTTAGTTCTTTTCATCGTCTTAGTGTTGGTCACGGCCTCCCTTCAATTCGAATTGAATTGCGCCGAAGTTAATAAAGGCATCATATTCATTCAAAAAAATATCGTATTTAGCTTATCTTTAGCATTCCACTACCGCGCTTTCCTTTTCCTTCCCCTTTGCCACCTTTTGTCATACTTAGGAGGAAATCGTTATACCTAAAGGAGGAGAAGGGGAAAGGATTCAAGTCTCTTCCTTCCGATGCCAAGTAGTTGGCACAAAACATGATTAGGTTAGCGTGTCGAAATTTCGTATGCCACCGCGCCGGCATTACTTGCGCTGTGGAAATGCAACAGGTCAACTAACTCTGTGGCGAAATAGCACCTGAAGGTCTACAGTTCATTCCCGTGGTATGAGTGCAACTATTTAGTTTGTTAATATTAGTTTTATGTATCTATTGAAGGCAAAAAGTTCAACTATGCGTGATTCTGGAAAATGATTCTTCTCTTCCGAATATTGAGACAGATGAAAGATTTTGGGTATGATTTTCGGGTTGAAAATATTTGCAATAAACTTCAATATATTTCGGCAGCGAAGTGTACATACCAAAGCGATAGTTTCAAACATGTAGTCAGAGCAAGTTAGTACGAGTCTATACCTTTAGTTATAACAGCATAACTATAGGATTAAAGTTATATTAATAGGCCAATAAAAATTTAGGCTACAAAAAATCCGCCATGCTTATCGTTCGTGTACATAATACCACTTATATGTATATTTAGCGAGCATTAAGTAATAGTGTACGTATATATGTATGTATGAGCGTCGATGTTGACATATCTACGGAACTATGCTTACAACATCAGTGTTGCTATTAGCGAAATATTTCGCTAATTCAACACCTGGCAATTACATCAGATCGTTGCGAAAACTTTACTTTAACTTTGATGCATAGTGTTATCTATTCAAATTAAATATACTTTTTGTATTATTTACACAATACTAATAGTTGAACAATTGCGGTAAGAGTTTGATACAGCACACTCTGCCCTTGGCTTGCAAATTACAATGATTATTGAAATGACTTAATAAATAAATGTCGCCAGACGAACTATACGGTCCCGCACTAAGCAACGCTTGTATTATGGGTACCGTACAATGGACTGAGGGCGGACCTAGTATATATTACTTATATAGATATTAAACATCCATGACTTGGGTACGAACATTTGTGCTCATCACACAAAGTTTGTCACTACCAGGATTTGAACCAGGGGCCCTAGGTACAGAAAGCAGGATCACTACCATTTACCGTCAATAATCGATTATAAATTTTATAATATCGATACCAAATTCCAAAACAGGTATCACCGACGTGGATAGGAAGTGTGCCAGACTGAAATGGGATTTGGCGGGACTCGTTTGTCGGATATGCCCGGGGAGATGCGCAAGAGTCGACACGCAATGGGTGCCTGAAGATAAACGTTTACGTACAGGCATGGCGGTCATTGGCGTGAAGACCTAGGTGCACTACAAGGATGTGCACAGGATATCCAATGATAGAGAGGCATTGAAGGATACGGGGAAACCTGTGCACAAATTTGAGATGATATAAGCTAAACTTTATTAGGGATCAACATCAATCAATCAATATCAAGATATAATACGTGAACAAGGTAAAACTCTTGACATACTAATTGGTTCTGTATTTTAATTTTAAACTGAATTAATAGACGTCTATATATATTTCAATACCAATTTAGTCCCGTTTACAATTACACCGCCCAATTCTTGTAATCGTCCTTTTTTATATATTTTACAAGAAACGTTTATCAAAAAATAAATTTGTCAACAAACCTATTCAATTCAACGGAGTTACATTGCTGATTTGTCACCAAAAACACGAGACGACACCAAAATTGCATTAACCAAACAAGAGTTACAAGAAAATCGAACCGAACGTTACAAAACAGACATAAATTGCATACAAATGTGTCTGAAACCGACAATTAGCCTGTAATGTGTTACGATTTACATCCAATTTCATACAAAATAGACCCAACAATGGTTCATCAGCTGTTTCCAAATATATTTGTAACGCTATTTGCAACTACCCTCCGCGGCGGTCGCGGTTGCAAAAATTCCAATTTACGGGACGAGCGATCGAATCGATATTTCGTATCGATTGTTACATTATCGATTTCATCATTCGGACACCGGAAAGCTACTTTCAAGGACAAGTTTAATGGATTCGAAATGTTAGCGCAATGTTCAGGCACGGTTGGTTGGCCGGACCCTTATTGATGAAACTTTCAGTGAAACCGTGTTTTGATTACGCTCAAAAGGTTGTTCTTTTTTTAAAAATTGAGTATTGATTTCTTATATTTACGCGAATACTATACATTGATATAAAACTAATCTTACGAATTTGCACTATTACAAGACCTCAAGACACTGTGAGCACTTTCTGCATAGATCGGACAGCAAGCAACAACTAAATATGAGGGTACCCCAGTTCAAACTTTGACACTAGGACATCAAACACCTCAGTCCTCCCGTGATCATGTTTGCTGTAAAGCAGCCGAAACGTCGGGAACGTAAAAACATAAAATGTTACCTTACAGAGTATTTTTTATCGCCACGCTATCGAAGTTCAAAAAGTTATAATTATCCATTCAACAACTAACGTTCAGGTGACTTATTTGCAATCGCTCTGATTTTGAAACACTATTATAAAAGCGTCAATCTATAAATTGTCTTGTTAATTTGTAACGGCTCACCGAAAAATCGGTGAAAAAGAAGTAAAACCATTGATTTTTATATCAAATTTGATTGCAATAGAAATACAGAGTTACTTGTCAATTGCCATTAGTTACATCAATTAATTATTTGTGGTCTGCACGTCAAGTGCGAGATTATTCGTAAGCTAAACGTATACGTTATAGTCTACGTATTTAGACACGTTGTCTGGTTCTCCATACTTCCTTCGAAAGTTTTAAAAACCGTCCGCTAGAGGCGCTGTTCAATTAGTATAAGGTTATATAAAGTATAAGGTTAGCTTACTGTTAACTAATTTGTCAGTTAACGTTTTGGAATAATTTTATTTAAAAAGTCTCATTGATCTATTTTCATTGATTTAAATTTATTTAAGTAATCGACCACAATCAAGTTTTTATTACGATAATACTTAAAAATAAATTATCTGGTCAAATAAATTATCGAAATAATTGTAGTGAAACTAATTTTACAGATCTTATCGCGTTTATTAACCGACTTCAAAAAGGAGGAGGTTCTCAATTCGGTTGTATTTTTATGTTTTTTTACGTTCCCGACGATTTGTCTGCTTTACAGCAACTGTGATCACGGGAGGATTTCCGTCAGTATGGTTGCTGTAAAATCCGTAAAATTAGTTTTATTTCAATGTGTAGTATTCGCATAAATATAAGTTATCAAAATAAATTAAATTGCTGCTTAGAATTTTTTGCAGAAACGTAGGTAGTTACTACGGCAATTTGACAAAATCGCTTCGATAAGACAAAGTGGAAATCGAGTATAATCCATGTTTTTATTTAATCATTCTGCAATTAAACTATTTAGTTTAATTATTATTATTGTTAGCTAAGCATTGCCAATTATGTATAAATCTAAAAAAAAACAAACAAATGTCAACCTTATTCTGTTCGAATTAGGAAACAATTACAGTTTTATAAAGACTGCCTTTAATTTGTGTCGATTAAAAGAAGTGTTTACACTGCACTAAATAATATTATTTGCTTTATATTGATTTCCGAAATCATAAAAAATAATTCAGATTTAAATATTTTTTTGAAATTAAATTACTTATAGAAACATAAATTCGTAGAAATTACGTAACTATCCATAGCTATATATTAAAAAAAAAAACAAAATTAATAAAGTCCAATTTCAATACCTGTTTTGACACTGAGGACGGGTGCGGAGAAATAACGACATATTTAAGTATAATAAAAAAATCGCGTTTTTAATTATGAGAAACAGATAAAACACAACTTGTTCGGCAACTAGACAATTATTACATCATTCCATTGCTAGTGATAAATCGCATGTTATCAAAAGAATCTGATATTGGGTGTGTTTTGAGATACCATAGAACATTGACATTAGTTAACAACAGCTTGATTTAAAAAAAAGAATCTTATGGTCATGACCATAAAATTTATAGCCATTATTATTTAGTTCGTGACGTCCCACTATTGGTAAGAGTCTCCCTTCAATGGGAGAGGGATTCAGATGATGTCCGGCACTCAATGCAGGATTGCGGAATAAGGATCTCTCAGGCAGACCAAACCATTGTAAGCATATTTCCCCACGATTTTTGTTGCACTTAAATTATTTCTCAAATAATATTTAGTTAGCTGTGCTATTTTACGCAGCGACTAAGCACACAAGTGTAAATGCTCCTTAGGCTTTACAAATTGAATGTGGCAACGTTGCAACCTTGCACTATTGCAACCCGAACGTTACGTTATCTTTGCTCATTTTTTATTGTCTCTCTAGTCGCAACCGATCTGCGATCTTATGGTCCTGAGTTCGATCTCTAGATCGGACATTGTATACTTTTATTTAGAAAACCCAATATAAACATCTTGCAGTTTTGAAGTGTCCGTGGTAATCTGCTATGGTGTGGCCCCTTATGGGTCTGATTGCTTAAACATAAGAACTATTTTGGTATGAGCCAACTTTATCACTAAAAGACATATCGCTGGCCAAATAATAAAGCAGCTGTCGTGCCTTTTTGGATCTTAGCCTCCTATATTTAAGGATCATACATACCACTGTCGTTAAGTCCGTGAACAATTATGGATACCTCTTGTTATCCGTTAAGTAATACAAAGTCATTGGCATTTGTTTAAAATTTATCGCAGCGACTAAACAATCAATTGTGAATGCTACACATAATTCACGTGCATTCACGAATCGGGTGTCGCAACGTTGCAACCTTGCAGGGTTGCAACATAATTGTTGCGTTGCTGCGTTCATTTAATCCACGCTGAGTGAATAGAGTGCTATCGAGTGTCAGTTGAATGGGAAAATCAGCTATTTCGTAGAGTGGAGTGTTAAATATGGAACACGTCTGTTAAAAATGATTAAAACAAAAAGTATGCTTGTAAGCCCCTGTAGGATGTGAATGAACGAAACATAGAATGAAATGTGAATGATGTGAATGAACTACAGTTCATCCATATTCCGTCGATGGTATCAGCCCCCCGACAAACAACCATACGCCGAGTCTTGTATCGACCGATTCGGTTATTAATTGAAACTTGCATAATAAATAGTGAGTGGTCGAATAAACCATTAGTTTGCGTATTCGTATCGTATCTTCAATTCGGTTATGAAGAACGACTCGGAAAGATCGTTATCGAAATGAGAGAATTTCTAATCAGTTCGATTGGCATACATGTCGAATCGTTCTGAATTGACCCGCGGGTCCTAATAGGGTGCCTATGAACATTATACCAAGCGTACTCCCCCGCCATGCGACACGTATTTTGGCCATTGCCTATGAGGATTCGCGAACTTCAAACGTCTCTCGAAACAAGCAGCAATTTATATTTCTCCAAAAGATGATAGTTAGTAGCCCTACTGTTTTTTGGGAATTCTAGTCCTACTACTCGTCCGATTCCAAACCTAACTTAGGTACTAAAGCTAGCCTTCCCATTGGATTATAAGAGTAAAGGATGAGAGAGTACTTGTTCATAGACTTGTGTTCTTTAACATCCCCTGCCTGGGGTAAAGAGAAACGTTACGGCAAGTTGCATGGGGGGGGGGGGTTAAAAATCTCCAATAATTGCGTTACGTAATACTTGAACGCTCCCTTAGCGACCAAAAAAAAAACTGCCCAGTCAGTATACATTGACGACAACGCCCCATCTGTTCACACATTTGTATGAATCATGTTTAATGAGAATGACTTATCACGTGTAATTTTTGAAATTTTCAGCGCCGCTATGTTGTACACGTGAGACTCGTGGGCACTTGTTTATTCAAGTGGTTTTTTTTCTCTTTCTTACACAGCAAATTGTGTAATTTATTACAGTAATTGTCACGTTATTAATTAATTGGAATTCATACATAATTTATTTACTTACATGCTTATGGCAGTCTAACATACTGAGCCCTGTACATCAAGTGCGAGATTATTCGTCAACCAACCGTATACTTTATAGTCTACCGTATTAACCGTAAACAGGAACTCTTAATGTAATCGCAATAGCAGTGATAGCCAAGTTTAGTTTAGGTAGAACGCTTGACTCAGTAACAAGAATCGCAGGTTCAAATCCCGGCTCGCACCTCTGAGATTTATGGATTGGCACTGGGCCAGCGTGGTGGACTATGGCCTAATCACCCTCGCATCGAGGGGAGGCCCGTGCCCAACGGTTGAACATTAAAAAAAGGGCTGGTATTATTATTACAATGTAATCGCTGCATCGCGGAGTAAGCATGCTCTCACTGTCATACCTATTTCTGAATTCTATGGTGTGAGCATGACAGAAGAGGATATGTAAAAAGAATGCGCTTGAGCTACTGAACGATGTCTTGTTACGTGGAAGGCAGTCTTAACCGTTGCTCGGCAGGCGGCCTCGATACACTCAACGTCTAGATTTACGAAGGAAATGACAGGTTAAGTGTATCCGCGATAGTTGGAATCGGGGATGCGGTCTGGAATTTGATGGGTGTGCTACAGTGCTCACTAGAATGCGATTCCTTTCGTCCGTTATTTGATGTGATTGATCGTGTTTTGAGTATATATTAAGAGATTTCGATCATGTAAGTAAGGGAAGGAATGTAGATAGATGAAATTTTTTGCTGTATGTTTTTTTTTTTGATCTGGGTGTATCTCGGATCAATTTAAGTCCAACGTATATTAGGTACTCATAACACGAGCTTTGCTCTAGCTTTGGCTTAGTCACTTGTCTGGCGATTTTTTTAAATTATTTATTTATAAATCTATTCGATTTATGAAATACTTTTGCGTCAGTGTATGGACAAAACTCAAAGTCAAATAGTTTATTTCCGATAAGCCTACGGGGGCACTTACAAATCGTCATTCTATTTTTTTTTCTTAACTCTACAACCGGATGGGATACAGGCAGGTAATTCAGGTAGATAAGTGGGGACTTGGGCACAGGGTTGGGGGGCCCGCGTCTCTTCTGTGAGGCACCCTTTGTGAAGTCTGCGCCCCGGAGTCGAACCGGGGCAGACAAGTTGTATGCCTTGTGCCATACAGTGGCAACCCATATAGACGGTGGGGTTGAGATTAGACCGCTGGGTTTAAGTGGGTAGTCTGGACGCATCGACCCACATAGCCGTACACGCCCGGGGCGATTCGAACTAGTAAATGAATTGAACTACGCGTTACGTAACATTGTTTTAACACTTCAGAACGGTCGCGTAGAGAATTTACGTTTTACTAGAGAGGAGGGGGGGTTAAGAAAAATGTTACGGCGCGGGGGGGGGGGGTTGGACCCATCTCCCCGCGCAAGCCTTCCAAAGATCCGGGTATAGGTGGGAGACAAAAATAATAGTAATATAGCATGTGAGCGACGCCATATGGGCAGGCAGCACTACAAGTAGTTGAAGCCATTAATAAGATTGAATTATGCACCTTTTCACTTTCCAGATGTATTGTAACCCGACATTATTACCCTTACAATACTCGTACAATACACACGTGAATAACATATAACACGTGTGCGATCAGTCTTTCGGTTCTAATAATGAAACATTGTAACACTTGACAGACTTGAAGGCTTTCGCGAAATCGTTAATTAGGTTGTATTTAGAAGCCGAAAGGATCCTACTTTCAGCCTCAACATAACATATTGTGGTGTTACACTTGCTCTTTTCTGACATAAGAACTGCATCTATCTATCTATCAGCCGATAGACGTCCGCTGCTGGACACAGGCCTCCCCCAATGACTTCCACACATCACGGTCCTCCGCCACTCGCATCTCCCGGCTTCCTGCGACGCGTGTGATATCATCGGTCCACCTTGTGGGGGGCCGTTCTACACTACGCCTTCCGGTTCGTGGTCGCCATTCTAGAACCTTTCTGCCCCAACGGCCATCGGATCTGCGAGCTATGTGCCTTGCCCACTGCCACTTCAACTTTGAAATTCTTTGAGCTATGTCGGTTACTTTAGTTCGTCTATGGATCTCCTCATTTCTGATGCTATCGCGTAGATACATAATAAGTACATAAAGCGGTAACGACAGTCGCGGTTTCAAACCCTGGTTCGCAGGGATGGGGTTCCTGGATCTCATCAGCAAACACGTCGCGAGACAGCCTGCATGTCTGATAGAACACATTCGTGCTCATCACACAAGCATTGCCCCTACCAGGATTCGGACCTGGGGCCCTCTAGAATGCAGGGTTCCTCCCAACTATGATAATGGTTTCACATTGGATAACCGCTAAGTGGCGCATGATTCTTTAGATTTTCCTATATCTGGTTATAATGGCTGCTCTGACTTCATGGTATTTTAACTCCCAAACATACCTACCTACTACTAAATGGTATCAGGTACACCATTTAGAGCAACAGCAATAACAATACATTGTAAATTCCAAAACTGAGTTTGTTATTGTAAGTAGGTACTACATAAGTCCGCTCTTAACCTTGACTGCCGTCCGTCAACCCCCCCCCCCCCCCCTTCCCCCCACTGGCGCACGGTTACACGTGATAGTCGTAATTGCCACGTGAATTACGTAACCACATAAGCTATGGAAAACCGAGGCTAAATTGTTGCCTTTTACATTGTATGTTATTATTCATCGCTTTTATTGTGTTTAACAGCAATATATAGTCGAGTCGGTAGAACGCACGCCTTGGGAATATAGTTCACGGCTTCAAACCCCGGCTAGGATCTCTGGATATCTGGATTTCATGTGCCAATCTAATTTTCAAACATAATTATCATTTAATTAATGGTAAATGAAAACAATGTGAGGAAACCTGCATGTTTAGAACTTCACCAGTCCCTCGAGCACCGTTTCGGCAATGTAACTTCTTCCACCCCTCTCACACCTAAGATTTCATTCATAAGTATGACAGTGACCCGACGTTACGATTGCACTGCTTACCCTACAGTTCCTGAAAGACGTGTGAAGTCCGTCAGTCCGCTCTGGGCCAGTGTAGTTGTCTTTTTCCGATTCCCACTAATATTATAAATGTAAAAGTTTGGATGGATGGATGGATGTTTGTTACTCAATCACGCCAGAACGGCTGAACGGATCTGGATGAAATTTGACACAGAGATAGATTATAGTCTGGAACCGAACATAGGCTACTTTTTATCCCGGTAAAATGTATGGTTCCCGTGGGATAGATTTGTTTTAATTTTTCATAGAGCGACATGAGTTTTTGCATAGGTAGTGGTAGTTTAGGGGGTCAGAAAATAATATAGGGACATACTTTTTAATCGCGGGTAACACCGCGGGACGCAGCCCCGTATTTTATTTGAAGCGGCTGCCTTGCTTATGCTGACCAGAATGGCGACCACCAGCTGGAAGACGTACTATAGGACGGCACCTACAAAGTAGACCAATGATATCACACACGTCTCAGGAAGCCTCAGGAACAAAGAAACAAATTTTTTTCTCTTTTTGACTCTATTGAATCTGAAATACACGGGAACATATTTTATTCATACCTCTCAGTTTGGAAGTAAAATCAATAGGAATTTGCAGGTACTAATAGTGTCATAGACCACGAATAAATAAATGAATTTCGTGTATAAATAATTAATCAAATCGCAAAACGAACACACAAACTGTACAGTCCCAAACCAAATGTAACATGAGTACTGTACAATGGACTGGAAGTGAACCCAGTATATAATACTTATATAGATATAAAACTCATATGTGTGCCTAATTTTCGTGTAATATATAAGTCAATAATCCGCCTCTCATTGATGGGAGGCCCGTGCACAACACAAGGACAATAAAAGGGCTGGTATTATTATTACTCAATTCAACACAGTTTTCTATGCATCAATAATATGTTATCCGCGACACTCCGTGTGTAATATTTCATTCTTCTTCTTTTTTTACGTAATGAAATGCGATGAAACAAAATGGATATGAATATGGCCTCACCCACAACTTAGCGGGTATTTTGCCAGTATCAAGTTAATTAATAGCAATATTGAATTCAATAAATACACATTATAAATAAAATAATGGATGTGACACGAAGAAATGACAATGGCGTCTCAATATTTCATTCGTCTGAGACTAAAATGAAAAAAAATCCTCTGAACTCACCACGGTACTTGTCACATCCAAACCATTTTTCTTTATTTCCTAACAAATAGCTCGGTAATCGTCGGAGCCTGTCGTCCGCGGAACGTGA
Source organism: Pheosia gnoma (assembly GCA_905404115.1). Lineage (NCBI taxonomy): Eukaryota > Metazoa > Arthropoda > Insecta > Lepidoptera > Notodontidae > Pheosia > Pheosia gnoma. Next base: position 4,690,273 of record FR989917.1, on the reverse strand, counting down.
TCGTTACGTAGACGTGTCGAATGGCCGCAGCGACACGTGCTCGTGCAGACGACACCTTCACGTGAGCGGTCGTGTGTTGTAAAGATCACCGCTCATTGACGAGCGAAGTATAATAATTCCAGCCCTTTTTTTAATGTCCCACTGCTCGGCACGGGCCTCCCCTCAATGTGAGGGGGTTTAGGCCATAGTCCTCCACGCTGGCCCAGTGCGGATTGGCGGACTTCACACATCTGTCGAGGGGTTCTCTCAGACATGCAGGTTTCCTCACGATGTTTTCCTTCACCGACGAGCGAAATACTACATCTTAATAAATATAGATTTAATGTTGTTGATAGACTTACCTATTATATAACTGGTAATTTACATTTTTGAATAATGATTGACTGACATGACTGGTGCCCGCGACTTGGTATGCTCGGACTTCATTCTTTTGTCTATCCCGGTGAATTCTTTCCATTTCCCGGGATTATAAGTACCCGAGATATTGATCTTGTTGTAAGCTATTACCGTACCAAGTTTTATCAAAATCTGTCTGTTAGATTTTATTTAATGCGCAAACAGAGACAAAGACAGACAAACATTAATTCCAAAATGACGTATTCAGCCTCCGTATCAAAATAATGTACCTGAAGTTTAAATAATCAATAGACAGACGACCAAAGTGCTGTCTTATCATATGTAGATATACGATATAAAGTTCAATAATTAAATGGTATCTATAAATAAAACATACAACGCCTCTAAAATGTATTCTATCGTCAGCTATAACCCGGTCCGTACGTCATATCATCTTATCATTAGTAGTAATATTTAAAACATTTTTTTAATCTTTAATTAAATAATCTAACTTGAATTTACCAAATAAAGGAACGCTCGTCTCACATCGCGAATCCTGATGAAATCCCTGATCAGCAGAACAACCCACCAAGAGACACGAGAAAAACGTACGTCCAACGGGCAAGCAGTTGCTGAGAGTATCCCTCTACACCTATCTCTTTTCTACATACGGTACTGGATAGCGTGGAGGGAAGGATAGAAGAAGCATACAATGAACAAAATGAACATGCCAATCAAGACATAATTCTGGCTTGCACGAAACTTGCGTAATTACAAGATCATCCTGATATATTTTACGATCACAGAACAGTACTTAAGGATTGTTGAAGAAAGCGAACAATTATTATCCAAAGACGTGAGGGCTAGTCAAAGTTACGAGAATAAAACAAAAAGCTTGAGAAATGCTACTAAACAAAATGCAAATTGCATTTCCAACTCTAGAAACCAAAGCTAACGAACCGCTATCACGTTATACTTACACTAAAACAGGAGGACCAGCGGATATTCTAGTTTTTCCGAAAACACCAAAAGTAGTTGTGGCTCTAGTTGATTGGATTAAAGTTAATAAGCTACCTCTAACCGTGGTGGGCAATGGCAGTAACTTGATCGTTAAAGACGGCGGCATTCGTGGCGTAGTAATGATTTTAACTGAGATGAATCAGATCGCAATTGAAAAAGACCGTTTGATTGTTCAAAGTGGCGCCAAGCTGATTGATGCATCTTATCGCGCTCTTGAAGAAGGGTTAACAGGCTTGGAGTTTGCTTGTGGCATTCCTGGCAGTGTAGGTGGGGCAGTCTTTATGAACGCTGGTGCCTATGAAGGTGAGATTAGTGACGTTTTGGAAAGTGCCCTAATTATTTCTGAAACTGGCGAAGTGCAACGACTGAGTAATGCGGAGCTAAAATTCAGCTATCGACACAGCGTGATTCAAGACCGAAATGGAATTATTTTAGAAGCTGTTTTTCAATTGCGAATAGGTCACAAAAATACAATTAAAGCTAGAATGGACGAATTAACGATGCTACGTGAATCTAAACAGCCATTGGAATATCCATCGTGCGGCAGTGTTTTTAAACGACCAACGGGGTATTTTACTGGTAAGCTGATTCAAGATGCTGGTTTACAAGGCGAAATATGGGGTGGTGCTCAAATTTCAGAAAAACATGCGGGCTTTATTGTGAATATCAACGAAGCCACAGCAACGGATTATATTGAGTTAATCGCTCATATCCAAGAAATCATTTTGAAAAATGCTGGCGTGGCTTTGGAAACTGAAGTGCGTATTATTGGTGAAGATATCTAATTATTAACTACTCTACTAATTCTAGGCTTTATAGGGGAGTATTCCAAATTAATTTACAACATAACTAGGTAGAGAGAATACGGTTATGCTCTTACTCTCTCGCACGCGCGCTGATTTACGGAGATGACGTCATGGCCCTGCAGCTCTATCCCGTTATCGTTTTTATAGATCAGCAGTCGTAAATATAATTTCAAGAGTTATTTCTTAAAACATAAGTTAATAAATTATATGCAATAAAAAAAACCAACAATCCAATTCGTTGTATTAAAAGGTAGGCCTAGGGAACGCCGTTCCTTACTCGCCAGAGCAAAAATTATGTGTAAAAGTCTGTTATATAAACAGTTGAAAAATTTAGAGGTTGCTGTACTCTTTGGTAACTTGGTATGAATGGATTGCGATGGCCTTACTGACGTCAGCCAACCCATATTTGGACGTAAGTTAGGGAATAAGTTATATAAATGGATTGAAAATTGCTTATAAGTTGTTCGCTCTTATATATTACTTCTTGCGACATAAAGTGGACGCATTATGAGGTATTATTTGATGCCGTTTAGTTATAACGGGAATGTTACATCAATATAAATAACCTGTTTTCATGACGTCCTATTCGTGTGACGATTTAATTTAGATATAATGATGATTATATATGTGATCAGAATTCCCTATAGGTTAAAATATTTGGTTTATCGTAAAATAAATGATTCAAGATCTGTCATAGACAATATTATTGTGTAAAGTCCCCAATTAAAACCCTATTTAATTGTTTTTTACAATTTTGCACTAAGATATGATTCGTGTAGGGATGCTTGAGTTGATAGTATGAACTGCTTGTTCGGATCAACAATGCGGCTACTAGCTACCTCACATGGCATTACGGTCAGTCGGTACACGGCTATTAGTGGCTAGCAGCACTTCTCATTTCGGAAGAAGTGGTATTTAGTTATCTCATTTCGAACGAATGCTCTCGTATTTTTCGATCACGGTGCTTCCATAGTCTTATATGGAAATATATGTACGTTTTTTACCGCGTGAATTTGCTTTTGCACACGTGTAAAGATAGACAAGAAGGACGCGATAGTCTCACCCAGAAAATCGCGCGCGATTAGCATACCCACGCTCTTCCCTTTGTGGTCTAAAATATAGAGCAATCGCGTGCGAAAGAACTGGGGAGTTATTTAGCCAAGTATTATTATTGAAATAAAACTAATTTTACGGATTTTATCGCGGTTATTTTATGTGAGTATACCCCGTTTCAAAATATGACACCAGGATGTCAACCACCTCAGTCCTCCCGTGACAATGGTTGCTGTAGAGCAGCTGAAACGTCGGGAACGTAAAAAACATAAAATAAAAATCGCGACAAAATCCGTAAAATAAAAATAGCGACAAAATCCGTAAAATTAGTTTCATTTCAATGTTGTAGTATTCGCGTAAATATAAAAAAAAAACAAAATTATGCATTATTTTGATATAAACACATATTTCTTGTTGTGTAGAGTTTATAATGTCGTCCTAATAAGGCATTATGTAGTAAATAATTACTTTTCCTTTTCCCTCCAAGGTTCGATTAAGGTAACTCCATTTCCGTGGTTATATCTAGAATGCTAATGGGTAGGCCTTGGATGTTACGTGCTATTGATAGACTATACTTATTTTAAACTTCGATGTTATTCAGTATTGACTCTATAAATTGTGATATGTATGTAGGGCATTGATCTAGTAGATCAATGACGTAGGCAAAATGATAAATATCCTTGAGATGTCAAGGCAGTAGGGCCTGGCCACCTTAAAGGTCATTTCGGCGTGGCAGTACATAATTCTAGCTTCTATATTAGAATACGTCTGAGTGTTTATTTCCTCAATAAAATGCGACCTTACTTGCAATAAGTAAACATATCGAAATTAACCCAGAAAATGTGATCGAACTTTTTTATTATCTAACTAACTAACGCGACTTCGTCCGCTTTTTGTTAAATACCACGCGGACGAAGTCACGGGTAACAGCTAGTCTGAAATTAAATTAGCCTAAGTTACTCCTTGTCACATCAGCTATCTGCCAGTGAAAGTCCCGTCAAAATCGGTCCAGCCATTTCAGAGATTAGCCGGAACAAACAGACAGACAGACAGACAGACAGACAGACAGACAGACTAAAGTGTCCAATCAGACCCAACAAAGATGGCCTGCGCGTACAATTAACATTTGTGGCCAAAAATTTGTCTATCTCGTCGTTTGATCATGTTTTGTCTCCATGGTATTTGTCTCTCACATATTTAATTGCATCACCAAAATGTCGCTACCGAAGGTCAAACAATTCTGATCGAGATAGAACCAATGTCACCAGAGGTATCTTCACGGCACTTCCGACTGCCTGAGCTGCATGCGGGGACCTTGCGTCAGATCGACGTGACCCGACTCGGTAATAAACATTATATAAGGTTGTTTGCGAAGCACTGACAGCCATGTTGTTAGAACGCTTGACTCGGTAACGAGGATCGCAGGTTCAAACCACGGCTCGCACCTCTGGGATTTGAATAAATAAGGCCCAACATTTTATTAGAGAGTTAATTGTTCATGTTAAACCCGCTTCAAGATTAAATTACTATAATGTAAACACTAATACTTCTACCCCCGAATTTGTTGACGCACTATGACTTTATCAAACGTCATATAGAACTGCGCAAGATTTCCGAAATCTATGTGCAAATCTCAATTTTAATCATGATTTTCAGTTGCGCGTGACTCGGAGAGCGCATAGAACCGTCGGTGGTGTGCCCGGTCGTGTTGGATTGCTCCCATCGCATTATGAGAGTGAGGAGAGCGAGTGCACCTGCGCTTGCGCACAGACTTGGGCAGTATAGTATGTCCTGCGCAGATGGCTAGTTTCCATTGAGATTGGCTGCCGTGTCGAAAATTCGGTCAGGAGGACTGTTATTATAATTAGTCGTGTGTTATTACGATAAATGTCGGATTTCTCGATGCGCACGCGCACCCATGAACTTGCCAACTCTGTGTGCGTATTGCATAAGTGCGCTGATTCGTTTGGCGTTTATACAAATGATTTGCGCATCACATCAAATTATATGTTGACAGCTCAAGTTCAGCACAATTCGTATTGGTCCTGGTTTCTGTACCGAGGGGACTCAGGTTCGAATCCGAGTAGAAAAAAATGTGTGATGATCACGAATGATTGTATCGGCGTCGTCATCGTCAAAATCACAATTTGATATCTGTCTAGTAGGTATCTAAGTAATTATATACAAGGGTATAGCTCCCAGTACCCATAATTCAAGCGTTGCTTAGTGTGGGCTCATACAGTTAGTGTATTCGTCTGGCAATATCATTATGTTAGTTTTACGTTTGAGCCCCAAGCGACGCCAAGATTATTTAATTCTCCGATTTTAGATAATTATCTAGTACAACTAACCAGTACAGACACATAGGAAGCCAGCTTATAATGGTGCATGTTGTTATGCAAGCAGCGAGGTGGGCGACCTTCCTCGCGGTCGGTAGGGGTCACTGGTGACGTGCTCTGTATTCCTAGTAGGTAGGCACTAAATACTTAGATATGAACAGGATGTTTAATTATAATAAAACTAGCTTTTTACTACCTTCTGAAAAATATTTTCACATAACAACTTCAAGCACTGACTAATGTGAAAGCAATCCTCCTTTTACCCCGCTCTGTTATCAGAAATGCTGCGCCGGCGCACGACGCGCGCACGCAACCGCCAACGTGCAGCGCGCCGCGTGCCGGCGCATGCGTTGCGCGATGTCGCTTATACATGGTGCGGTAGTTGGGCGTGTTATTTGCAATGCATATTCACTGTACTTAGTCTTAAAAAATATCTACAAGTGATATTCGTTTGCGGAAAAAAAGCCGTGTACAGACAGACAGCACTGCCTCGCGGGCCTGCCTCGTGTATAGCTCTCTCGGGCTGATAGCGAGGAGAATAATGAAAGAGCTTGAGGGAGACAGCACGAGTGCTTGCCTCATTCTACTTGTCAACACGAATCTAGTGAGTAAACTGCTCTGAATCTAGGGTTCACTACACATCAGTATTTTTTTTTTCTACTGAACTGATCGACCGAAATTGGAGGCGTCACCAACCCAACATTATGAACTCAATAAACAATAGGTACCGAAATTTACGTATAATTATTTGAACAATACACCACCCCTAACTTTCTAATTGCGTGGTTATCGTTTCCGCTATTAGACTCACGTGACATGAGCTCACATGTCACATCGAAATAGTTGTTATTAGTGCTATTTACGGTTGCGCAATACACGTGACCTAGCCGCCAATCGCTAAGTCTATCGCCTGACGAGCACAGCCGTGTACTGAATGACCGCGCGGCCTCGCAAGGCTGCCTCAGGCAAACACCGCACGAGGCAGCTTCACTTCACTTTTTAAAACTGTATTGATTTCTATAGTGCGCCTCGCATGGCAACACACTGGAGCTTATATTATTTTTTTGTAATAAACATGGTTGTTAAAAAAAGAAGAAAGGTTACAAAAAAAAATGTAAAAAAAAAGACAAGCCCGCTGAGTTTCTCGCGCGGGTCTTAAATAAAAAACAAAGCTACTACTTCGATCTAGATAAATACTAGAATCTATCCACTGGGTAGGTAGATTATTTCGCCTTATCGTCTTTATTATAAGTTGGCAATTAGCTACAAAATAGTGCAATTTGTGCCAGTGTCAATTAACATAATTCTTTGTAATATTTAAGTACCCAAATAGTAATAATATACAAGTAAGCTTAATAGCCAAGTTGGTAGAACGCTTGCCTCGGTAACGAGGATTGCAGGTTCAAACCCCGGCTCGCATCTCTGGCATTTTCATGTGCGAATCTCATTTTCAACCATGATTATCACTTGCTAAACGGTGAAGGAAAACATCGTGAGGAAACCTGCATGTCTGAGAACCCCTCGAAAAATTTGTGAAGTCCGCCAACCCGCACTGGGCCAGTGTGGTGGACTATGGCCTAATCCTCCTCGCATTGAGGGGAGACCTGTGCCCAGCAGTGGGCCCTTCAAAAGGGCTGGATATAAGTACCCTGATGATAATAATGATACTGAACGATGATATTAATGCTGTACCACTAACTGTAAAGCTGTGGATAGTTACTGAATAGCCCTGTAAATTTTAAGTGAACACGAGTACGTAACTCGAGTACTAGGTTTACATACGATCGGTAATTATGTAATACCAATCAATTTCCGTTGAAGCGTCTTATGACTAATTGTATATCGGAATGTGCAACGATCAATGTGTCATGTTACATTGTTGGCCGTGTCGTATGCACGCCATTGTAACGTGGAAATTTTTTGGGTTAAAAATTTCCACTTTGAACCGAAGCAAGCATAGACAAAGCAAAGATAGAGGCGCCATTACAAATAAACAGTCTACTTACACGGGATGTTGAACAGTGAAATTGACAGTTATGTTTAATTTTCTGAACATTGTGTTTTATAATGTGTATATTAGTGGGATATTAACCATTGTGCCATACACAACCATACACGTGCACGAGTGAAGGAAATTCAAATAAAATAGTATAACTTGACTTTTCAATTTCTCCCAAGATGTCCGGTAAATTTTCAGTAAAGTATCCACAGCTTTATTGATAGCGGTAGGGGATTCATTTCATCATCATAATCGTCACCAACATTATCGTTATAATAACGGGTACTTATAATTCAATAACAATTATCAAGAAATTCTCGATACTGGCAAAAATGACATTATTTTGTAGCCGATCGCCAACCTAAAAAGAAGAAGAAAACACGACTTTATTTTATATGTATAGATACATAGATATACGTCAAATTGTACGTATGTCACAAACATTACATTATACAGGTAAATAATAATTACTTTGAAAAAACAGTGACGTCGCGTCGCGTAATGAACCCGTAGAATTCGACGAAGGCAGGTATTAGGGGGAATTCGCGTTTTGTGGTCGTCGTTAAATAATGTATATTTACGTCATTGCAACCTACGAACCTAATATCATGACGTTGGCATAAACTCGTATAATGTTTTGTTAACCTCTTTTCCTTATGTATCGTAAATAATATAACAAATTTTACGAATTTTATCGCGTTTATTTTATTGAAATAAAACTAATTTTAAGAATTTTATCGCGTTTGTTTTATGTCTTTTACGTTCCCGACGTTTCGACTGCTTTACAGCAACCATGGTTACGGGAGCACTGAGGTGTTAGACGTCCTAGTGTCATAGTTTGAACTGGGGTACCGTCATATGTATATATATAATGTTGTATATGTATATGTTGCTTGCGGTCCGATCTACTCAAGAAGTGCTCACAGTGACTTGAGGTCTTGCAACGGTGCGCTTAGTTTTGGATTGAATTATATTAATTACTGTATAAAATCCGTAAAAATATTTTTGTTTCAATGTGTAGTATTCGCGTAAATATAAGAAGTCGATATAGTAAATAATTTATAACTAATACTATAGGTACCTATCTCTCCGCGCCGAAATGTTGCATATCAATAGAGTACACGTTTATACTTTTTAAATTTCTATTGTATTTCGTTGTAAGTACCAACTTGGTTATAAAACAATATTCTGTTCACGTTTGTTAAACAAAGAAAAAAAACTCTACAAAACGTGATCCGAGCACGTTTCTAAGTTCAATGACGTTTTTTTGTGATACTTACATATAATTAAATTACTTAGAGTTTTTTGTCGCATTCACGTTTATACTAAATAAATTAAGATAATATTATAATAGATAGGTATACGAGACACTTATTTAGTTTATATCGTTTATCTAGATCCTCAAAAAACTAGGTCATACTTTTCACGTATTCAGCGTAATTCAGTAGTGGTACGGAATTACGCTGAAATTTGGTTTCCACGAGGCTAGACCTAGTGTGGAAGTAGTAAAGTGTAAACTGGTCTCCTATTCTGGAAGACCACTCTACGTAAGTAGAGTCTATTCTGGAAGACCACTCTACGTAAGTAGAGTCTATTCTGGAAGACCACTCTACGTAAGTAGAGTCTATTCTGGAAGACCACTCTACGTAAGTAGAGTCTATTCTGGAAGACCACTCTACGTAAGTAGAGTCTATGTTTTAGCGTTCACCTGACCAATGTAACTACATTTGTTTTTGGAAATAAATATTTGATTGTTATTTATTATTACTATTTGAAGCTGCGCTCTTTAGCGCATGTGTAATAATTATGTGTATTCATAATTTCAAAATGTTTTTTCTATTGACATACGAAATTGTTAATTCATATTATGATTACAAATTCGCTACAGAACCGTACTTTTAAATGGCAGTCTACACTTTCTGAATCACGCTGTAAAAGAGCCCATCGCCTAAAACACAAAGTTCCTATAGTTTGATGGCCGGTGTGAATTTCTTCAGTCAGCAACGCGGAAGCTTACCCGTACTGTACCGTTTAAATCAAACTATGCGTGGGAGAACCTAGTTAATACTAATAGAAACAAATATCGAAACATCCCTAGCCAAGCCACTTCCGCCTCTAACAACTCTAAAATAAAGACCACACAACAACAAAGAGTCGGCGACATCACGTGATTTTGTACCTTAACTACGTGGAAAAACACACGTAACATAAGGCGGACCTAGAAGCCTACCTACAGACCTAAATAACAACCAAAACTTGTTCAATACAATGGCAAATATAATAACAATTAAAACAATAGAAGCACAATAGAAAACGTAACAAACAATAATCAGGTATTTTCCTATTAATCAGTGAAAGTGTATAACAATGGTAACAAATGGCGCTTAGTGGAAGTTTCAAGGTAATCCTCGGACACATGGCGCGTAGGATTTATGCCCTGGACCTGCTTGGGGAAATTAATTTCTCAGATCAGCACGTCAAGAGCGAGATTACTCGTGACAGACATATTCTCGACGGACATCTTAGAGGTGTTCGGTTTTATTGGCTTTTTTATTTTTTTTATCAACTTGTTTGGTTTATAATTGCAGAAATTGACAAGTCGACGGTCAGTGGTGAGCCCTTCTTCCCCCATTTGTTTATTATTGATTTCTTATATTGTTGCTGGTTGCTGTACAAACGTCGGGAACGTAAAAACATAAAATAAACGCCATAAAATCCGTAAGATTCGTTTTATTTCAATGTTTACTATTTCTTACTCTAGGAACTAGATTTTTTAGCGATCAGACGACGCAAATATTATTATTGACATACCTCCTTATTTACTGTGATATCCTGGTACTTTTTGTGACTGTATTATCGATGTTTTTTATTAGATTAGCCATGTGCCCGTTTGTGACATATAAATAAAAGTTCGTACAAACATTCACCTCCCATTTGACCACGTATGGATCTCGAATTGCCCAAACTCCCTCCTTCATGAACCTCTAGCGCACTCAAGGAACACATCCTTCAAATTTCAACTCTCTAGGACTACCAGTTTAGGGTGTTCGTTTTCTGTCAGTCACTCAATCAGTAATAAGAATTGAAATAAAACTAATCTTACGGATTCTATCGCGTTTATTACACGTTCCCGACGTTTCGGCTGCTTTACATCAACCGTGGTCACGGGAGGCGACGATTCGTTTTATTTCAATGTGTAGTATTCGCGTAAATATAAGAAATCAATACATTAATAAGAATTACATTAAATAAATAAATAGATAACGCCCATTCCTATATACCTTAAGTACTTTAGTGTATTAGCTTAGTGCTGTATTTTAAATTGGTATGTCCGCTGCGTGCGAAGACGTTTCCTTATATACTAAAAGGCTTATGAAACAAATATACAGACAAACATAAATACCAATATTATTTTGTGATAACAAAGTTTGTCACGTGAGTCGAGCCAAATCGCCCAACGACATACGTGTTTCGTGAAGCTAACACGTAATCGAACATTAATTATATTACCAAATACGTGTTGACTTTCACGTGTTATTCTCTATTATACTCTTGATTATGTTCGCGCATTGTTTTCGCCCGAAAAGTATGATATTTGTATGTGTTCCCCCATTGTTATGTGTACTTACTTGAAACAATGTGTGTTGACTTCGCAAGTTTCAAGTATTGCCACGATGTCGATAAACAAAATAATATTCCTGTTGCCAATAGGCCTAGCCTATAGTACTCAGGGATAATTTAGCTACCTATTAACTACCTAATTCGGATCAGTAATTTCAGAGATTACACCGTGCATTGAAACTCACAAACTAACAGACGTTATACCCTTTTCTTATATTACTTAGTATATATTTATAATCTCGCGTCACGTAACACATTCTTCTCAACATTTGCATTTCCGCAGAGTGAAGAAAACGTCTTCACACGGTTTATAGTATACATAAAAAAAGGAATGATAGCTAAGACGTTAGAACTCTCGCTGTGTTAACAAGAATCGCAGTTCAAATCCCGGATGGCACCTCTGGGATTTCTGGATTTCATGTGCGTCAAGACAGTCAAGGAACACATCGTGAGGAAACCTGCATGTCTGAGGAAAACCTTCGAAGGTCTTGGGTTATACGCCAACCCGCACTGGGCCGGCGTGGTCGAATATGGCCTTATCCCCCTCGCATTGAGGGGAAGCCCGTGTCCAACGATGGTACATTAAAAAAGGCTGATAATCATAATGAATAAAGAACCTATATATATTTTGTACACATTATCGTTTAAGAGACGTCAATAGAACTTTATTTAAAACGAGCTGTTACCCGCGACTTCGTCCGCGTGGTATTCAACAAAAAGATTTTCTATAATAAAAGTAGCCTAAGTTACTCCTTGTTACATCAGCTATCTGCCAGTGAAAGTCCCGTCAAAATCGGTCCAGCCATTTCAGAGATTAGCCGGAACAAACACACACACATACAGACAAAAATTTTAAAAAAAATTGTTTTGGTATATGTACCGTGTATACATCCAAATGCACCTAGTAAAAAGCGATTATTTTAATATTACAAACAGACACTCCAATTTTATTTATTTGTATAGATGTATAGACAATGTTGTTACTTTGACACGTGTATAACTAAAACGTGACACACGTCGCGTGACATGTGTAGCCCGTAAACGAATCTATGCAGCAGCTGATAGCTCACGTATCAATGTTAACATGAAAAACAAAGTTCAAATTCTTGAGACGGAACGCCGAGAAACTACCATTTTAGCTCAGTATTGGCAAGGAAAAAGTTCCAAAGTCTGATTCAATTTAAGCGATAATGAAAAAGTAAACAATTTCATTTCCACAACTAATTACCCGATTGACACAGTAGGTATTGACCCTGCTTTTTATACTGAAGGTCCCAGGTTCGAATCCTGGTAGGGACAAACTTTGTGTGATGAGCATGTATATTTGTACCCGAGTCATGGATGTTTACTGTCTATATAAGTATTATATACTGGGTTCGCTCCCAGTCCATTGTACGGTACCCATAATACAAGCGTTGCTTAGTGTGGGACCGTATAGTCGGTGTGTTCGTCTCGCGATATTTATTTAGATTATAAGTAGTAAGTACTTGGCAAGAGCAGCGTCCATGATCGAACAGTGCAACCCATTACCACGACCACTCTGACAAGAGTGCCCGACTAAGAAGAAGTAAGTACTTAGCGTTGATACGTCAAAACAAGTCTTATCTACGAAATCTTATCTATAGATTATCGGTAACTTCAAAACACATATCCCACAAAATCAGCACAGACGGATTGTCACGTGACATGTGACATATGTGGAATTATAACACGCATTCGTTTGCCATTATTATATAAGTACGTGATATTATGGAATATGTCGAGCAATTATGTCACGAACGAGATAATATCTTATCGCTGGCATACCTATTATTAATAATTGGTTCATAGAAATCATAATTGAAACTTCACTTCCGAGAATATATAAAGTTGTCTTGTCATTTTATTACACACACTGTAGACATGAAAAATCTTTAAGAGATATAACATACATATTGTAGCGACATCTTCACCCCGCCACAAGCTACGCAGATGGCGCTGCAGACGCATTGAGAACAATTGACAATTCCACATACAATACTGAAACGCACTATGAGAGTTTTCGGATTGTATAATTGTTCTCTGTAATTTAACAGAAAAGGGAAGATCTTCCAGCCAGGCGGGTGGTATGCTTGTCGGGGCGGCCGCTAAGCCCCGACGGTTATTGTTGGGATCTTGTTTATAGGTTACGTGCTCCGAAAACTCTCATAGCGCGTTTCAGGATTGCATGGGGAATTGGCAATTGTTCTGGATTCGTTAGCAGCGCCATCTGTATAGCTTGTGGCGAGGTTGAAGAGGTCGCTACACAAACACCGTAAACATGAAAAATCTTTAAGAAAAATAATATACATATATTATCACGCCTTTGTTACCCGAAGGTGTAGGCAGATGTCTGCTGGTGTACAATATTAAGTCTTTATGTATAAGGGGGCAAGCCTATTACGATGACCAATCATACTTCCAGACTATGGACTATTTAGAATTGGATATTTTTGACAACAAAGTGTCGACACCGGAGCAGACAGAGGCCAAAGGTACACTGTAGTACACCTACAATTCCTCGACGGTATTTGGTTTCATATAACCGTGAGCTATTGCCATTATAATAAGCACCCCCCCCCCCCCCCCCCACACACACTAGGGAGACTCAGGTAATAGTCCATCACGCTAACCCAGCGTGGCTTGGCGGACTTCACATAAGAACTTTTCAAAAGACTTGCAGAGGTCCGCGGTACATCAAATGATAATCATGATTGAAAATGAAACTCGCAGTGGTGCGAGGCAGGGTTCGAACTCACACTTTGTTTACTAAACGAGCTCTCGATACATTTGGCTATCACCTTGCTACCTTGGCAGCCGCTATCGGGAGGAGTGAGTACATATGACGAGTACATACATAGTTGCATGCATCATCATAATATTCGACACGTGGCACCGTTCAAGGTCGGAATCGTGTCGGACTCGTGTCGCAGTGCTTCCACGTGCCCAACTAATCCTCTTTGTGAAAAAGAGATAACTTATTGGTAACATTTTAATACAATTACTTACAATCACAGAGACTCTTATTTCCAAGATTTTCTAAGTATTTCGAGAAAATGCTTTTTTTTATAAGCGACCCATAGTGATGCGCACTTTGGTCGTTATCGATAACTTGCACTCCATATAATTTTAATAACTACCTAACTAAAAGGATGGCGAGACTTCGTGAGGCAAGCAACACCAGTCCCAAAACCAAAACATGACGACCACGACCGCTCTGACAAGAGCGTCACGACTTAGAAGAAGAACTAAAAAAAAAGAAAAGAAAACAAAGAAATATATTTTACTACGTGTTATTTACGACGTCAAAATTTACGTAAGTTGTTATTATAGTGATTTGTGTGACCTTCCGACAAAGTTCCTGGTATAACATTACTATAAGTAGTAATAGTATGATACTATTATTAGTAGGGACCAAGCTAGGAACACCTGCCTTCAAATCCTACTCAACACGAGACTTAGCAAACTCCAAAAGCCCAAATTCAAAGTTTCAAACAACGTTAAACAATAAAACGGCAGAGCTATTGTTACAACATCCCATCAGAACAACGTGATTTGCTGACACGCGGATCGCTCGGACACGTGAACGATCGAATTCCATGCCTCTCTTTCGCAACCCAAACGCACCTGGACTACGCGACTCTAAAACACACGAAAAATTTCAAAATCCACTTTTACTTTAACATCCACCGCGGTTTTTAACGAAATATATACAATTAATTACAACATCAATACAGCACTGGACTCGAAATTCGTTGTTCCCCTTGTGATCTTTGTATTCACAAGTACAGTCCGGACTGCGTGATTTCGTTTGAATAGAATTTCAAAAAAAGAACTAGTGATGGGAAAGTTCGATTTGAATATCGACTCCCGGAGTTTAATAACCGATACAGGTCTAGCTTGAAATATGACTATTATATTATGATTGTTAGCAAATTAGCCCTTAAGACTAAGTTGAAAACTAAGAACCACAAGTACCTGCGACTAAGTCATTAAACGGTAAGCAATAAATCGCGTCAACACGTTTTCATCTGAAGGATTTTCAATATACTTGAAAGATAAGAATAAATGGGATTTCACCCATGACCACAATTAAAACCCATAGCGGTAATGGGCCTTCGAAAACCGCAATTATAGTGGTCCATATGTATTTATAATAAATGTTTTTCCCATGCATTAGGATAACTGTTACTAAATACTATAAATAGGTTATTGGTAATAAAATAGACGCGTGAATTTGAGCCTTAAAGTCATTAAACTAATGTCGTGAGCCTACTTCTAGCACACACTTTAGGATTAGTAAGAGAAGCTTACTAATTCAAATTGTGTTCAGATCCAATTTCTTAAAAAAAATGCCGTACACATTAGCATCGTATCATAAAGAGCAAGATTTTTTTTTTTCTATATTCTTAATATACTATAAAATAAATTTCCTCAACCTGTTATTACGGATTTATTGTTCCCTCAATCCCGCGTTAGCCCATCACTAATCTTATATAACCAGTTCTTAAAACAAAGGGTTATTTTGGGCCCCACGTAAAAATCAAAAGAACGCTTTCGAAATGTTCTTTCGAACAATTTCTATTTGAAATTATTGCCGTGCAAACCGTACCTGGTAAGTCTTCGTTCTGAAACTTCGGGGCATGTGAATTCAGTCCACGTGTTTTATTAAGAGTTACTTACATAAACGAATCGTAAAAAGAAACAAAAACTTGAGAAATTTGATTTATGCAAATATAGCAACGATTAACTGACCTCTACCAAAATACACTGGACTGACTATAACCCAAAATTTTGTACAGAAAATAATTAATATTTAATCAATTCTTTATATTTGAGTGACGTTCCAATCTGAGTATGCAACGGAGTTTTAGTAGCGGTAATTTATCTCGGTTCTGTGTGGCGATAGGATTTACGGTAACAGCTCAAAACATGGATTATTTTACAATTTTAGCAATTACAGTCGGTTTCTTTGCACGCAACTGTACCGACCAATCTTTTGGGCGCATATTGATATGCCACTTTCAATACAAAATGGAATGACGGCGTTACTTACACCTCGTGAATTGAACGCCGAAGTTCCATCGCGTATTTTCCGTGAATATGTCGCGACACGCAAAGCTAGTCCAGCGTATTGAATAGATGTCGCTGTCATAACTGTACACTTTACCAATACGATAACTTACAAAGAATCTATTACGAAACTCAAAGGGGGGGGGGGGGGGGGTGCTTTCATTATATTTTCTAAAGAATCAAAAGGAAACTGAAACAATACCACCCGGTTTTGCTGTAATTTCAATAAAATTCCTGAAAATGTATGAAGTAAGTGGGTAATTGAAAAGTAAAGTAATTGAAAAGTAAATGAAATCCATCAATTAGTTCGAACATGGCGTAATAGATGAGAAAGATGATACAACATTGGACCGGTGGATGCGAGTGGCGGAGGAGCGTGGTGTGTGGAAATCATTGGGGGAGGCCTATGTCCAGCAGTGGACGTCTTTCGGCTGATACAATATAATAGAAAAAAATATAGACCATAATATAAAAATGAGTAATAGAGAAATTTAAATATCATATTGATTAACAGGCATTTTTTTTTCAAGAATGGTGCATTCGGCTTCTGTGGTTAAATAATCCCACTTCCCACTAATATTATAAATGTGAAAGTTTAGATGGATGGATGGATGGATGGATGTTTGTTACTCAAACACGCCAGAACGGCTGAACGGATCTGGATGAAATTGGGCACAGATATAGATTATAGTCTGGAATAGCACATATTCTACTTTTTATCCCAGTAAAATGTATGGTTCCCGTGGGATAGATTTGTTTTAATTTTTCATAGAGCAAAAGGATCGACATGATTTTTTGCATAGGTAGTGGTAGTTTAGGGGTCAGACAATGACATAGGCTAATTTTTATCCCGGAAAAATGCACGGTTCCAATGGGATAGCATACAGGAGCCGTGTTTTTAAAAATAAACTTTTTAATCGCGGGTAACACCGCGAGGCGCAGATAGTGTATGATAACACTTATTTTTCAACAACAATATTCAATGTATCTAAACAAAATTAGGTTCCCGTCTTATTATTTGTTTAAGCCGAAAACTGATATGTATTATATTTAATTGGCCCTAGAATACATATATTTTTTTTTAATCTAGCAATATTCATCTTATGCTGGCACTGTGAATAAATAATAGACAACACTTAGCTTCCTAGATGCATAGACACACTAGGCGTTACATAACCGGCGACCTTGCCCGCTGCGCCGGTCGTTGCGCAACGCTCACGTGTTGCGCGCGCGCACGTGGCATGCGCACGAGACGCTTTGTTTACGAGCGTCTGTCTGGCCGTTTATGGTGCCGGATTTTTGAAGGTGTAGGTTCGATTCCAGCTCAATAATACAGTATGCACTTAGGTTCACGCAAGCCAATTTGGTCGGGTCAGAACTGACAAACAAGTAAAATGGAATCTGTATTTTTATCATGTGTGCTTTTTGTCCATGCCCCTCACGTTAGAATGCGCGGTAGGTTTGGACACGGTCATTTAAATATGTGATACACAGAATTTCACCTCCTCGGGAAATATTATAGTGATTATTAAAAAAGAATTTGAACTTTAACGTAATATGATTTGCCAATTGCAATGATTCGTGATTGCGGAATTCCCGCAGGAAGCACGATTCCCGGAATTAACGAGTCAGATGAACTTATGTAATCTTGATTTTTTATATTTACGCGAATACTGCACATTGAAATAAAACTTATTTTATTGAAATAAAACTATATTTAAGGACTTATTTTAATTAAAAAAAATTAAATGAATTTAAAAGACTGAAATAAAAATGCGCATAATTCTTAAAAATCTTAAATCAGTTTGTAAATTTTACGACATAGCTACCAGACATCTTAAGAAGGTGTGTCGCTTACGTCACAGATATAGTATCCAAATCGCTGCGATCCTGAAAACCAACTTCGGACACCTGATATGGCGTTTTCAGATAATTTTCAGACTTTAGGTTTTAAAACCGTGTATTACTATTGAGATAAGTAGTCAAAACAAACGATTCACGGAACGGCAATATTCCGTGAAACTTTTGTTTTGACACCACGGTATGTGATTCACTGAAGTCTATGAAAACAATTGCAAAAAACTGAACTGCGTAGGTAAGGTCGGCCATGAAAGTTGTTTATCAGTTTTCACAAAAACCCTGCTAAGATTCATATTTGATACGTTCTAAGTTCAAATAAATAACAAACGACAAAAATAGGTCTTGCGATTCTACGATGTGCAAACGATATTCAACCTTAAGGTGGTAAAGGAGTTTCTTGGTCGACATTCAATTAATCTGATAAGTATCGTGATAATAATCCTGTGGCTAGTACACAAAACATGATCATATATTTTTCATAGCCGCATATATATTGTTTCATATACAGAGTGTAAGAGGTATGATAACGAAAACTATGGGTAAAGGTTACAATTAATGCCTATAATAAGATTATAGAAATCATTTATGTAGAATGTCATTCATGGGTTACAAATGTTGTGATTTTTGAGCGCGCAATGTATCGTAAACAACGCGATCCGAACACAACGCTCCGCGCCATACCCGACGCGTGCCAGTGACGAGCGCGCTCAAGCCTATCGAGTTTTAATTTACATTGCAGTTTTAGGTCTCAATTTGTAATTATAGTTTTTTTTTATCTATACGTTAAGATAGATTTTTATTATGACTTTATGCTAAAATCAAATTAGAATAAATAAAAGATGCGTAAAATTCATGAAAAGACCGACGGAAAAATCCAACTCTGGGGGGGGTCCGAATCATGAGTTGAATCCATGGCATCAGTTTATATCTATGACACACGTCGGGGTGTTAAGAATCTTACTATCAAATTTTAGTATACCCTTTCTGAATCACGCTGTATATATACGTAATTGTTTGGATCGAAAACTATCCAGGTTCGGAATCATAACATATTGAATTCGATTTACTCGTCACCAATTGTCACAACGCCAAGTGTGCAACCAGCGTTACGATGTCGCAATAGTATTTCATATTGCGCATAGGGTTGCCACCCGTACTATATATTATTATATAGTATCACTAGTACAATGGTTGAATTAGCGATGAATATATAGTTATTTTCATCGCTAATGCTACCATCGCATTTTTATTTCACCATGACTGGAACGCACCCGCAGCGCAGCACAGCATGGGGAATTGCAGAAGATAGCTCATTCACGTCGCTCAGTCGCTCGCTCTCATAGTCAAGTCATGGAAACAGGAACATCAACTTTCTGTCATCCTCAATTTGAGGTTGAACGCCGCCCCATTATTAAGATATTTTTTCTTGCCATGAAAAATAAATGAGTACTTCTTTTCATGAATTCCCCAAAAGTACTAGATATTTTTGCAAACAAATTTAGCAACCCTAATTGCGCAGATTCTGTCGCAATAACAGTGTCATGCATTCTGATTATGCCCTTATCACTGGGTCCATAAAGTCTAATATTGTTGATGCGTAATTAATGCAAGTTGCAGGAGATGAAAACAACTCAATCATCAATCAGTCGAATAAAAATGTCTCATAATACATTTGATGATTGCTTATGGAATCCCCATTGGATGAGAGTGTTTGATTATTGATGGTCAGTATAATAGCTATAGGTTTGATAGCTATAGACAGTATATAACGTTAAGTACTTGTGCTTATCGGGTCGTCTGAAATACTAAGAAATACAAGTGTTATCGAATTTTCTTATCACACAGACATTTTCACAAACAATCGTGCAAGCGACTAGGTAGGTAGGTAGGTGGGCATTCGAGATTGCCAAATTGATATCGCATGACACAGTTCATTGACTCATCGTGTCATCTTGACGAAAATACTGCGCAGTTACATCATGAGTGTACGTACCTAACTATATGATGCAAAAATAGTACAACAATGTACAGTCATGTTACCTACGCCTACTACTAATTACTATTTATTTACCTACCGTTTCGAACACTGGCTTCATGCCTGGTTCAGCAGAGAGTGGGGTGGAGCGCGGTGGAGCGCGGTGGAGCGGGGTGGAGCGGAATGGAGTGGACGGTGACTGAATGGAGTGGGGCGGAACGGAGCCGAGCGGAGGGAGGCGGAGTGGACAGGAGTGAGGTGGAGTGGAGCTGAGTGAGGCAGAATAGAGCGGACCAGAGATAATATGTTAAAACTCTACAACTTACTAATACATTAACATTTCAAAAAAAAATGGCGAATTAAAAATGGAAAACAGTTTGTATATAGCCAAAGTTCGAGTCACTGCTTTTTAATCGATCTTTTCGAATTCGGAATTTATTATAATTTCAATCGATTATTATAGTAATAATCGTTGCACATATATTTCGCGTATCACTCATGTCCCAAACATCCTGGTACAGACAAAGAATGTCGCTGTTACGACATCGACGCTATCGGTTACGCTTTTAATAATGATAAGAGCTGTTATCAGGTGGCCTGGCATAGGATTAATTTTGTCGAAAAAAAATTAAAGAAATGTGTGTCACAGGTAATAAATTGGGTAAATGCAATGATCCTGAATTATTTGGTTTTAGATTCGCATCGTTTCGCGGAGAAGTGCATATTAATTGGAGTCCTGACACTCGTGATAGATAGTTTCTCGACTAATATCTTATAGGAGTTCGGTGTTGCTGGCTTCTTTAATTATCGATTAACTTGTTTGGTTTATAATTGGTAAAGTTGACAATTGAGGGTCAGTGGTGGGTTCCTCTTCCCCCATTTGTTTGGTTGTTTCAATTCTCATTCAATCAAAGTTCCGACTTCACAAAATGACTATGTTACATTAAAATAAAACTAATTTAAGGATTTTATCGCGTTTATATTGTGATTTTTTACGTTTCAGACGTTTCGGCTGCTTTACAGCAACCATGGTCACGGGAGGACTGAAGTGAATGACGTCCTAGTGTCATAGTTTCAACTGGGATACCTTCATATTTAGTTGTTGCTTGCGGTCCGATCTACGCAGAAAGAGGTCACAGCGTCTTGGGGTCTTGCAGACTTTCTGATTCACTCTGTATATAGTAATAAGCATTCATAATTATGAAAGCAATATGACGCGATAAAATCGATGATACCAAGAAATAAATGAATTGATCGGCACAATTTTTATTTATACTTAATTCATCGGAACATGTTAGGTGAGTCATTGTTGGTGCCAAATTTATGCACCGCCATCTTGGAAATAAATAACTAGTTTTTTTTTCTCGAATCTCGACTAATGTTAGTGACGTAGGTCGTCTGTGGGTATGTCCAATGAGTTCGTTGAAACTTGGATCATATAATTTACTGACGATTTTTTTACTTATTACGATTAATACGGCGGCATTGTGGTGAGGTACGTTATCGCATGCGCCAATTGCCTTACACTTTTTGTAGTTAGTAAGTTTTCCTGCAGCAGTGATAGCCAAGATGGTAGAACGCTTGCCTCGGTAACGAGGATCGCATGTTCAAACCCCGGCTCGCACCTCTGGGATTTCTGGATTTCATGTGCGCATCTCATTTTCAACCACGATTATCTCTTGCTGAACGGTGAAGGAAAACATCGTGAGGAAACCTGCATGTCTGAGAGAACCCCTCGAAAGTCGTGTGAAGTCCGCCAACCCGCACTGGGCCAGCGTGGTGGACTATGGCTTTATCTCCCTCGCATCGAGGGGAGGCCCGTACCCACCAGTGGGACATTAAAAAGGGCTGGTATTTTCCTGTTCTCGTTTTAACGTCTATTTTCGTTGTACATATCGTGTTAATAAATAATATTAATTTAAATATAATACCCCAGAAATTAATGCCTACTTGTTTTTCCCTGTTACTTCTACGTAACAACGTAAAATATCCCAGATAATTACTACCTGAAAATTATTAGGCTACCTGAAAAAATACGTCATCGATTTGCTGGTTTAATAAACGTGACGTCACTCAAGGCCCGTAGTTAAACCCCTTTTTTAATGTATGACGTCAGATACATACCTAATGAGTAGCACGAAATTCAGGTTCCTTGAAACAGCAGTCCGCTGTTACGTTTTGTGAGTCCAGTGCGTCAAATGGGGGTCTCTTAAAATTATGTAAAAATATTCAAGAAGATTATACAAAGTTCTCCATAGAAAAAAATACCAAAGAAGACCAAGCCATTACCAAAGACCATGGTTGCTGTAGAGCAGCCGAAACGACGGGAACGTAAAAACAAAATAAACTCGATGAAATCCCTAAAATTAGTTTTATTTCGATGTCTAGTATTCGCGTAAATCCTTACTTATAAAGAAGTCCTTACTTCGGTTAGCTCTGGCATGGCATTGGCATGATTATATAAATGTTTTAGCTATTCAAGACATACAAAATACATATATTACATAACAGTAACACGTTCCATTACGTGCGTTTAGTTATCTCTGTATTGAATGACTAATTGTTGATAAAAACACAGAATTACGCTTCAATAATCATATCTATAACAAACTTGTACATTTCAGCTGTACGGTTCCAATCTCAGCGACGCTAGTATACCGAGTACCGTACAATATACTGGGGCGATCCCAGCATATAATTTACTCGGGTACAAACATTCATGCTATCACACAAAGTTGGCCTCCACCTGGATTCGAACCCAGCACCCTGGGTACAAAAAGGAGTCGGTCTTCGATCAATACCAATATAGCAATTGGGTCTAATTTCCTCATAGCTCTATATAGCTTTATATAAAGTGCTTCATATAAAGTTGTAGGTATAAAAGACAGAATAGTAAAACGCAATAAATTATTATATACAAACAAAATTGAACGATGACGCGTCTATTGTAATATCCATGACTCTGTGGTATTAATTTATTACACAAATTCGCTAAATGTTACACATTAGATCGCAATAAGCTAGGTAGGTATTCCCTAGTCCTACGTGCTTGAACACATGAGCGGTATATAGTAGAATCAGAATCAGAATATTTTTTATTCACGTAGACCATATGAATCGTCAAAAGATACAAAATATTATGTTACTACTTTACCACCCGTTCGGAATCCCCTTCCTATGGAGAAGAACGAGCAAGAAACTCCATGGTTGCTCTTTTTTAAGTTTTTAGTAAGGAAATCACTGCGTTTTACTTACAAAGGGCTGGTTGCTCACATTAGAGTCGAGGCAGCTTCACGAGGCAAAGTGCGTTTAGCACCAAAGAAGTCTAATATCTATATCTTTTTAATACACCAACTGTACGTTCCCAATTATAGGTACCGTATTATAGGTACCGTACAATGGACTCGTGGCGATCGCAGCAATATCAAACAAGCATGACTCGGGTATAAACATTCATGCTCATCACACAAAGTTTTTCCCAACCAGAGGGCACATATTTTCTTTCCAATAACCCGACCCCTCCCTGTATTAGTAGGGGGTTATAGATTTTCAGCCGTTGGGAGGTGGTGAACTACACGAACCCAGGAATCAAACCTAAAATCTTCTGAATGGTGAGCTACCTCTCCACCCTGAGGTATTCCTTGTTGTTGCCCAGACGATACCACTTCTAGCAATAAAAGTACCTACCATACATCATGGTTTACGTAATGCACGTAACACCTGAATTTTTTGCTACAATATGTTAATAAAAAAATATATATTCGCGATATTTTCCACTCGCATTCAAAACAGCCATGACAAGAGGAATAATGTTTTATTACATTCACTTACCCAACGTATAGTTACCGAACAATATATACATATAATAATATCGAATAGTATGCGTGTATATACATGATCATTTTTACACAAAATCATTGGTGTGATATACTGCATATAGGTACAATATAATTAGTCATAAGGACATCTGAGGGTATTATAATTGAGAGTAGGTATACTTGTTGTTCAAACCATTTTTAAAAGCAGGATGACCAAAACTATACCGGTTTTAACTAACTAAACAGCTGACTCTGTAGCCTGAAATTAGATCAGTATATTATTTACCGCTAACTGTAGTAAGTGGAGTTAGTCAAGCTTACTTTTGACCAAATTACTAAAACTATAATAGCTACTATCTTAAGGAATGGCTTTTTGGCGGGAAATTTATCCACGGAGTTGTCATTTTTATTGTATTTTCAAAAAAAAAATAGTGGAATATTAACCATTGTGTGTTCACAAACGTGCACGAGTGAAGGAAATTGATATACAATAGTATAACTTGACTTTCAAGTTCTCCCAAGATTTTTTCTATCTATTATTTTCACTTATTACTGGATTATTTTCACCATCATCACCGTCATAGATCATCATTATCATCAGTAGTACGTATCCAATATTAAATTATCAAGAAATACTCGACACTGGCAAAACGGTACGGCTGATAGTAGGATCATTTTTTACCCGATTGCATCAGAAGAAGGTAATTCCAATACCAACGTAGACATATCCGTAGGTAGGTATGTTATAGTTTATGTCCACGCGTCCCTGGCATTTCCGCCGCAATATCTCTCTCAACAATATTACATCACCGCAATTTTGTATTGTAAATAATTTAAAGAACGATACAAGCTTCTTGGAATTCGAACGACATTGTTTTCGACAATTTGATTTAGTTTAATAAAGCACTAGAGTTGCGCCCCGAGGTGTTACGCGCGATTAAAAAGTATGTCCTTTATCCCATGGAAACCATACTTTTTACCGGGATAAAAAGTAGCCTATGCGCTATTCCAGACTATAATCTATCTCTGTGCCAAATTTCATCCAGATCCGTTCGGTCTTTCTGGCGTGATTGAGTAACAAACATCCATCCATCCATCCAAACTTTCACATTTATTATATTAGTGGGATAGTGGGAAATGCGGGCAGTTGCCACTTCATGTTAGCGGCCAAAAGTAAATATAGCGCGTTTTAGAAATGGCCATATCATAAATAATTTCAAAAAAATACAATATTTTTTAACAGTCAGAACTTGCTTGGAGTGTCACATTTTAATGGCCGTTATAAGAAGATACATGTGTCTTGCGCATGAGCCTATAACTATAGTAAAATGTGTATTTGTATGTATTTATTTTTACCTACGGGAGTTTAGTGTGTGTATGTTAGAAAAAAAAAGTGGAAATCTAGCGCTTATTTCCAGTTCTTTAGGCCACTTTAAAAAGTTTTTTTTCTATCTAGCAGTATACCAAAATAACCGAAGTGATGGCGATGGCGACCACTTATTAACCATAGACCGTGACTTACAGGAGTAAGCAGCTGGTCTAACTTTCTTATTCAGTAGGTAGAGTAAGGTATAAGTTTACTCTATCCACCGGATAATTCTTAGGACATTCCAAAAAAGACACTCTAAGGCTGTGTCCCCAGTAGGCAAACTGTTAGCGGCCGACTGAGTTAGCGGCGTAACGGTTTAGTACGCCCTTCCATATATTTGAAATGGAGTGTTCACAGTTTGCTAGTTTGCGCTCACTCTACGCAGTTTGCTGTGTTGCGCGCGCCGATTGATTCAGTGAGCGGCCGACTCACGGCATAAACCGGTTCCAGTCGGCGGCGGCGATATGCTTGTTCGCCGGGCGTAGTGTGTCCGTTTGCCGCAAACTGTCATGTGGACAGTTGACAGTGAAAATTCAGTCGGTCGGTCGACCTAAATAAGCGGCTAACACATAACAGTTTGCTTGCGACGCACGCAAATTGATCTGATTTTGCAGCTAACTCGAATTTCAGTTCGCCACAAATTTGCGGCTCACTCAGTCGGCCGCTAACAGTTTGCCTACTAGGGGACAAAGCCTTACAACAAGTAGGTACTGAGTTTTCAGTGCTGACCCAATTAAGTGGACAAACTTTGTGTGATGATCACGAATGTTTGTACTCGAGTCATGGATGTTTAATATGTATATAAGTATTATATACTGAGTTCGCCCTCAGTCCACTGTACGGTAACCATAATACGAGCGTCGCTTAGTGTGTGACCGTATAGTTGGTGTGTTCGTCTGGCGATCATTATAAAAATGTTGAGTAACACTAACTAATTGTAATTCCTGACTGCGGATAACATAACAGATCCTAAGAAACAGACGTAATATACTGCTGAGATTTTTAGGTGCACAATTATCCTTATTTAAGACTAAATGGCGCAGTTAGAACTATTGCAAAATGGAAATCCCAGAGGGGGCGTGTTGCCCGTACTATATCGCATTTTAGGGTAAAATATTGGCTAATTTCCTTTCATTGTTAAATTGTGTAGGACGTCACGTAACTATCTATATAAGGAATGATAATTGGGACTATGGATTGAGGATTGGATGGATATGGGATGGGGATATTGGTAGCAACCTGTGTATATTATTATCATTAACAATGTTCATTCACGAGACAATTTTGTAAATAGATTAGCCCTAGTCGATACTTTATCATAATAGGCATGTTTACACCACAAAAGAGAATTTTCAAGAATGCAATTGCGCAGTGCGTTCTTATCAGAGCGCGCCTGCGCCCGCGCAGCCGCGTCGCAAACAACGGTAATGTCACTGCGCTATTAATAAAATCACGTAATTGCCTATATATTGAATAATAACGGAAGCTGCACTTAGTAGGTATAAATAAAATAACTAGGTACCTATGTATTGTTTAATAGTGTATAAGACTTAACAATAATAGTGTAAAATATTTTAAGGTAGGTCCGTTGGTAGGCTTTAAAGGTTACATTCTCAATAAAATAACACTACGTACTAAGTGCGCGGTGAAACTGTCCTGTCTCGCTTTCTCACAGAAAAATCAAAGACTGTATACACATATATTTTATACATAAACGTGATCGTTATCACCTACTTAACCCCTTAATATATTTTACACTATTTTTGTAAAACCGTATTATAGCTAGTATGTCCCCGCGACTCTGTACGGGATTAAGTCGTTGGCATATCCCGGGAGAACCTTTCCATTTTCTGGGCTAAAGAGTGTGCTATTGTCCCAGTTATAAACTAATAATCGTCCTCCTGACCGAATTTCGGTCACGGCGACTAATCTCAGCCGGGGTTTGAAACTGCGATACTTGTTACCGAGGCGAGCGTTCTACCACCTTAGCTATTACTGCGAACGTTTACTGCTTCTTAAATACAATATAATAATTAATCACATACTTCACTATATTGTTTTATAACGTTGCTAATGCGCATTCCGATCTTCTAACATAATATTAAAATGGAACAAAAAAACAATCGAGTAGAAGCATGTCAATATAAATAATGTGTTTACTAAACCCACTCCATTGTCCATTATATAGCGTATGACCCGCCGACAATGTTGTTATTAGTCGTTGTTGATGGTAATAGGGGCTCAGCCCTGTTGCAACAACACTACTAGGGTCTTATTTAAGCCCTGTAACTATGTTACGATGGTTGTAAATACGTTGTAAGTGATGTCTGGGACGTCATCTCCTAACGGATCAGTTGGTAGCGCGTGTTAGTAGCGCGTGTTAGTAGCGCGTGTTGGTAGCGCGTGTTGGTAGCGCGTGTTGGTAGCGCGTGTTGGTAGCGCGTGTTGGTAGCGCGTGTTGGTAGCGCGTGTTGGTAGCGTGTGTTGGTAGCGCGTGATGGTAGTGCGTGTTGGTAGGCATATGTTGGATTAGATATAAAGGACGAGACGAATAAATAGTGTCATAAACATACTAAATATGAGGATACCCCAGTTAAAACTATTAACGTCAAACATCTCAGTTCTCCCGTGACCATTGTTGCTGTAAAGCAGCCGAAACGTCGGGAACGTATAAAAATAAAATAAACGCAAAAGAAATAGTTTTATGTGTGTTTCACGTTTGTTGTGTTGTTTCAATGTGTAGTATTCGCGTAAATATAAGTAATCAATAATGTAAAATAATTAAAACGGAAAAGATAGCATCAAAGTTAAAACTAACTTAGACTGTTTCCTCTAACGGGCCGCGGCGGCGGGGCCTCTAGGCGGCGCCGCCCGGGCCCATAGGCAGTTGCCTGCCTATATGGATAATCCGGTACTTGAGGATTAATGGCAGTCGTTTCGTGTAAATATCTGTCATCTAATCTTGGAAGAACCCGACACCAACTAATGGTGAGAAGGCTTCTGCCCATACAAGAAGTATATAGCTGAGAAGAGACCTCACTTCAAAAGTTGTGTTCACTTATTTCAGAAATCGAATGATTGATTAATAATTCCGCTTATATTTCTCTTTGTCATAACACCGAATTAAGACATGGCCTTATCATTCACAATAAACAGATAAGTATGACTCAATAACAAAGAATGTATCGTAATATAATTTCTAAGTAATATTACTGGCGTTCTAAGATGCGCGGACCATGTGACATACCGGCCGTATAAGTCACAATTCCCAAGAACGATTAGATATTACATAAGCATAGACGAAACAGGTTTTTTTTATTTCTTATTATATAACATTTGTCTTCGGTCACGTGCTTTTAATAGCGCCGGTCGTTATTAGTGGTTTTTTGCTCACGTGTCGATCGAATTCAATGAAATTACGTGTTATCTATATATAATATGTAGGCGTCGGTTTACGTAACGATACAGTATCAGGGACTTTTTTTGATTATTGATTTGTTTGGATACAAATGCGAAGGTTGAATTCTTTTTTCCTGGTTTTATTTGGATACGATTTAGATGTTTTTATTAGGTACCTTTATGTTGTATATTTATGTAGCTGGCTGATGGTGTGCCAAAACAATTTTAATTATGAAACAATTCTTTTGTGAGTGACAATTTAGGAGAATCTGGAAAAACATAGAAATATCGTTTTCCACTTATTTTTAAGGACTACTACTTATAATGAATAGTTTAGTCCGTTCACTGTTAATGAGACGTAAAGCTTATGTTATTCTTCTATTTTTTTTAAATTGGCACTCTACTACAAAATAGAGCCATTTTTGCCAGTGTCCAGTATTTCTTTATATAATTGTTCTAAAATAATAAGTACTACCAATGATAATAATGATATTGATGGCGATGATGATGATGAAATGAATCCCCTACTCCTATCAGTGAAGCGGTGGATACTTTACTAAATATTTACTAGACATATTGGGTGAACTGGAAACGTTAAGTTATACTATTTTATTTCAATTTCCTTCACTCGTGCACGTTTATGAACACACAATGGTTAATAGTACACATTATTTATCAAAGAAACACACAAACACAAAAACGGCAACTCTACTGTTCATATTGCCGCCAAAAAAAAATTATGTTTTAACTGATCTATTTATCTTAAATTTAAAAAAATCTTTGCAATGCCATTTATACACATACAGCAAACTCTTTATTTTTAACTCTTTTGATTGGCTTGTTATATTTAATGACATGTACCAACATTGAGAATCATATTTTTAATCTGTGTCAATTAAATGCTAAAAAAGAAAATTAAAAGTGTCATTATTATGGTTCGACTACACCTGTGCCAATTAGCACATTAATTTACTAACGCCATTACTAATGACGTTAAACGTTAATAGATTTTGGCTGAACTACATTAATGTATCCAAGCCTTTACTCGGTAATATTTAATGCCTTTATTCAGGCGTATATTGACTAACTCTAACGTTAACCCAGATGTAGCCGAACCATTACGGATAAAAAATAACATGGCTTACCTACCATACAAAATACCCAAGACCAAAGTAGGTATCATTGAATAATATAACAATTTTATACGAGCATACATGAATTTACAGCAATAAAAAAAGTGTCCAGTGAAAAAATAAGGCCCCATTTTGTTTTCACGATTCAAATGGGCCAAGGTTACCGGCGACGGACAAATACTAGGAAACAAAACTAGCTAGAAATGTCTAGACAATCATTGCGATCTATCTGTGTTATATATAGCGTATGCCCGCGACTCCGCCCGTCATGTCGACGCATTCCAATTAGATCACTGATTTGAATATCACCAATAGTATTCCACTTAGAGCACCCGACAGGTACGTTAACACTTAGCGCACCTACCACTACCATTTAGCGCACCAACATATCTATATGCATTATGACGCATATAGATATTTTTATACGGTAATATATAATAATACGAGCCCTTTTTTTAATATCCCACTGCTGGGCACGGGCCTCCCCTCATTGCGAGGTGGTTTAGGCCATAGTCCACCACGCTGGACCGGTGCGGGTTGGCGGGCTACACACATCTTTCGAGGGGATCTCTCAGACATGCCGGTTTCCTCACGATGTTTTCCTTCACCGTTACAGTAATACCCCTCTCTGTATGCATTACATGACCCTCGGTGCGCTAAGAGAATATAATAAAACAATTTTTATTTTTTATAATTAGCGCACCCGTTTGTTTTCTGCTCTAACTGGAATTGTATTGGTGATATTCAGATCGGTGCTCTAACTGGAATGCGCCGTCATGTCAAACTATTTATGACTCACAGTCATACTGCTCAAAAGAAATACGAGAGAATTTTCCCGAAGCACATATCTTGAGTAGCACCACGGAGCGAAAACTTCCTAAGTTTTTATTTCAGAATTTTAATATTGATTTGTTATAATTACGCGAATACTACACATTGAAATAAAACTATTTTTTAAGGATTTTATCGCGTTCATATTTTGTTTTTACGTTCCCTACGTTTCGGCTGCTTTACAGCAACCATGGTCACGGGAGGACTGAGGTGGTTGACGTCCTAGTGTCATAGTTTGACGGGGGTCCCCTTATATTTAGTTGTTACTTGCGGTCTGTTCTACGCAGAAAGATCGCCGAAACGTCGGGAACGTAAAAACAAAAAATTAACGCGATAAAATCCTTGAAAAATAGTTTTATTTCAATCAGAATTTTAAGTTGCCTACTTTTTTTAAGAACATGTGTTATCTTGTCAACATACATTGAGTATTTTTTTCTTAAATCAGCCTTTCTTTGGCAAACAAATAGATGTGGCAATTTTGAAATTCGCATCCATCAAAGGAACTAAGAAAATAAGTATCTAATATGGATAATTTGGTAGGCTTCGGCCGTGGTTAGTCACCACCCACTGAACAAAGCCATGTCGCCAAGCGGCCTAGCCGTGTTCCGGCATGATGTTCGGTGTTGCCATTCATGGATGGCGGGTCAGATCAGTTGCGCTGCATGTGCCTAGTGAATATAGCGTCTCGATCTACTGCCGCCTTCCTACCTAGGCAAGTATGCTCCATCGTAGATCTCATCGTCACTTACCATCAGGTGAGATCGAGATCAAATACTTGCCTATAATGTATAAAAAAAAAAAAAAAAAGTATCGTTTAAATTGATTATATAACAATTTTAATTGAATTATCATGAAAGAAAACGTAATAAAATTTAATTTACAATCAAGGAAAACTATGACTACTAATACACGCCATAACCAATAAGTAAATAATTTGCCAATATTGGTAATAATGGTGTCATTGTTTGATCCTAAATATTTTGCGAGAAAGATCCATGAGATATTTTTATTAGAATGATCATTTAATGATGAATTATTCAACGTATACTCACGAAGCTTGGGGCAACGCAAACAGGAACATTGACTTTGTAAGTATTTCGGCACGTGACAAATATTCAACGCGATTTCGTTCAATGATAATTCGCATAAAAAAATAGTTTATGTATCTAGTCGGTAACTACTAAAATGTATTTCTTTTTTTTAAATATTAACACCGAAACGTGACAAAAAGGCACTTACGTACTTATATATAATATTATTACGTTGGTAGCGACCTCTTCAACCCCGCCGCAAGCTTTTTTTTTTTATTACGATATAGGCAAGTATTTGATCTCGATCTCGCCTGATGGTAAGTGACGATGAGATCTACGATGTAGCATACTTGCCTAGAAGGTACCTGTTCACTCTCGACTTGAAAACACCCAGATTATAGTCGACGGGGAACAAAGACGCCGGTAGCGTGTTCCATTCCTTGGCAGTTCGCACGATGAAAGTAAAAGCAAACAAGAAGCTACAAAAAGCTACAAAGATGGTACTGCAGACGACATTCAGAACAATTGACAATTCTCAATTCAATCCTGAAACGCGCTAAGAGAGTTTTCCGAGCACGTAACATATATACAAGACCCCGACAATAACCGTCGGGGCATAGCGGCCGCCCCGCCAGGCATACCACCCGCCTGGCTGGTACCTGCCTGGCTGGTGGCCTGGATATCTACCCTTCTCCGTCAAAAGTTATTATAAAGATTTTATAATGTACTTACTGTAGTCAGTGCCTATACCCACTCACACTAAATACTCAAAGCAAGGACTATTGAAATAAAAGTTCAACGACCCATCTGATTATAAAAAAAGTTTTCACAACAATACCTACCTACACATTGTGCAATACGTTTAGACTTTGGTTGTACAGAAAAAAAAAACAACAACGTAGTTGTACACCGTAGCCGTAGTAGCCGAACAACAAAAAAACATGTTTTTAAAATTATGAATTACGTATCATTGTTATTGTCAACTGCGATGATTAACATGCTTACATTAATCACAAACAAAATCTGAAAACCTGAAAACAAAAAAAGGTTATAGGTGCATTGTAAAACAATGTAGGCGATCAGATTGCCATATCGGCGCGCAATTGTGTAAAGTTGCAACAAAATGCAAAAATCATTGTCGAATTTTACAACAGCCACTGAAATAATTACAAAAAAAAAACTTACAAAAGTGCAACGCTTAACGTAACCCGACCCAATTGCTAGATTTTACAATGTCCCGCCACTGTAACGCCGAGCCGTCCGATTGTACTGGACCGCGTTACGCCATTGTAACCGCCGAAAACTATACCTAAACACGCTTATCAATCGATTAATAGATTTCTCAGTCAACGCAAAACTACCAAACACATGACTCAATCGAGAATTAGCTAAAAAAATCGGCCACTACATTGAGTCAATACTGACTAAAGTGATTACACGGACGGAGTCAGTCAGGGTATGTTACGTAAATATACACACACATAGACAGCGCTGCACTCACACAGGCGTAGCCGGCGCACACATGCGCGAACTGTGTCTGCGTGAGTGCTGCAGGCCGGGAGTCAGACGACCCCACTACAAATTTTAGTCGCACTCTAGACATCGCTGAGAACAGACGTGTTCAAGCAAGTGGAGTACGCAACGCAGTGTATATTTCGTCATAACATTGTGATAGTGAAAAAAATAATAATTCAGGACGTGCAAAGTGGGAGTGCAACATTTTAATATTTTTATTGATTGCAAACTGAAACTGTGGACGCGAGAACGTTGTGCATCGCTGTTTTAAGTGGATTTTGACATTGTACCCGCAATTTGGATAATTCCGGATAAGGAGTCGTTGAATACCGCAAATATTTTTGTAAGTATCATTTTTGTACTTTGTTGTTTTTAATATTTTTATCGCTTTGGTTGCAAAAACGGGTAACGCTATTTTTTATTAAAAAAAAGCTAATCCGTTAAAAAATGCGAATCTATATTTTTAATTGACTTTTGACAGGATTGTTGAAATGTGACACTTTCGTTCAAATAATTTTGTATAAGAAATCATTTAATTAAAAGCCGATATATTTTATTTAAACTCATTGGAATTACATTGTAAACCGAAAACGTTAATCGAAACGAGCACAAGTTAGCTAGCTATTTAATTAAAACCTTATAAAACATTTGGTATTAATTAACCAAAATTTAAAATTCAGATATCCGACTGATGATTCAATTGAAAATTCAGAATGCTTCATGATAACTCGTAAAAATAACCCGGTTCATAGAAATATTTTACCTCGTCCGGAGTCATTGACTTTCAAGTTAAAATTTGTGTACTCATCTCTTGTAAGATTCGTGCCAAAACTGTTGCCGCGTTAATCATTTTATTTGTTGGATTCATACGTAGTTGTTCATGTTTCTCAATGACGGCCCGACTTCACCTTGTTTTCAATCTTTTGTTTGCGCTTTGGCTTCCTCGGTGATGTTTTGTCACCATTGTTTATATACGTACAACTCATTTAACAATTTTGTTTACATCCCCTTTCCGTCTTTTGTGTGTTTTATCTAAATTGTAGTGTCTTCACAATTTGCGGTATCAGCTATGAGCGGCAATCAAATATTTTTGTCACGATGCTTTTAAAAAAGTTGATAATGCGCACGTCTGTAGTGCGATAACGCACATAAAATTGCCAAAAAGCCATGACACCTCAAAATTACAAATTAGTTTGTGACAAAAAAACAATAAAAAATACCTAAAGCAAGCAACACGATCATCTTAAAAAAATAAACATAAAATGTAATTCTTAAATAATACATAATTTATAGTAATAAATAAAAAAAAACTTTGATAATAAATATGTATTATTATAAATATTTTTTTCTGAACTCGAAAACTCAGGTTATTCAACTTATGTCACTATTCTTGCAAGAAGTTAATATTAAATACCGTGAAAAAGTAAGAAAACTTAGAAATTGTTGGCAACACAAACTTGTGATTTTTCAAGTGGTTAATTGCGGGATTGCGCTTGCAAGTGGTAACCGTGGTGTCGTAAGCAGCGCCTGGCACGGTTGTTCTGTCGTAAGCCATTGTAGTCGCTTACACAACTGGTTCAAGGTTCCAATCCGACGTGCATTCGCCCGCGGATGTGCGGAAACTAGACTTGTTGCAGCACTGTACTGCATTGTTTTCCATTAATACGATTGGTATATTTTTTTTAAATATTCTGAGTTTCTCAGCTTTTAAGCCCATTGTTCATACCAAATTTCAATGGGTAGATTAAGGTTTTTTAATATTGTATTTCGAAGCATGATTTTGTTGTTGGTATTGTGTTTATAATTTAACAAATTCCATATTTGAAATCACAACGGCGTTCCAATTTTGAAATTGTGTTCACAATGCGACAATGCACCTGTGTGTTAGACTGTTGAATCGTCCGACTCGAATTCCCGTACGCAGCGGTTCAGTCTGAGTGCAGAATCGATCGCCGTGTAAAGGTCAGTCGTGTCGGTGCATGACGCAACGTCCCTAGGGCATGTATTGCGCAATCACCCGCCCATTATGTACATACCACGTAGGGCAGATAACGAACCGTTTTGATAAGTCCTCGTATTTGCTGAGACTGGCACACGTTTCATATTCGAAATTGGAGCGTTTTTGTGACGTAGGAATGTGCATGTTTGTTTTTAATTCCCGAACTCTTTTATATTCGAAATTCGAACTTTATTGGGAGGTAATAACTCTATGGACATGAGGTAGGTATAAGTTTGTCATCTCGAAAGTATATAAATAAGTATTTTTTTAAAGCTATAGTGAGTGTTATTAGTTTTTGTTTTGTTTTATTGTAAGAATGTATAGTGAGCACACACTACCGCACGTAAGCGTACCTACAGTAAAAAATACTTCCACTGTTTGTATTTAATCTCCGAACGCAACGGGTGCCGCCTAGCGGTATAAATAGCTATCCAATCAATATTGAACGTAAAGGCGTAACAAATAAATAGCTTTATCACGAAATGCATTATAGGTACATGATGTAATACGGAACTGCGCACAAGGTTGCTCGGAAAGTAATATGGAAGACAGTAAGGTCACAGTTGGCATTTACTTAATTTATCATGTAAGTAGGTACGTAGGTAAAATGCCGTGGTATTATCGATATTAAAGTACCTACTGAGTCACTTCCCAATTGAGTAAGTACTATGAAATCATTTGGCAAATACCATTTGACATCATTTCTGAGGAGGCCGTCACCTAATTAATATTAACATTACAGATAAAAATATTTACACAGACATCCAGGGTTAAAAGACAGCGGATGACATTGGGATGTAACCCTCAACATATTTGCTGGATTGCTTGTGTTTGTTTTCACAACTGGAGTGCGTTACGTAAGCACAATTCTTTTCACGCGCAATAACAATCGCCGATAATTTCATCGGCGCGAGGACACGCAAAGATAACTTGACCTATTTTTTTTATCTCACTCGCTCGCGTAACTGTAACCTACTTAGTGATGCGCGCGTGAATGTGTACAACGGCCAATTGCGACGAAGTGGACCAGTGACGTGTCCCGTCTGACCGAGGTCCCAAACAGCGCAAGTTCCAAATTCAAATTCAAACACATCAGTCAGTGTTTGAATTTGGAACTGGTGACGCAATACATAGTCAGGGAAATTGGAACGTATATTTGCATCACTCATATTTTTTTCTTGCTAACACATTTTTTTATCTGGTTCATTCATTATGTTCTTAATTTGTTTTGTTGTTGATTACGCTAGCGGGAATTCCCTGTGTGAGTCAATTAAAAATTATCTATAATGGCTCTTTGAGTTGTGACGTTTATCAAACATAACCCACCCCAATGTCACATAATACATAAACCTTTTTTTATGACGAACAACGTAAAAAGTCGTCGTTAAAATAGCATTCCTTTTATTGCTTCCTTGAAATAAACTTCTTGAGTTACAAAACTCTGTTGTCGATACATTCGGAAAATCTAGCCCAAGGAAATAGGTTAAGCGTTTCTTAATAATGTGCAATTAGCAGGTAGGTATTGAGCAAGGTCAGCTAAGTGGGCCTCGCTTTGTTATAAAAACTGATTCACACTAAGTGTTAATATAGCGTTATCTGTGTTATTTAAAAAGACAATTTCTACCGGAAAAGCGGGCAGGCCTTGGCACGTTTAGTGTAAGCCCAGATTACGAAACGCAACCTTGACACCAAACCATTATCGCGACTCGACCGATAGAGGCCGCCAGCGCCGAAATAAACCGATTCCCGTTTTGTTTAATTACGTCTGCGCGAAAAATCGGTCAAGTATACGTTTATTTCGTTGTAAGAGTGTTTGAAGCGCACCCAGTACAAACGACCTCACCGATTGCAAGTCAAAATAACTAAAGGATACGCCAGCCGGCTGCTCTAAGACATAACATATGACTGAGCGTAGCCGGTTTACATAACATCCACATCTTGCTTGACATAATTCATAACCACAGACAATGAACGGGCGGCGCCAATGCTTATGTCAATAATAAATTATGAAATACTCTTCTACTTCCCATTGTAACATTAACTGACACATTTTATATGCCTTTTAACAATATGTATTTCTATCGATTCACACTTGGCTACGGAACGGCAAATCAAATATGGCTGCCGTCCCACTTTTCCCGCGCAATAAACGGCGGGCGCGTGGAAAGTTACCGTTGTACTACTTTCTCTACTTTTCCAAGATGGCGTATAATATTATTTAAAACTAAGGTCAAGAGCGTGACTATTTATTATAACGTCGCGGCATATAGTTATAATTTTAATTACCAACATTAGGCGTATAACAAGTTTGTTCACGTGTTGTGAGAATTCAAAGAATTAATAATCATGTTTTAGTCCAAAGTTCAATATCACTATACTTTGAAATAAATACAAATTAAATTGACGTCATTTAATCGTTTCGCTTTATAATAAAATGACGCAACGGATGAATGACTAAGAATCATTATTTTTGTTGTCCATTAAGATAAAAAAAAACCAACAAAATTACCTGCTGAAAAGCGACTCGACTCCAAAAACGAAACAAAAACCAACACGTTCCATTTTCGAACTGTCAACCGTCAACGGTCACGGGCGCGATTAGAGATAATTGTAGGCAATTAATAATTGAACTTTCTGTGTCGATCACGTTGCAGTTTATATAATAGCGTAGAGACGAGCAAACGTGCTCGGGACAGATCGTTGCGCCACTTCAACGTGAGGTTCAAGAGCGGACACGTGTAGCGTGCCGCGTGACCGGGCGCAGGATGACACGTGCCAGCGTGCGGGACAGTCACGCCGCTGGTAAGGTCAGCAACTGCAGGGTTGCTCTGACAGGTCATTTGGAGTTAGTTGCACTGACTTACGGTGGAAACTACAAGTCGTACAATACCTGTGTGTTGTGTCTTGTCTTTTAGTGTGTAATTCTCAATATTATTCATAAATTATAATGATTCAACAACACACATAATTTTAACAAACATCGATAATATTTTTTTTTCATCCAAGCCTTTTTTTATTCCTTTTTTTGTTATGATGTTGACTGCCAGCGTTTATAAAGCCATAAAGCATTATACAAAATTAATTGCATCAAGATTGTGTAACCAACTAAAATGCTCTATGTATATATAAACATACTTATCAGTGTTTGTGAAATAGTACAGAACTTTGTACAATGAGTCAGTCAGTAGCGAATGGCACCTCATTGTATTACGTAACAATTCTGATAACGATGTAATGCTACGCATTTGAGACTTTTTTTTTAAATAAACGATATATATAACAAAACAAGCGCGGCACATGATAAAGAAAAAAATAACTTACATTACTCATTTGTTTTTACAATATTTTTAAAATTAGGAAAGATAAATTCCCTCTCAGTTTTAATATACTTAAGAAATCGAAACACCAAGCGTTCAGAGTGCCAACCATATTGTAACTGAATGCACATAACTTTACATTTAAATTTAAAATCAGAATATACTCATCAAAAAACAATAGAACCGTCGATGCAGCAGCCACGTGACTTTATGACGTAGTTAGGAAACCATAAACAGAGGCTCGTTAAAAGCGGTCTATAAATAACCCAGGACTTCAACACGTGTTTGAAAAGATCGCGCCTCCCCCGACCTATGTACGGCCCGTGGACTGTTATATAAACCCTCCTCTCATTGAAATACTTAGTTGGAATTACACAGTGACCGAAATAAACTTCTATAAACATTTTTATGTCAACGTCAATTGCGTGCAGAAAAAGAAATAATTTTGACACTTTCGTACATGAAGCCATTTTGAAATAAGAAGTGTAGTTTGTTCTTTTTCAAGTTGCCAGTAACAATATCTGTTTACATTGGATTTGTAATACATTTTTGTGACTTAAGTCACTTTTAATGGTACTATGGAAATATGGATAACAGCAATTGATCAAACACGATTGGAAAACGGCAAAACTAACGGTGGCACAATAGTCGCTGGCAGCAATCGAGCGGGTTTTGACAATCGACAGTTATAGCTAATCATGTACTTTCTCGCAGCATCGACCGTTACCCCAAAACTGGGACCGTACGGTACTAACCAAAACGGTTTTTTGTGCTCATCGCGGGTCTCTAAAACTCGTAATACTGTTATGAAACAGCTATTAGCTGTTTCGTCATCGTTTTAGCGGTTAAATTTGTTTTACATCAAGGTTGATGTTTGTAATTGACGTGTTTAGCCTATGGGGTAACCCAATGACATTTGATTTGTCAAATTGATGGTATTTAATGATAACGGTTCTGTATTCTTTTAGTATAAACGACTTGGATAAATTAATGTTATTAAGGTTACTGACCTTACTTATAATGTTCAGAATGGAATCGTGGATAAAAAGCAGTTTGATACTTACACAAAAGCTGGTTCATGAAAACGTTAATAAACGCCCATTATTATAACCAATGCCAACTACCTAGTAACAGGTCGGTTTGAACCGGTGTTTAACTGTCTGTGTTCTTCCAAGCGTCAACAAAGTAACGGACGGACACATTTTTCTGATAATCTGTTTGCAAATGGGGCAAAAAAAACGTATAATGTGCATTGTATTGCCATATTTACCTTAACAGTAGAATACTTAATTAATTGTCTTTGGTAGTGGTTACTCGATTAACAAATTTAAAAATCGAATTCCTATTATACTATTTATTCAGTCATTCAAATTCGATATTTAAAATACCTAATAAAATAAATAATTCAGTTCCATTGCACGGCTGTGGCGAGCCCACATAGCAATGGTTTTGTGTGCTCATCACAAAAACTGTTTTAAATTAACACCTAATATAAAGTGGGCGGTCAAAACGAAACAACCGACAAAAAAGTTTGAATAGATATAAATCTAACTGTTAATATAGTAATATTATCATAACGGTTCGTTATTTTTTTTAAATAAGTAAACGTTTAGCAATGCCTGACATTATTTAACTGACATGGATAAGATTTGAGATACCTACCAAGTAACTTTGATTTTATTTAGACATACATAGTATCAATACAGACAATACAGTGTATCAATCATAAATTATTGTAAGTATTGTTAGGCTAAACCACATAACAACATCCTCTTATGAAGGCCCACTGACATTTTCAACAACAATGAAAGCCAATTAATGTTGGCGCGTACATTTTGAACAGTTAGACGGTGTAACGGGCGCGCTCGCGCATCTGGGGCGACCCACTGACACCGATGATGTCGTGTCGTGAAACGGAACGTATCAATAACACAATCATACTCTTGGCGGTGTGACTTTATGGTTATGAGAAAAAAAAATAATAAGAGGACATTATTATTAATAAAAAGATAAACTTCTTAATTTTAAAATCAAGCAAACCCTACTTAATTCCATTTTATTTATGAGGTGAAATTGTGAATAATGTCGAATAATACTAACAGAGCTCGCACGTGTATATCGCCATGCAAATTCTACGGAAAAATCATTCATTCATTTTCTTTGGCAATAACACTCGCGTTGCACATCCGACCGCGTGGAACGAAACGTGAATGAATGAACGCTTTTCTTTTTCTACGCGCTGCCCAGAGCTGCTCGCATTGTTTTAAAATCATTTTGAAAAACAATCAAACTCGCTCGCCACAATAGGCACTTAAGTGATCCATACCATTGTTAATTGCGGATAATAAACTTGATAACAATTGTTATACTGTTGCATTTTTTTAGACTTCCTCCACTTGTTTCGTACGCATAATTGATCGATTACAAATGGAATGATGCTTCAGTGATTGATTTATGTTAATCGATTGGTTGTATCGAGAATATATGGCCAGTATTACTCAAAAGGTTGACGACACTTTTTTAGTTATTTAAATTGTTGAAATATAATGCATTGAGATCCCATGTTGATTTTAACGTGTTTGCGTTTTGATATTCAAATATTTTTTGCCTTTTGGTAACCCTGTTTAGTGATTATTGTCACACTTTAAGCATTGTATTTGAGACCATTTTTGCTGCGTTTTTTTTGTAATAACATACAATGATAGCATTCACTATTCTAACAACTAAATGTTTTGTAACAGAACAAATCCTGACCGCGTTACAATCACAAATAATGCGAAGGTTTCAAAAACCTGACTTACGAATGAGTTTTCACTAGCACGAAGGGAGCAATGTGGCAACATTATTACACATACTGGATCCACGTGCGCAGTTGCGCCGGAGGATGTTGCGACACGCGCTACTGCGACTGTAGCCCGATATTGCGACATCAACCTTATTTGGACAAGCAAACGTACCGTTATTTATTGTACTAACGTTATGTTTCTTTTTGTTACAGAACTATAGTGAGGAATCGTGCGGACCAGAAGCAGTCCGCCGAAACATGGTTGCAGAGTTCATCTTGAGTCAGCAGCAGCTGCTGAGCGCGGGGGGAGGGCCGCTCGGACCGGTGCCCCCGTCGTCCCGCGCGCCGCCGCCTCCCCGCGGCCGCCTGTCCGTCTCCCCGCACTTCCCCATGGACCAGCCACCGCCAGACGCGATGGACCAGGACTACAACAGCTTTGATTACAACAAACGCAAGGAATTCTTCGGGCAGCGCAAACAGCGCGAGTTCATCCCTGACAACAAGAAAGACGATGGGTACTGGGACCGCAGGCGCCGCAACAACGAGGCGGCCAAGCGCTCCCGTGAGAAGCGCCGCTTCAATGACATGGTGCTCGAGCAACGTGTGGTCGAACTTTCCAAGGAGAACCACGTGCTC
Organism: Pheosia gnoma; assembly: GCA_905404115.1. Lineage (NCBI taxonomy): Eukaryota > Metazoa > Arthropoda > Insecta > Lepidoptera > Notodontidae > Pheosia > Pheosia gnoma. Next base: position 4,648,340 of record FR989917.1, on the reverse strand, counting down.
AAAGCCCAATTAGACGCTATAAAGGAAAAATACGGAATATGTGGCGAAGCATTAATAAGCATAGACCAGGTTATGGCAACCCTGCCGACTTGCGATCAGGTGCTCTGTGTGACAAAGAGGACTAAGCTGTCGGGCAATGGACTATTCTCGCCAGGGCCCCCGCCACCACCGCCGGCTCCCCCGGCGTCTCCTCCCTCGCCGCCGCCCCAGCGCGCCCCTGAGCCATACCAGGAGAGACTTCCCGCCCCCGAGGCGTACTACCCGCACCCTGCCCACTACGAACCACCAGGTTCGGTGCTCAACCTCTCCCGGTCTCGCCGCGTGCCCTCCCCCTACGAGCTCTCCTCCCTCTCAGGATCCGGGGATGAGACGGCCGAACAATACGCCCCAGAAAACAACGGGCTGCCGTTGAAACTCCGCCATAAGTCTCACCTCGGCGACAAGGATGTCGCCAGCGCCCTCCTCTCACTCCAGCACATAAAACAGGAGCCCGGACCCCGGTCCTCGCCCTCGTGGGACGGGGAGGGTTCCAGCGACGAGAGGGACTCTGGTATTTCCATGGGCGCAGAGTACAGGCCGCAGCGGCCCGAAGACAGGCTGGCTGAGGAAGAAGATGCTCACCTTAAAGCAGAGCTAGCGCGGCTCGCGACTGAAGTTGCGACCCTCAAAAACATGATGCACCAAAACAAGACTCGCGCGCACGAGCACTGAGCGCGCCGCGCTGCGCCGCGCCGCGCCCGAGCCCGCCCCGGCTGCGCCTGGACCGCGCAGCCCGCCCCGCCCGCGCTGCCCGCGCGACCCCGGCGCCCCCCGCGACGATGAGTCGACCTGGCTCGTACAAACTGTCTCCCCGGTAGACGAAGTTACCACGTTGTAAAGAGATGAAGATTTTATTATATTTGTATGATATCGTGCAGCTGTAAGCGGCCGAGCCGCGTCGCCTATTCGTTAATCCTTCCTAGTAGTTGTATGTCGTGTCGTGTCGGTGTCGTTCCGTAGCGGTGTCGGCAGACGCCCGCGAGCCCGCCGCGCGCCCGCGCGGATCTCCCGATGAGACTAATTATTATGTTCGGTTAGACTTTTCGAACAGATAAAACTTGTCTACTCAGTGATAGAATATAAAAAATGCATTTTTAGTGTCGAGCTATGTATGTATATTGTAATAATAAGTTAAGAAGTAGATCTGTTTCATCTATTCGAAGATTCGATAGTGAAAATCGATGGCTAAAGACTATGTTCTTATAAGTAGCTCGTAAGTCGATCTAAGTTAATTTAAGTCCAACTTAGATGGTTATTTATAAAAAATTGTATATTTCTCATCTCGGAATGCCCGTTTAGTTACAAACCAAAAAAAAATAACTTCTAAATAGGTATGAAGATATCGCATGTAAGTGTAAGACATCTTACATCAAAAAACCTAAAGCAGTCGTATTAATCAGAATAAGAATACCAGTGCCTTTGACAATACATACCTACCTTTATAAATAGCTACCTAAAGGGATATTTTTGTACACCTTATTAGTAAAAAAAATGTGGCAAGATTTCACTCATCTGATACCATAACATCGATCTATACTATGAGTTCACGAACTGAATGTCGATTCGCTTCGAGTGAGATACTCGATAAGCAACGTGAACTCTTGGTATAGGTAGGTACTTACAGAAAAAGTAATTATTGTATCGAATCCTAAGAAGACTAGTACGTCAAGTATTTCTGCTGTATTGTTAGTTACTCCTAGTATTGCCCTGAGGGCATGTGAGAGGACTGAGGGAGTTTTACTAAGTATTTATTTATTATTCTGACCCTGAATAAGGATTTTACAATTTATTATCTTTGTATAAGAAAACATACGATATGAATAAATTGTGTACATTACAATTAAATACTGAATTTTATTTTGTCTACCATTTTCCTGTACCTACGCACGAACCAACAGATAATAACAAAAATAATTACGAAAGTTTGCTAATTATAGCATTATACATAAATAGCTTTACATCACATTCCTCACAGGATATAACAATAAACTAACGAATACAGTGCTATAAATTGCTTACGCACTATGGAATCATAAAAAAAAATTGATCATCAACCTGATGCTGTAGTGAAGTATAAGTACGCAACCACTAATTGATACATAATTAATTACCTATACAACCGGATAGATGGCGCTTATCACAATAGCCGTTTAACAATACAAACCTAAAACGCGCAAGAGAAATTCAATACAATATCGGTAATGTAAATGAAGCACTACTGTCCAAAATAAACCACTAGGGGTGTTTGAGCCGAACTCGCCAGAAAGAACTTTGTTGACTAAATGACAGTTTAGAGAGTACCTGCCAGACGATACCAACCAGCAAAAGGCAGTAGGCAAAAGTGGGAGAAAATGCATGAATCTGTAGTCATCTCTTCAATCTCGTTATACGATAGACAACCGACGACGTCGTCGACTTCGTTAGACGATAGAATATAGATAGTTATAGTGAAGATTATACATAGAATCCTGAAACGCACTATGAGAGTTTTCGGACAACGTAACACATAACCAATGACCCCGACATTAACCTTCGGGGTATAGCGGCGAGCCCCGCTAGGCACACTTGCCTGGCTGGAAGATCGTCGAATACCTAATACTAGGTAAAACATGCGCAGGACACTTACGATATCATCATTTGGGCGATAATATTGATTCTCAGCTAAACCACAGATTATCTTCTATCCTCTATCTTTAGTTCTTACGAACAGATTTCACTCCGCAGACATTTAAATGAAATGAGACTGGCTACAAAGAAATCGCTGCATTTTATGCGTTTAAAAAAAATATTATTACGTAACCATGCGCTTCTCTTTTTATCCCGTAAGTCCATCTCTTGCAAGCGTAGCAGTCCCGACCGCCGGGGTACAGCGCGCTGTTGGTATTTATCACAGTAAGATCGACGAGTTACGGATGCCTGGCTAAACTAAAAGTTAATTTTACTCAGCAACTTATTTTGCTATCGTACATTCTACAGGACATGTTGATATTCAAAACAAAGAATCACTATTTCAGAGAACAAATATATTATTATCAACAATATAAAATACCTAGATATACTGACAGTAGCCAAAAATCATTGGTCATCACGATTAGTAATGCGAGGAGAACGTTCCTAGCCGAGTTTTCTCGGTAAAGATAATAATGATCTGAAATACCTAAATGACTTAGTCACATCGTAGCTTCCTTTAATATGTTATATTATTGTGATACCAAACTCATAAACGTCAAATGAATAACTGCGGTTATTTATTTGGCGTTTATGAGTTTAACGGGTAACGAGGATCGCAGGTTCAAACCTCGGTTCGCACCTCTGGCATTTCTGGATTTCATGTGCGAAACTCATTTTCAACCATGATTATCACTTGCTAAACGGTGAAGGAAAACATCGCGAGGAAACCTGCATGTCTGAGAGAACCCCTCCATAGACGTGTGAAGTCCCCCAACCCGCACTGGGCCAGCGTGGTGGACTATGGCCTAATCCCTTACATTGAAGGGAGGCCCGTGCCCAACAGTGGGACATTAAAAGGGCTGATATTATTATATATACTAGTTAGATGGATTTATTTACTGGATATCTGTCTAAATGATTACGTGTTTCTCAAATGAATCTGTAAAAATCTCGGTCACGGCTCCTCAACTTTTCTTCTTACCTAGCTAATTTTCGGAATCCATTGTAGCTAAACATAGATCTGACGACGCGATAATGTGGCCTTCCTTTATTTATTGAAGATAGTCTGATTTTTAGAATAAGGACATCATGACATATAAATAATGTGGTAGGATATGCAAATTGATCTTGGCTCGAGTATAAGTCCATTAGAAAACGAAAACCCACAAATTTATAGAAAGTCATAATGGATTATAAAGCCATTATAACGCATTTTCCTCTGAAAAGTTCGTTATAATGCCATTATAATTCATTATAACTGTCTATCAATTTCGGGGTAGTAATCATAAAATAAATATGAATGTGTCTACGCAGTAAGGACACCGTGATGTTATTTCGAATTTTTTTTTTTTTTTAATACATTTTAGGCAAGTATTTGATCTCGATCTCACCTGATGGTAAGTTATGATGAGATCTACGATGGAGCATACTTGCCTAGGTAGGAAGGCGGCAGTAGATCGAGACGCTACATTCACTAGGCACATGCAGCGCAACTGATCTGACCCACCATCCATGAATGGCAACACTAAACATCATGCCGGAACACGGCTAGGCCGCTTGGCGACATGGCTTTGTTCAGTGGGTGGTGACTAACCACGGCCGAAGCCTACCACCAGTAGAGTTGTCACCTAGTTGGCACCACCCAGGGTCACGTGTAGGGTATCTGGAGGGTATTTAATTCTCCTACGGACGAAGGTGACTCGACCCCAAAATATCCCCAAAATATCTAATCGTAAATAAATATATGGCCATTTCCTATTCAGCGAGGAAATGTGGCCAGCATCTTGCGCACGCATCGCATGGGCCAAATTTTTAACAGTCTTTGTAAATTAATTAATGCTATAGTATCAGTTTTTGTGACCAAGCCCCTTACAACCTGTATAATAGTATAGATATGTATTATAAATCTTCAGTTATTAATATTTTAGTACGCATTAACAGGTAATTTCTGTTAACCCGGTCACAGGTATATTTCTGTGACAGGAATGTGTAGTTAAGGTTGCCAACTTCACTGTTTACTAAATGGGACACGAATGCGGACAAACTGGGACAATTTACATCGACAATTTTGTAGTCCCGGACCAATTCATCCCTGTTTTTCGTCTGCCTCTGAATCAGACTATTTTATGATACCTACATACTTGTTGTATTTCTAATAAGGAAATTCTTAACAGACCAGTCTACCGGAGAGCACTCGACTGTCTAGATAACAATGCACATTTTAGAAATAGATAGAGTACCTAGCCATTTTTTAGATAAGTGGCATTATCAGTTTTCACTGAATGCATCAGTAAAGACATTTTTTGTTAATTTGGTTTTTTTTACCACACTAACAAACTACACGCTTGCTTACTGCGTTACAAGTAAAGACACGTCATATTTTGACATTTTTACGTTGTTTTTAATAACAGATATGTGACGTAAGCATTAGTATTTTCGACATTGCGTCATTCGATACGCGACCGTCTGCAAATATTATGTACGCTTCTGATAACTTACGTAAGCATTAAACAAATAAATATGTAATTTACTTACTATTACTTTTTTTTTTCAGAGCAGTGATAGCCAATGGCTATCACTGGCCATTAGCCATGTTGGTAGTACGCTTGCCTCGATGACAAGGATCGCAGGTTCAAACCCCGGCTCGCAGCTCTGCGATATCTGGATTTCATGTGCGAATCTCATTTTCAACCATGATTATCACTTGCTAAACGGTGAAGGAAAACATCGCGAGGAAGCCTGCATGCCTGAGAGAACCCCTCTAAAGACGTGTGAAGTCCACCAACCCGCACTGGGCCAGCGTGGTGGACTGTGGCCTTATCCCACTCGCATTGAGGGGAGGCCCGTGGCCAACAGTGGGATATTAAAAAAGGGCTGGTATTATTATTAATTATATTATTATTTCAGTGAATTATACCTATTTGGTGATAGTAGAGACATCATAGGCCAAGAAAGGTATTAAATGTTTTGTGAGCAAGAATTATTTTAGATTTATTTCGGGCTGACAGCCATAATCTGACTCTATGTTACCCGGAGGTAGCCACGCGAGGCTACGCGTTCGATACGGACATACGTAAACTAAAATGGCACAATTTCCACTATCGTCCGCGAAATATGGGTACCTAAACTTTTCACGCTGCTGATGAGCGAAGCGCATGCTCATTTGAAAAGAGCGCTCAAGCCGTAAGCGGGTAGCGTAGTCCCAGCGTCAGGTATTAGGACTTTACATTTTATTCAAATGACGCTATGAGCGACATTCGTTCGCGTTAGCACGTACACACGATTTTGGGTTTTAGCGTCACTGCGAAAAAATGTGCTCTCATTGATAATGATAATGTTTGAGTTGGGATATTCTGCGGAATTTGTGGCGAGAATAATGAAATAAACGATCGCGTGGAGTTGGCGGACTTGAATTTGTGACCAAAATGTAGAGCCACATCTCTAGCGCGCGTGTTTCTCTACACAAAAACAACAAGTACACATTTTCTCCCGCGCAGGTAAAGTGGCGCAGATTACAATCTATGTTTTGGTCGCAATAACATTTATTTCTGTGATTTTTATGAATATTTCGGATATGTTGTAGCAGGAGACGTGCCCCGTCCCGTTGTTTAGAGCGTATCTGTAATCGGTGTGTTTCAGTTGTAATACACTTACAGAACTCATTTTAATACAAAATGTATAATAGTATGTAGTATTGTTATGACATAAAGTAATCCATTTTATTGTTTTTTTCTGTCGACACAGTTCACATTTCAAATCTCTATCATTAGTTCCGTGGACACTACCTGCTATCACTACTATCAGCGCCAAAATGACGAAAGTCAAATACGTACAAAACTAAGACGTGTATCTCCTGTCCAGTAGTTAGTGCAGGTCGGTGAGTACAGGCCAGTGAGTGCATGTAAACAATAGAAGGTCTACTACATAGCGTTCATTCACCAACAACCTTATCAGCGAACCATGGTATCGATAAAAAAGAAATGTGAGAAAAGACCGATAGCCTGAATGAACGAATGAATGAATGAAACATTTAACATAACATGTAAGTTGTTTATTACAATTAGGGTCACTTATCACTTACTAATATTACAAAGATTACTTTACTTACTTAATATTACAAAGAGGTAATGTATGTTAATCTGTGAGTTCGAATATTGGGGGTAATCTCTGGATCTATAACCTGATTAAGAAAATGATGTTCCTAATAGGAAGCTATACGTTATCCCGAGTGCTATTAGCTTATGTTTCTTCAAGGTACCGCGGGCGAAGCTGCGGGCACAAGCTAGTACCTTATAAAAATATAAAGCATTATTGGAAAGTAGGAGTTGAAAAGTGATACTATATAAGGGTGGCTGCCAAAGAAATCGCTCAAATAACAAGATTTATGATGTCAAAGTGTAGCGTGTGTGCGCCTCGCATGGCAACACACTGGAGATTATTTTTTTATTATTTGTAAAAATCATGGCTCTTAAAAAACAAAAGACAAGCCCGCCGAGTTTCTCGCCGGATCTTCTCAGTTGAGGACGCGTTCCTAAATATAGATGTAAATGTCAATATTTATAAGTGCCCCCGTAGGACTTTTTTATACTTACAGCTGGACGATAACAAGTCGTAAGACACCATGGATGTATGGATGGATGGGGCTCATTCATAGCCAAGCCGTCTTGAGGATGCCTCCTTTAGAGGCGAAACACGTGTCGAATACTTTTTTAGATTCGCATCGTTTCGAGGAGAATTGCACATAAATTAGGGTCCCGACACTCGTGAAAGAGAGTTTCTCGACTAACATCTTAGAGGAGTTCGATGTTGATGGCTTCTTTAATTATCGATCAACTTGTTTGGTTTATAATTGGAAAGCTTGACAAGCCGAAGGTCAATGGTGGGTTCCTTTTCCCCCATTTGTTTAACAATGGATTTCCGCCAAGTATCGCCCAGTTCTATCAATTGCACCATGAATGATTTTAAACTGTCAAACTTTTACTGGTTTTAATTACCATCTTATTTGAATCGGTGTTCGAGAAATCATTATTTTTGGAGTTTATCTATGCGTATTTACAACGCCTGACACAAATGCCATTGCAATTGTAAATTACAGAATTTCTGAGAAAAATACGTCAGGCTTTTCAATCAATAGCTTGACCATTAATTATTTCACTGTGAAGATTGAAGACACTTTGCGATAAATCGGTACCATAGCGGTGTCACTGTTGCGCTACTAAGAACATGTTTCACATTGTGCTAATATACCCTATACATGTTTCACATTGTGCTAATATATCCACAACTTATATGTCAGAAGGCCCATACAAATTCTGTCAAATAAGTCGTGAATAGTGTTTCAAAGGTCATTTTCAAACAGGCTGTTTATACGTGTTATGTGTCATTACTCGTTACTGGAGCCTTAGCACGAGTTTTGACAGTATCAAATGCTGATCGAGTGATCGACTCTTTCAATATTTATATATCATACCGACAAACGTATGAAAACTGATTGAAATAAAACGAATCTTACGGATTTTATCGCGTTTATTGTATTTTTTTACGTTTCCGACGTTTCGGCTGCTTTACAGCAACCATGGTCACGGGAGGACTGAGGTAGATCGGACCGCAAACAACTACTAACTATGAGGGTACTCCAGTTCAAACTTTGGCACTAGGACGTCAAACGTCTCAGTCCTCCCGTGACCATGGTTGCTGTAAAGCAGCCGAACCGTCGGGAACGTAAAAAACAAACAATAAACGCGATAAAATCCGTAAAATTAGTTTTATTTCAATGTGTAGTATTCGCGTAAATATAATAAATCAATGTATGGAAACAGAACCAAACATAAACCTAAGGGCCCTGTTTATGTATTTTACTTATAGATGAAATAATGTTTCCATATTGTGTATATATTATGGTTTATTTACATGAATAAAAAGCATTCTTATATATTTAAGCTAAAAACCTCGTAGGTGACATTTATTATTCTCTAGAGGAAGTGGTTACAATAATACTGAAATAAAAATGTAATCAAAAGACACATCAAACATAATTACAGTAGGAATGTATAAATTAAATACTAAAATCTATACAAAATATTCACGCGAGCTATGCACGAAATCATTTTCAGCGTTGCAATTTAATGATATTTAAACACTTATAAGTACAGACACATTATATGTTAACATACAGAAGCACCTCTGCTAACCCACACACGTTGTGAAGAAGTCATAACCGTCCTTAACCATATTTCAATCACATTTAAACATCTGTCGTTTTAAAGAATACCAATTAGCTATGCAACTGGCGTAAACTTGAATAACACAAACAAACATCGACATAATATCTTATAGCGGTCCATAGCACGTCCGCACGTTGCGGCGGTCGCGCGTCAAATGACTGACATTTCACCGCCGGGGCGAGCATACCCTGTTGCCGTCTCACTTGTGCTTGGTTGCTTGCGAGCGGGAACGGAGCTGTTCGTCCGGGCGGTGAAAGAGATAGTTTCACTCGGCCGTGGTGGTGGGGATGACTTCGCCGCAGCCGATGTTGATTGTCGGCTGGAGGATGGGGAGTGGGGCGTTCGGTGCTCGGAGCTTGGCTGAGCTCAGCTCATTGCTCTGAACCCAGAGTTCCAACTGAAATATAAGACCATGATATAATTATTCCTCGGTGTCAAATAGGCTTTTTCCACTGTGGTCTTCTTTTTTACGTAGTAACGTACTGCTGAGTATATGCCTCTCCTCTTTTATGCAATTTGTTCCGATCCTGTGCTACTCTAGTTCAGCGTACGGGCCCCCAGTCCATTGTATGGCGCCCATAATACAATGCGTTCCCTAGTATGGGACCGTATCGTTGATGTGTTCATCTGGCGATATTATTAGTATAATGGTGTAAACATACCTCAGGTGGCATCTTTTCAGGTGGTTGCCTGCAGGTCCCGCCACAGTGCAGCTGCAGCAGCAGCTCTGCGATGGCAGCGGCCGAAGTATCGATGACCCGCTGCCGGCAGACGGCCACCGCGTGCACGAAACCACCGGGACCAACGAACTCGTGCTCCATGAAGACGGTTTTGTCGTCCCAGAATATCGCCTGAAAGGAATAAATAAATATACTTGCCTACTTTTATATATATTAGTCAGTACTCAAACGCCCTCAGTCGCCCTCAGAAGATTGTGCGACAATTTGAACACTTTGACGGAAAGAATAAAGACACAACAAGCCCTAGACAACAACACAACAACAACCACAACAACTAGCAACAAGTGGAGTCGTAATTGGGAGGCCTTTGTCCAACAGTGCGACATACAATATAAAATATTAGTCTTGTTAGTAGCGGGCCTTCCCGTATTGCGAGGGGACCAAGTCCACCACCCTGGACCAGTGGAGGGTTGAAGGACTACACACATCTGTCGAGGGGTTCTGTCAGACGTCAAGTTTCCTCGCGATGTTATCCTTTACCGTTTAGCAAGTGATAATCGTGGTTGAAAATGTATGGGTACCAAGGCAAGCCACCAATACGTCTTGGCCTGGAATATCTTTGGAATATAAACAATGAATTTAAAATTATTAAGTAACTACTCATCCAACTACGGACTAGGTATGTCTCTCTACGATCTCACCTTAGAAGTAATAGTAAACTTGGTAAAAGGTTTCAAAAATCGCCTGTATCTAATCGTAGCGGCCGCCTGGACCACAGCCCCGCCAGCCGCCTTGATATTGGCGTAGAGTCCAGTCCGCTCGTAGAAGTCCGCCCTGGCGAAGTCCAGCTCGCGAAGGTAGCGAGCATTGTTCATGTGGTAGAGAAGAGTGTCTATGTCGTTGATGAGGCACCACGCTGGAAATGGCAGTGAAAATAATGTCAGGGAGATAGAGACTCCTAACTCGAATTTAGGATCCGAGTTGTGAGTCTACCCTAACGCAGCGTGAGTGGTATCTCCAACCATCCGAGCTCGGTCAGAATGTCGCTCAGCCTCTTGGTGGAAAAACTCTATTTTTAAATGACTTCAAAAAGGGGAAGGTTCTCAATTTAGTTGTATTTTTTGAACCATTTGATAGTAATGTAGTGGCCTCTTGAAAACCTCGCTAGAAGTAACATGTTCACCGCGCCGATACACAGATGGCGCTGCAAACGACGTCCAGAACAAATGACGACTCTCCATACAATCCTGAAACGAGCTATGAGAGTTTTCGAAGCACGTAACATATATACAAGAACCCGACAATAACCGTCGGGGCATAGCGGCCGCCCCGCCAGGTATATCACCCGCCTGGCTAGAAAATCTTCCCTTTTCCGCTGAAGTAACAAAAATTGTAATGCCTTTATTGTAGACCATTGAATGGACAAAGACTATACCGTGATAAACAGAGATTCCTTTAACTTGGGTTACGGCATCTACCTTCAACTTCGGTGGTGTCCATGATGCAGCACTTTTTCTTGAAGTATCGGGCTTTGGCGACGGTGTACAGCATCCTGACGAAGTAGGCTACGTCCAGGGAGCTGAACAGCAGCAGCGCGCCAGCCACCATGGCCGCCGCCCAGCCTGGGACACACACCGTCCACATCTTCGCCTAACTGGAACATGACAATAATCCAAACCTCAATCCATAGTCCCAATTATCATTCCATATTCCTGCAATAGTTCCTCCGCCTGCTGAGGTCAATTCGCTGTTTATGCTATCATTTTCAGCAGTTGACCCCAGTAGGCGGCTAACATAACATTAAAATTCTCAAAAAGGACCTCTACGTGTAGGACCTATGTCCCCGCGGGCCTTCCAAAGATCCGGGTATGTAACTGTGGGGCCCGAGCCTCCCCTCAATACGAAGTGATAATTTCGTGGGGTTCTTTCGGACATGCAGATTCCCTCACGATGTTTTCCATCACCGTTTAGCAAGTGATAATCATGATTCAAAATGATATTCGCACTTTAAATCTAGAAATCCTATAGGTGCGAGCCGGCGATTGAACCTGCGACCCCTGTTCCCAAGGGGAGCGTTCTACCAACTTGGCTGTTGTTGCTTGACTGCTTAATATCTTGGCTACCACACCATTAATTAGTTTCCATCTCAGATACATTCCTATGCTTTCTGCAGACATTCGTAGATAGATAAAGAAAATAAAGCAACATTCAATACATAACTTTTATGAGACCGTAAGTTCATATAATGTTTTTTTGTAACATGCGTGATAATTCGCCGATCAAAACAATGCTATAAAAAATACACACCCACTGGGTTTCTTGCCGGATCTTCGCCGTCGAGTTCCGATCCGGTTGTAGAGTTAAGGAAAAAAAATATTAATTGTAAATAGGCCTAAGCACGTTTACAAAATATAAATGATTTGACTTTGATTATAATTCGATAGAATGTAAGAAAGGTAAACAACTACAAGGAATGGTTTTCAAGGGTGAACCTCCAATCGATTTAATAGGTCTCAGCTACGTATAATAATAATACCAGCCCTTTTAATGTCCCACTGTTGGGCACGGGCCAAAAATTGAATTGAACTGAATTGATAGCGGAAATGTCTTATAGCTTTTATGTATTTAACTGGAAACTGCCGATGACGACGCTGTGACCTCGTGGTTTTTCAAGAACTTCTGTCGAGTCGTGGGGATATTGACATATTAGTTTCATATGGGTAGCGCTTTTCACCCTTGAAGGTAACAAAGTGCCTTTCTTTTTGATTTCGTCTTTGAATGTGGATTAAATATTGAACCATTAACTCGAAACATAGTCGAAACAGCTGCACGTCAAGTGCGAGCTAACCGTATACTTTATAGTCTACCGTATTAAGACGTTTTGTATGGAGAATTGAAAAGCGCCTCTAGCGGACGGTATTTAAAACATTCAATTCTCCATACAAAATGTCTAAATACGGTAGACTATAAAGTAAACGGTTAGCTTACGAATAATCTCGCACTTGACGTACTGGAGACAACAGTCGCCTGTCGTTAGAAGTGTAGTTACGGCAACTAGTAAGATTGCCGTCTGTGTAGGTACCTACTGTTACGAAATCTAGTGCAGACCGCCGTTCGTTGTTAGAAGTGTTGTCACTACAAGTAGAGCACTGTCATCCTTGATAATATATACCTTGGTGACAATATACCTTGATGCTATTTCTCAGCTGTGTCACGTTCTGATTCGGTTGTAAAGTTAAGAGAATAAATGTAAAATGACAATTTGTAGGCCTATACGAAATAAATGATTCGACATTGACAACTAGGAGCAATCTGGCGTTAGAAGTGTGTTACAACACTTCTAACCGGGATCACCAGCTTACTCCTAGTTGTATGTAGTGCACACCCGTCTATAAATAGAAGTGCTATAATGACAAGTATAGCAAATTGCCGTCCATCGACAGGAGTGTTGTTACAACAATATGGAATAGACTAGCTTCAAACGTGTCATCACGACGCGAACAAGTGTTGTTCTCTAATCTAGATACTACATGTAGGTAGTTCCATCTAATTATATTACTATTCTCCGATCAATAAGATCGGGTAGGATCAGTGGGTGTATTTAGATGACTGTTTTACCGCTTCGTATGTTAGGCGCTAGCTAGGTAACATTTAAGCTACCTAGGTATAGGTAGGAAGCATTTCTAAAGCTAATTAATCCTGAATTCATGTAAAATAACTTCAACACTTCCATAAAAGATTTGAAAATTATTCAACACTATGTACTTATTGGTCAGCTAAATAAATAGGTGGGTAGATACCTGGCTATATAAAAACTCACATATTTACATACTTACGGAGATATTTATTTATATCCGCCTCGCATAAGACTCTACTATAATAAATCAATACGAAATAACAATTTAAAATACAAATAGGCACTTACCTTGGACACCACAGCCGGTGATTCACACGCAAAAAAAAATTAAACTTCCATCTTTCAAAAATTATTCGATTACAAGCATTCAATCACGATTCTACGTTAAAATAAAATAAATAATCGTTATTTTATTATATTAAATACAATAATTATCACAAAGCTAGTAAAATAACCTCAAGGGGCTACGTCAGTGTAATTTTTTCGCCTTTTTTAAGTCATGTCACCTCTGAATGCGCGCGCAGCACGATCGATACTTAGTTTGTGTCTGTGGCTGGCTACTGTTGGCGCGAATTTTGACGACAAAGGTTATATCTCGAGTCTATGACTTATATAATAATAAAATCTCGCCAGACCAACACAATTAACTGCTCGCTTCCAAACTAAGCAACGCTGGTATCGTACAATGGACTGGGGGCGATCCCAGTATAATAACATCAGTAATTACTGATATCAAACGTCCATGATTCTATCAAGTACACAACTTACCCTAGTCTTACATCTACAGTACTTATTAATTTTCATTTCATTATAATCACTTTACCCTGATATCAATAGTATGAATAGTCCGAAACACTGAGCAAGACAATATAATTACCTAGGTAATCTAAAGTTATATTTATTTACATAATATGTACAACATAACATGAAGCAGTGATAGCCAAGTTGGTAGAACGCTTGCCTCGGTAACGAGGATTGCAGGTTCAAATCACGGCTCGCACCTCTGTGATTTTTCAAGTGCGAATCTCATTTTCAACCATGATTATCACTTGCTAAAACGGTGAAGGAAAACATCGTGAAGAAACCTGCATGTCTGAGAGAACCCCTCGAAAGAAAGTGGTGAACTATGGTCTAATCCCCCCTCGCATTGAGGGGAGGCCCGTGCCCAGCAGTGGGACATTAAAAAAAGGGCTGGAATTATTACAACATAACACAATATGTACAAAGTAAAGGCATACTACACACTCGATGCTTATTTCAAGGATCAAAATGCTTGGTTAGATGCTGGTCTGGTATAAATGACCTTGTTCGAGCAGACTATTTATATTTAGTTTTTCTCTTCTTCCTTCTTATTTTCATTTACATAAGTAATTTGTAAATGTGGGAACCATGTAGTCATTAACTGTAATTTTATACCTACTTAGAGTTAGTACTTTTTTTTACCCACCCACTTTTTACTTGTCCCACTGCTGGGCACGAGCCTCCCCTTAATGCGAGGGGGATTAGGCCATAGTCCACCACGCTGGCCCAGTGCGGGTTGGCGGACTTCACACATCTTTCGAGGGGTTCTCTTTTTTTTTTCTTTTTTTTTATTACATCACAGATCGAGATCAAATACTTGCCTATAGCAAGTATTTGATCTCGATCTCACCTGATGATAAGTGACAATGAGATCTACGATGGAGCATACTTGCCTAGGTAGGAAGGCGGCAGTAGATAGAGACGCTACATTCACTAGGCACATGCAGCGCAACTGATCTGACCCGCCATCCATGAATGGCAGCACCGAACATCATGCCGGAACACGGCTAGGCCGCTTGGCGACATGGCTTTGTTCAGTGGGTGGTGACTAGCCACGGCCGAAGCCTACCACCAGTAGAGTTGTCACCTGGTTGGCACCACCCAGGGTCACGTGTAGGGTATCTCGAGGGTACTTAATTCTCCTACGGACGATTTCCTCACGATGTGTTCCTTCACCGTTTAGCAAGTGATAATCATGGTTGAAAATGAGATTCGCACATGAAATCCCAGAGGTGCGAGCCAGGGTTTGAACCTGCAATCCTCGTTACCGAGGCAAGCGTTCTACCAACTTGGCTACACCGTGTGTGTGTATTCACCTGTCTTACCACTTAGACACCAACTGCAGGAAAAACTTCCCGTAATGATCCGAATGTAAGCTGATAAGCAGGTTCTTAATAAATAATGTCACGGTTATCATGGATCATTTTCCTTACATAACTCGGAAAATTGGGCATTCTGTTCTTAAAATGGCTTCGTATTTTAGAGATTAATTAACAAGTTCTTGATATGTAGCTATGTGTAGTTACCGCCATTAGAGGCCTCCGTAATAACAAGAACAAATTTAACGTAGGCCTTTCCATTATACAGTTTATATACCTGAATGCCTCCGTAAAGAATGGTCCAGACTTTTGTCGTTACAGGAATTTTCAATCAATTCAATTTAACTTTTAGAGTAGATGGCTCCACCGATCTTCGGTGATTTTGCGAGTGTGAAGGTGAAAAAGGAAAAAAAGAACGCACATTATATTATATATATAATCAATTAAGAATAAATTTGAATGGCGTACAGTAATTTTGTACGTATCTTAATTACTTGCTTCCCGCTACAAATTCCCACCAGTGGCACATGTTTGCATACTGATGATGTGATAACTGCCAATTCAAAACCGTAGATAAATATAATGTTATTAAATACTATTTTAGATATCGGCCAATAAGGGCAGAGGACCGTCTCTCACTCCACTGGTCATACTTGTTCCTCACCGTCATCTTCATCCAAGTTTATGACACTAGCAACACGGACACTGGCAGAATTTTGGCAATTAGCTGCAAACGCCAATAATAAAGAAGAAGAAGAAGAATGTTATTAAAAAAATAAAAATGCCCTTCTTTGGTAAGCATATCACCTTAGAACGCTTAGACTGGTTTGGCATTTTTTTTATGTTCGAACTCTAATAGTTCGAATAAGGTTTTCAGGGAACGAAACTTTTAAATGGTTGTCTGATATTTCGGTTAATTCGGTACAGAACAACGTCAACGGGAATGTAAAAAACTTATAATAAACGCGATAAATCCGTAAGATTAGGTTTCATTCAATGTGTAGTATTCGCGTAAATATAAGAAAGCAATATATAGAAACTGAGTTTTAGCTAGGAGCGGAGAAGGACGCTGCTGATGGCGAGTACCCAGGTTCAGCCTGAACAAGATGGCCTCAAGCGTTGGTGTAGCCAGGGTTTGCTCCAGGCTAGGGCAAAGCAAGGATACTCGAAATGAACCATGTTATCAATAGCCTAGCGTTTTTTCTTCAATTTCAATCGACGACCTTCTCTTTGTGGTTTTTCAGTTTTCTGATTTTCATTTGTCTTTCGGTTATTTTAGCTTACTCGCTTTTGACTACCATTTATCTCTTGTTAATTTTGATCATCAAAATCTTCCTTTAACATTAAACCAAGCTCCCGCCATGCTGCTGTTTTGCCAACTTTTCCTCCGTAGCACTGGCCTCTCGTGCTTCACTATTATTAGGACCTCTCAGTCTATTAATTTATAAAAATACTTTTCCTTTTTCTGGTCGGCCATACCAACCTAGACTAGGTATTCGGACACGGATTCGTAATTTTTTTGCAAGATTCATTCGTCGTTCCCGCTCATACTTACTCGTAAAATCACGAATCGTTGCCGTGTGAACGAACGCGTCGGTATAGTCGCGAAGATACGGCAAGTTAGATAAGTGACAATCACAACTACACTTCGATATTATGTCCTACGTATCCGTTAAAACTTATTTCACAAAACCAATCAACCTTGCCCCTCAAATTCCATAAATACTTCCATTTAAAATAACACCAGCTCATAGAACATGTGCCAAGATACACTGGACGGCGCGCCTACCACGTCATACGAGACGCCACGAAATGTCGGTGACCTCGACGTATCCCGCATCTCTTTCCCACATACACTGAAAGAGTGCGATAACGCTTCACTATCCGATCCGAGAAATGGTTGGATCGAAAACCAGTGACGTGTCCGATGGGGGAGTGTAAACAGTGTTCAACATGAAGGAATTTAAATATGATGTTATACAATTAATTGAAGGTGTCAGAGATCGTGCATGCTTGTGGGATAAAACTATTGAGAATTACAAGGACCGTGTCGAAAGGAGGACTGCTTGGGAGCAGATATTTAATATCTTGGAAGAGAATTATGATGACATGACGCCGGAAGACAGAAGAATCACGGGTAATGAAAACAAACATTTTAATGTATTCTTAAGTATCTTGTACGTGTCCGTTGTTATACGATATTCACGGTAGGTAGCACCAAAATTAATTTCTTCATTACATTCATTACTTTAATCCTACTGAAATAATTTTGAAGAAAACTACAAAGTCACGGGTTCAGTTATTTATAGCTTTAACAGTACATGAATTAATCCTTAGCTTTTGGGACGATTCCATAAATTTTCCGGGATAAATTAGGTATCCTAAATGTTGAACCACATTAAAATCTTCACCATCATTCTTAGTTTCATTAAAACCGTCCAGTTCTTTTTGTTGATATGTGACGACATACAGACAAGACTCCCAACGATTGGTGGTTGATAATTTATAGGTAATATCCTACACTTTTTTATATTAACGTATTGTAGAGTCACCGCAATACAAACCGGCTAGCCGCTTTGCAAGATAGCGGAATTCACAACTTGGCTGCGACTATATTTAGACGGTAACAAATTAAAAATCTTATTAATAAATGATCATTATTGTATAATGTGAAGTTTAAGATATAATACTAACTTACATAATGAAAGTGAACTGAGTGAACGGAGTCATTGGCACCGCTAGTATGTGTGACGGATTTATATTCAGTGATTCTAATCGTCTTAATAATGATTCCTCACAAGCTTAGTATTCCTATGCCAATTGCAGAGTTATTAGAAACAAATATAAGTAGGTATCTATCTTCTATCGACCACTGACCTGTGATAGGCCAGTGTAAACCGGCGAAGGTAGCGAAGACTTAAGAATTTAAACTGAAACAAGCAACTGTCTATAGTAAGTAGGTACCTACATAGTGACTTGCCGTAATATCCTGAGCAAAAAGCCATAAAAACTTATAACATGTACCTAGGTAAGTATATCGTAATTTCCTCGGTAATTTGGTCTCTATTGGATTACTGTGTACATTGACGTTCACTTAAAACTTACTTTACAGACTATACTACTTACTGGTACTTTGTCGAAGGACAGGTACCAGCTTGTCGATGCTAAATACCTAACTCACCGTTCAATATTACTCTATTCCTAGGTCCTTTACTATTATCCTTATTCTACACGTAAAGTCGGCGGAACTAGTCTTTCGTCCTCAACGGTTAGCTGGTAGTAATCCCATACCCGCCAATTATAACCTTATTAGTAGGTATATGTTCGTTCCCTTCGAAGGATGGAAGGTACCTTAATAATTGTTATATTTCCACAGGAGAAGTAATAATAAACAAATGGACAAACATTCGAGACACCTTCGTGAAGACACTCAAAACGAAATTAGGCAGACCGAAAAAAAGATATATTCTATACAACCATCTTAAGTTCTTAACTAAAATTACGCCCGAGGAAGAGCGTAACATAGATTTTAACAACCTTGCCCCGGATGACCCGGGCATATTGGCGAAGGGCGATGCAGAACCAGACACTAGTTACGGGTCCAGAAAACGGACAACACGAAGTGAATTCGACGACTTGAAGTCTAACGACGATGAAGTCTATATCCCAAAAAAGAAGTCGAAAAGACACGACTTTAGCGTCGAACTAAATGAATCAAAAAGTCATCGGAAAAAGAAGCCTCCGAGAATTATTTTCGAAAATGATAGCGTTGACGTTAATGATGATGATGATACTGTTCAAATTGACGAGTCGAATGATCCGAGGGTAATGAACGAGGATGAGGCGTTCTTTGCGTCGTTACTGCCGACCGTCGTGAGGTACAATGAAGATGATAAGTTGGAATTCAGGATCGAGGTGCTGGCTGTAATGAAAAAGATCAAGGATAGAAGAAGATGGCCTGGCGATGAATTGTCCTAATTTCGTACCTGAGGTACCTAGTCTATTACAAGAAACATTCGCTCAGAGAAGCTATACATAAATTTTAAGAATTATGAAGACTCATTAAAAGTTATTTAACACAGTACTTTGATACATTTCTTTACGGCGTGAATCTTATTTTCAGGATTTTCTGTCAAATCGCGGTTGACATATCACCGATTTTGAAATTTGATTTGCAACAAGTATACAATTTTCAACCAAGATTATATAAAAATATATAAACGGTGAAAGAAAACCTGTCACCGAGTTAAGTCCGCCATCTAGGTCTGCCTGGTGGACTATGGCCTGCCTGAATCACCCTCCCCGTGCTAAGAAACTGGGGGGGGGGTTATTATTATTACTAATAACTAAACAATAAAATCACAAAACGTTTAATAGATAAGTTTTAATGATCATTTATTATCTTCAGTAGCCTTTAAAATAATGCCTTACAATAATCACGAAAACATAATCTGCTTTAAAATTAAAAAATAATGAACTCCCTAAACATTAATTTTATAGATTACCGCTAATAAATTTATATTTCTATGTGAAAAATATAACAAAAAGAAAAACGCATCAGCAATACTGTAATATTTTTATTGAGACATTATTATCGATAGTACGATACCTACAATATGATACGAACAATAACAATATGCTGGGTAGTATAAAATATAAACTTTACTCTAAAGGAATGGCAGAAAAATTCCTTCTCCAAAAATGAAACAATGCGTGGGTTTCAAAAACTCTCG
Organism: Pheosia gnoma; assembly: GCA_905404115.1. Classification (NCBI taxonomy): domain Eukaryota; kingdom Metazoa; phylum Arthropoda; class Insecta; order Lepidoptera; family Notodontidae; genus Pheosia; species Pheosia gnoma. Next base: position 4,628,237 of record FR989917.1, on the reverse strand, counting down.
GATTAAATACGTAAGTACGTTTAGTCGCAACACTGAATCTGTCAACGGTAATGCCTGTACTGGCGAATGCGGCGACCACCGCGCCCTCTAACTATCTTACGACTAAATGACGTTGCCCTAGGGGTTACGACAACCCACAAGTGCGCAATTTTATTTATCCCAGTTACAATTTTCACTATAATACGACCGAAATCCGGTCGGAACTCGCTAAATTCACTAAAATTTATTAATCATCCTCTTATTTCACTATTTACAAATTCAAAAAGGAATCCTGCATCTAGCTATAGACGCGAGAACTTTTTTGTTATAAATTCATACGCGTTACACTGCAGGTGTAGGGGATAAATGACGTCATCATTTACCGTACAATCGTGGCTGCTTATATACAAGCGGTACAATACTGCAATACATGACATGTTCGGCTTTAAGCCGGCGACGAGGCTCGGCACCCGCGGGGTCCGAGCGAGTCGCCATCATATCGGCATTATAGTGACTAGACGTTCCCCGTGGGGACAAAAGTTTATTTACATGTTACACTATGGATATTAAATTCACACTAGCTTAACACATCGCTACTATAAAGTGTTTAAAGGTATATTTATGGTATAAATACAGCTTATGTTAACGCCCTTTGGGAACGCGATGCGAAGAACAGGAGGGCTGTGCTACACACTTCGACACTGAAATGTAATAAATGAAATCTCAAAAATAATTAAACATCACCCGAAGTTTAAAGCTCCCCAGCGTCTTTGAATCGTTCGTTTTGTGCTGTGTCACATGGAAGTCGCTTACCAACTAAAGCTATGCGATTAGTACAATATTCAAAAACAAAAATATATCAGCTTAGCTTCGCTGATGCAAACAAAACTCCATCAACATCAGTTATCAAGGGCTATTATACATTTAAATAGATAACCTACATCGCTAACTGACGATTAAATTCACATTTGAGTATGGCCTGTAGCACTAACGGAAACACTTACGACCTATATTTAGAGGTTACTTATACAAATATTTCTTTATACATTTACATATCGATACAGTTATGTATATGGATATATTACAGGAAGAAGGAATTTAACAATATCATATAAAAAGAAAATCATCGCAATTTCCCACTTGAAATAAAAACGAATTTGAACTGATCGGTGACGCAACTCGGATAACACGTAAACAAACCGACTAAAATTGAATATTAACAAATAAAATCCCTCTTCGAATCGCCTGCGCACTTAGCTACCGGTTTTACTTATAAAATTATATACAAAACAGCTATAACAACTTTTAATATTAATTATAATACACCTAAGTGAATCGGCTTCGGGCAGAGATCGAGCCAGGCTGGCGCTTAGCCACTGACCTGTACAACTACTGGACTGAGAAAGACATGGTTTTGTGCCTATTTGATTTTCGGCATTTTGGCGCTGACAGAAGTGATAGCAGGGAGTGAAAACTATGTCGACAAACATTCAATAAAATGGATTACTTTTATATCATAAAAATAATACGTATTTTATACCTTCTTATAAAAATGTATTCTTAGTTTTTCACTAAAAGACACAAATAAATAGAGACTCCCCAAGCAACGCGATGTAAATTTAGTGCCGGGGACGCCCGAGGAAGCGCTTCAAGTCGGCACAAAAAACAGCCATTATTTTGTACTGTAAATCAAGTCGAGTAGTAGTACAGATCAGAGCGCGTGGCACACCGAGACACACGAGTCACAGTCTTATCGTAAAAATCACATACAGTTTAGTTATGAGTGGTAAAGTCTAGGGTGGGTTTCCTCTGGCGCGGCTTCTTGGGACGGGGCGGGGCGGGCGAGCCGTTGCAGCAGTGGCAGCCCCGCTTCACCACCCCGCGGCCCGACGCGCGCCGCCGCCCCTCCAGCGCGCCGGCCGCGCGCTCGCCGGCGCGGGTCTTGCCGGACAAGCTCCTCTCCACACTGCCTTCTAGAGCGTGGTACGAACGTTTCGGGGGATACGTGCGAAGCGGCGGATGCGTGTCGTCTGCGGACGACCCGTCCCCGCTGCCGAACCGCTCGATACCCCTCGCTTCTTTAATAACGGTGTCGAGTCTCATGTGTGCGCCGGCGCCGCTCGAATCCGTCGAGTTGGTCTCGTCGAACGGGCTCTTGCAGCACTTGTCGCTATCGCTGCTGAAGTCTAACGGTCTTCTGCTTTCGGAGCGTTCGGAATTCGTCTCCCAGAACAGTTCGGTGTGTCGTTCCGGGGACGATCTGTCGTCGTCGACGTCCACCATGGATTCTAGTGTCGCGTCTCGGGAGCTGTCCTCGGCTACCATTTTGGCGTCGTCGCCGGCGATGAGTCCTTCGGGCTCGTCGATTAAAAATCTTGTATCCCTCTTATCGTCGTCGTAGCACACACGTCTAATGACTTGTGCGGCGTTACCGGCTGAGTGGACGATCGCTGAGGCCGTGTTAGAGAGGTGTAATTCTCTGGAATCGTTCAGTATATTGTCGAATCTGGTGAGGCCATCTTCTTTGACGAGCACTGATGATAGATTGATGGTGTTGGCGTGGGAGCCCGGTAGCGAGTTGATCATGTTGTCAATGTCGAACTTGACTTGATGACTGCTGCTTTCGGCGGTGGCTTGGGATATGACGGTGGTTTGCGGCGCGGACATCAGCACTGTGCCCGGCGGCCGGTTCGAGTGGAATATCGTAGAGGCGATATGACGACTTTTTATACCGCTTATCGTGAAGGGATGCACCTGGAATGAATTGAATAATCCAATATAAAGCTGAACGACCACTAGCTGGGATACGATGAAATTCTTTTTTTTACTTTGTTCGGTACAGAATGCATGAGATGATAATATGATCACGAAAGAGTATGACTCCCACGACACAGGGTTACCCAATATGGGAGCTTAGCCACCTATAAATCTGTTTACCTGAACATTTTTATTTTCATGTCGACAGCTTAAAAAAAACTATCTGTGACGAACTTAAGTTGTTTGTTTTTTTTATTACATCAAAATTCGACGTTTTTGCGATTACTTTTATTTAACTATCGGCAATAGTTGATTTCTTATATTTACGCGAAGACTACACATTGAAATAAAATAATCTTACGGATTTTATCGCGTTCATTATAATATGTTTTTTACGATCCCGACCTCCCGTCCTCCCGTGACCATGGTCGCTGTAAAGCAGCCGAAACGTCGGCAACGTAAAAACATATTATAATAAACGCGATAAAATCCGTAAGATTAGTTTTATTTCAATATCAGCAACAGTACTCACCACTCCATCATCAGTCGGCTCGCTATGGAACGTGGTGTTGGGATGTGATCTCGCGAACTCCTCCTGGTCCAGCGCTATAGTAGCTTGCATGCCGTCCTCGCTCACGGTGACGACGCCCACGTCCTCGAGGCCCAGGTTCAAATCCGTGCGATCATCGCGGGTAAGCAGCTGGTCGGTGGCGATTTGGTCATCAATATCCGGTTGCGGGATTCCGCTTTGGTTGAGGAATGTTGGTTGCGCTGGAAAGAATAGAATTCACATTGAAACCTGATTCGCTCAGTTGGTGTTGATTCTGCTTTCTATACCGAGGGTCCTGGTTTCAATACCTGCTTGAGGCAAACTTTGTGTTATGATTATGTGAAGTCACAATAGTTACGATACGTTTAATTTTATTTGAGACTAGCTGTTGCCCGCGACTTCGTCCGCGTGGTATTTAACAAAGACAACCGTTGACAACAGCCTGCTCGCCCATTCTGAGCCCGCGGGACGCATTGCAGGTTGTTGCTATTAAACTTAATCAGGCGCTGCGCTGCAACATTGGTTTTAAATTTTTTTTCGTGAGATCCTATTTTTTTTCTAAAATAAAAGTAGCCTAAGTTACTCCTTGTTATATCAGCTATCTGCCAGTGAAAGTTCCGTCAAAATCGGTCGAGCCATTTCAGAGATTAGGCCGGAACAAACAGACAGACAGACAGACAGACGGACAGACAGACAAAATTTTTAAAAAATGTTGTTTCGGTATTGGTAACGTGTATACATCCAAATGCACTTAGTAAAAAGCGGTTATTTTAATATTACAAACAGACACTCCAATTTTATTTATATGTATAGATAAAATTGCTCTCAAAGTAGAATTGCCATTTTGTTGGAAACCTTTCTTTTAACTAAGCTCAAAAAAGGAGGAGGTTTTCAATTCGGTTGTATTTTTTTTTAATTGACTTATCGAAATTTTAACTTCGCATAATGATTACAAATGTACTAAAGAAGCGCAGGTTCCGATGCTAGTTTACCCGTTTTCAATCACACTTTAAAAATTAACTTTATTATTATGACAAAAATAAAACACTCAAATACACAATATTTGTGTCTGTGGTCACTTACGTGTATGAGAATGATGGGCGTGGTCTTGCGTGTGATCGTGCGCCGGCGACGCGGCGAACAGCAGCTCGGCTTCCGGGAACAACTCCGACGCCGAGGGCGAGTCGACTCCGAGATCCTCGCATTCTTCTGATAATGATTTCTGAAAACACAAATAAAAAAATAGAGTTTCGAGTATTTTCAAATTCAGAGTCTTGTGCACTTTTTCCCTCGAAGAAAAAATACTCACAAAAAATTAGAATTGTATTTATTTTGGGAACAAAATTCCTTATTTAAATTCGACACATCGAAATTCTGACATCACATTATGATTAGACTTAGCTTTAGGCCTTTCTGAAAAACACTGAATTATTAAAGACTAAAACCATTTTTTAATTCAGTCATAGACATTTTACTTATTTATTTTAGGGTTAAACAAATTATATACGGGTCTTAAAAATAAATACGACCTGTTGAAATTTTTCGTATAAAAATTTAAAAACGACGCTTTTTGAATTTCGCGCCCTTAACGTGACCTTAGAGAAAGTACTGAATAGTCAATCTACCACCGGTTCTCAAGTATTGTAGTAAGCTCACCTGTAATCTTAACTCGTGTTCCAATATCGCAAACTTGTGCCTCAGCGCCGCCGCAGACACATGCGTCACTCTGTGCTGACGGTGCGACGACCCATCCTTCTTATGCACAACCTATATTCAAAGTTATCATTTTAATATGGTCTTAAACCATATATATTAGGTCACTACAGTCCTAGTTCCACTAGTTAGGTCGCCGAGGGCTTACCATGAACTCTTATTTTTAGGCATTTCACTTCCCGGCCTAAAACGTGTCATCTGTAGCCATGTTAACGACATAAGTTCCACCGAGATAGTACTTTGTCTCTTTAATAGTATTTTAATGAACAGAGCGTTTAGAAATAAGACAATAATATAATAATAAAATAAGGTGTAAAAAAATATTACAGTATATTATAAAGATAACATTCCAAAAGATAAAACCATATGATTAGACATTTAAAAAATGACACCAGTACTGAGCGCGTGGCCAAACTCTACTGGGCCGCCTTGTTTAAAAACATCAAACATAATTTACACAATTATTTTATACATCAACGTGATAAAAATAACTTACTGATTCATCAGTTCAAATATTTTACACGTTTTTTATACCATATATATCTTATTATTTCTCACCACAAAATACACATAAACAAGCAAGTACAAATTTGTGAGAGACTGATGCGTAACCTAGGTTCAGAGCCTGGTTTCTGGACACAAGGTCTGCACCGACGGCGCAAAATCTACAGAAATGGTTTGAGTACCTAATTATATAGTTATTATCGATTCAAAACATACAATTTAATAAAAGTTTGACACAAGAGTTCGTAGTACACCCCCGGATAGAAATATCGGTAATGAGAATAATCCGAGAAAAATAACTAGGAAGATGCGTTTACAGTACATATTAAAATATATTTTTATTGTCCAACATTAAGAGCGCTTACGTACTACGTCCGATCCAAATCCAAAAAGATAAGTTCCGAAACACTATTTAAATGAATGCTTTTGAGCTAGATCCGAGTTCTGTATTGCGAGGTCCGAGCATCTCAAATTCGGAGAATAAATTTACGAAGAAATGTTACAGTAGTATTAATTGTAAGACCGGTTGCGCACTGCGTCCATTTTGAATCTGGGCCGTCACGCAGCGACGACAGGGTGAAGGCAAAAGAGACTCAAGTGTACAATGGGACATCCGTATTTTCTAGGATTCGCATAGGATGCTGTGTTCAAGCGACATCTGCAACACGATTTAGATCTTTTAGATAAGTAACCCAATCTATTCGATTAGGAATATTATTTTATGGTCAATAGCTTTCAGAGTTATTAATAATAACACAAAGAATGATTCGATACCTCTACGCAACCGATCGGACGTTTTTCACTTATATTAAACATCCAAGACTCTGTTACAAATATTCGCGCTCACCACACAAAGTTTTTCCTTACCAAGATTCGAACCCTCAGCACAGAGAGCAGGGTCACTACCCATTGAGCTAATCAGGTCGTCATAAGGAATTGTATTTACTGACATAATTCAGTGGCGTATTTGAATTAAGGAGTGTATTTCAAAGGCCAACTTGCGTTTAGTCGATACAAGGTTAGCCGTAAGCTTTTCAATGAGTGGTCCAAATTCGGTTCGATCTTTCGAGATTCGAGTTTTCTCGCATTCGGATCGAGCGCAATGCGCAAGCGCTCTCTAAAATCTCTGTAACTTTCTACTATTATTAAATAAGTATTCAGTGCTATTTTAACAGAAATTAGACTCTATTGATAACAACTAAACGTATGTCTGTCTTCCATTTCGTCGAATGTATGAGAGAGACAGCGACCAGTTTTGGCATTTCCATAATTATTTATATTCTGTGTAAACAGAACTGAGTTTTTTTTTTAAGTTTAAGCATTAAAGCTGTATGTTTTAGTATCTAACTAAGGCTACATTGATGACAACCTGACCAACAGAAAATCAATGATGATGGCGGCAAGCAAGCCTTTCCATATACATGGTGTGTCATAAGTGCGAAATTATATTTACCTATATGCATGGGTATCGGTTAAAGAACTAAAAGTTCTAAGGCAGCAATACAAATGTTGTGACCAATAATAAAAGTACTAAAAATGACTTAGCTAAATATATAAGTTGTAACAATAATAGTGAAATTTTTTAAACAGGTCCATCAGTAGGTTATAAAGATAACATCCCCAAAGATTTAATTTCTTTTAAATAACACCCTGTAGTGAGAGCACGCACAAATGCTCTAGTTTAATAAAACTGAAACATCATTTACACAATTATTTTATACATCAGCTTGATCCTTTTATACATCAGCTTATAACTTACTGATTGACGTGTTAAAATATTGTACACTATTTTTGTTACACATTATACTATAGTCCGTCTTCACTGAGCCAATACAAATGAGTTTTGTTATGTACAGCTAAAATATTATTTCGCATTTCTGATACACCCTGTAGACATCGCTAGTTCGAACAGTTCATCTATATAATACCCAAAATTCTGTAGTACACAAACTAGGACAAAATTAAATTGAACAAACGATTATGGTTTTAATACGGTTGGCACACAGATTAAACTTGACTAAACTAAACGCGTTGCCGTAACTGTCATGGTCATAATTTTAAGTCAAAGTTTCGTCGTAATTTCTATACAACAGAATTGGCACCTATCGCCTTATTTTTCACACGTAGGAATTCTGATAGAGACACAACAAAGAAAGGTACATTTCAAACCAAGTTTAAGTACTAACAGAAATGGGCGTCAATATAAAAATAGACCTTATAATTGAAATAAAGCAAATTTTATCGCGTGTTTTACGTTGCCGACGTTTCGGCTGCTTTACAGCAACCATGGTCACAGGAGGACTGAGGTGTTTGACTTCCTAGTGTCATAGTTTGAACTGAAGTACTCTCATATTTAGGGATTTCATTATATTAATTACTGGATCCCAAGTCGCTGGTAGCACCCAGCCATCTTGCCTATTGAAATTAGGAGGTATTTGATGTTGAAAAATTAGCTTTATTTCAATGTGTAGTATTCGCGTAAATATAAGAACTCAATAATAGACCTTATAAATTAAGTATTAGACTAAAATTCTGAATCACAACAACGAATGGAGTTCTAACAATGATCCGTATGGAGGGGACATGCGTAGTAATGCAGGTACAGATTCGACAATGAATATTAAAAGTTGTAACTTCAACATGCAAAAAGTAACACTAGACGCTAGGAGAATGTTTAATCGAAGGTAAGCTATGTACTTCCATAGGACGGAAGTGATGACAAAACAAGAATAAGACTATCCCCAAGTGGACTCCAAAAGATGGGTGGCACAAGTGAATGAAATGACAATGACATCGTAATTGACACATTTGTTTTGTATTGTCATCTCAATGCGGGGTCAATTGTGTTAGCCAACTCGGAGACCTGTTCCTAAATTGACAAATTCAAGATTTGTGTCAGCATCGGCGTCTTTTAAATGCCGATTCTCTTGTCAAATTATACTTTTTTTCAAACATCTAGAACTTATTTAATAGACGTTGTACAAGGCTTCAAGTCTCCTAACACAATCGATTCATAATCGAACAGCAACCGCATAGTAACTGCCACTTTTGACAGATACCCCATACAGTATCTGTCAAAAGTGTCAGTTACTATGCGGTTGCTGTTCGAGTATGAATCGATTGCGTTAGCAGACTTGGGGCCCAGGCCATCGGTCGAATAAGTTGTAAATAGAGTTTATCAGCAGTACCTTAACCAGTAAGGTTCAGAGAAGAACCGGCCTGCCCAAGCTGCACTTGTCTTCAAATTGTCAGTTAAGGGGAGGCGACAATCAATATAATACCTAATATATAGTCCGTTGTCGTTATACGTGCGGGAATGCCGATTATACAACATAGAAGCGACATATGATATTCTTTATTTATTGTCAATAATATAAAATAATAACGCCAGACGAACAGTTTAACTGTACGGTCCCACACTAAGCAACGCTTGTATTATGGGTACCGTACAATGGACTGAGGGCGAACTCAGTATATAATACTTATATAGATATTAAACATCCATGACTCGGGTACAAATATTCATGCTCATCACACAAAGTTTGTCGGTACCGGCATTCGATCCCGGGACAGTGGGCGGAGAAGGCAGGTTCACTACCAATTGAGCTAATCAGGTCGTCTCATAAGGTTTAGTTCATCTATGAGGCAGAGCTTCTAGGTTGCCAATGATAAGCAAGCAAGCATTATTATATATAAGACTCTGTTCTGACTAAAACAATATATTTGAGAATATAATCATATTACGTTTTTTTTTTAAAATACTATTAAAGTATAACTATTAAATAATATATCCTAGGAAACAAATTGAACTAGTATCTGTCATTTTGTCATAGCGCTAAAATGACTGCACCTTCATTTAAAAACAAAGATTAAAAAATATAATTTCTATAAGTGTTTGATTGGAATGGATATATGGATATAGATATTTGAGTAATATCAGTGTGTTTATTTTACAATAATCATTCTTAAGACCCAGGAAATAAACTTTATTATTTTACATCCATGTCGCGTCTACATCGTACATCCTCGACGGCACACCCAACAACGAACGAAGAGTAACAGAGCGATACATAAAAATAAATCGATGCGTGCATTCTACTAAAGAGGCGGGGTTACAAATTTTTTAGGGGCATCAACAGCGTCAGCACTACGATACGAAGTTCTGTCCATGGTCACCTGGTGGTAGCCCTTATCATCGCAGTCTGACGCATCGATATCGTAACCGCAGCGAGGCGAATCGACCATGTACGACTTTTTCGTATCGACGTCGAACATCTTATCAAATATCCTTTGGGCATCCATATCAGGACTGTACCGATCCGAGATGGAGTCCTGAAGGTGCAAAAGTTGTGTCATATACGGATACGACCGCTATATATATATAGACAAGATTCCGTGTGTATATAAAAATGTGTAGTCAGATCGATATTAAGGACAGATCCTTAGTAGCTGACAGGTTACAATTGGGCAGTCAATATCAAAAGAGAATCATGAAGGAACATTCGAATACCTAGCCAAATAGTATTAACAATTCTACAGGTTCTTAGCGGGTTGGGCGGTGCGGGAGGGGGTGGGGTTTTTTGAGAGGGGCAGTGCCATATCCCTCCTACACCGCACATAAAAAAACCGGCTCAGTACGAAGACCATTTCAAATCGTAGACCTTATTATTCGTTATGGACTATGCCGTAATAAAAAAAAACACTTACAAGTACAGTTCGGTCCATATTGTCCACTCGCGCGGGCTCCTCGTATGTGTAGTCGTGAGGATCAGCCGACGACGGTAGGTTCCATGGCTCCGAACCATCCGGACTGGACCCCCGTTCCGGCTTCACGTCCGACTCACGATCGGTCCACGGCGAACTATTCGCTCTGGTGTCCACTAATTCCGGTGGGTTTGGCGCCGGGACAGGCGAGGCAGTACTGTCGGGCGGTGGAACAGTAGCTGCCGCCAGGTTGAAAGCTTGAAGGTTATGCAACGCGGCCGTTGGCAAGCGAACGTGTCGCACTCCCGGCCGTGCTAAAACTGGCTTCAAGCCGGCTGGATTGATCAAACGTTGCAATAATAAGGCGTTTGTTGTACCACCTTCACCTCCACCCACTGTGAGCAGTTTAGGTCCCCGGTTCGTGACTATGGCGATCTGCTGCCCACCTTTGACCATCGACACAGGTAGAATATAGTTTGCCGGCATGAGGACCGCTGTCGCTGGTTTCCCAGTGGTGCCTCGGGCTACAGTGATAGTTTGACCGTCAGCAACTATAACATTACGTTGAGGTTGTGGCCGTGGTTGTGTCGGAGGCGTCTCATTCTCGAATGTAAGTTTCCTGACGACTTTTCTAGGACTATCTTGGGGAGAATGGCTGTCGATGCAGCTTTCGTTGCAGTCACCCTGAGAGGTGCCGCAACTGCTGTCTTCAGAGCCCATTGTGCGACACGTATCCTCGCCATGTACTGGGCTCATATCTCGACCTCCTGGCCGTCGGGAACTGCTTGAACTCTTCTTACGTTTCGAAGACCCCGATGGGTTTGATGGAGGGTTGGATCTACGCCGAGGCGCTGGTTTATCTTTATCCGGAGAGTTCTCCACTTGCTCCTTATATTCAGCTAGTATGTATAAAATACGTTGCGTCGTTTGTTCGTCTTCCAGCGGCTTTTGGGCAGATGTCTTTGGTGGTACAGTAAGTTTAAATGTATTCGGAGGATTCGATGACGCTTTCGGTCTTGGCTTAGATTTGACTTTCGTAGGTTTCGATTGAGCTGGAGTTTCCGAGGTTGACGTGTCACTAGTGACTGTATGAGGGATTTGAATGTGAGTTGATGACGTCGGAGAGTCAACGATTCCTGAGGAATCCGGGGAGCGGACGTATGTGGATGTCGTGGTAGCTGTGACAGTGGCTTTCCTGTTCACGTAAGCGACGTTTAAGGGTTGATTGTTGCTGATAGAATATAGAATTTGTTGTGTTATTTCAGCAGCAGTCGTAGAGCTAGCCGTGGCAGGCGCCACCCCATCAGTAGTATCAGTTGACGTTGTATGAAGTTTAGAAAACGCGTTATTACTTGAATTCCCATTTGGCTGAACAGTACTCCTTTCTTTAACTTGCTCCAATACCAAATCGAACTCTCTTAGCTGTTCTAATGTTGAAGAACTCATCTGAGACTCTGTCGAGGACTGACTCTCAGTTGGGACTTTAATTTGTCTGCTTGTTTGAGTTTGCGGGAGTCTTATAGTCTGTTGACCGAGTGGCGGCGCAGCCGTGAGCACCAATTGTTGATACACTTGTTGATTACCGCCACCTATGACGTTCCGTTGAATTTGAAAGAACGAAGGCCTGACAACCCTCGCTCCGGAGACCATTTGAGGTGTTTTACTTAGCATAGGTAGTTTGATTCTCATTTGAGTCAACACTGGTTGTGGCTGAGGTGTGTGAGAGTTTTCGTTCGATACACCCATGTGAGTATTATTTTCTTCGCTGGATACATCTACGTTTGACGACGTTTGGGGCACGATTTTAATTATTGAAGGCTCTGCTTCTCCTTGATTCACAAATTTCACGTCACTATGTTGTTTTGGTGTCGAATCATCAATGAGTTCAGTGCTGGGTACAGTTATAAGGTTTATAGTTTGTCCACCGCCTATGTTTACGGGTATTTGGCGTGTGTAGATCACTCCACCGTGCATTGTTTGAAGGTTCATGGGGGCAATGGATTGCTTTATCTGTTGTACCAAGTTAGTCTGCGCTTGTGAAGTCTGGGCTGAAGATTTTCTAAGCAATAGTGGTGGGCTGCTTAACTGACTTATATGTTCTAAGCTAATCGCGTTATCGGTCGATTGACAATCGCCTGTATCATTGTTATTGTTTACCGATGCTAATAGCGAGTTGCTGTTGTTAATTTCATTTTGCTTTTGATTGCCATCCTGGTATACCTGTTTACCAAAAGCTTGGTTAAACTTCGGCAAACTAGTCGCTTTCTCGAGAATGGTCGTTTTATTTGACGAGTTCTGTATGAATTTGGCATAATTTTCCTCGTAAACCGAACGAGATTTTATCTCTTGTGGTGTCAATGTTTCTTTGTTAGCAACGGTGCTAGCAGCATTAGGTGTTGGACTTCTTTCCTGGGAATCAATCGGCTTAGAAGGCGCAGCTTGTACGGTAGGTGTTTCAATAGGTTGCAGTCTTAGCACCATACTGCGTTGATGTGGAGCGTTCAACTGGATGGCTTTCCCATCTGCTGACTTACATACGAATTGAACCATTTTCTGATCATTCGATCCTTGGACATTTGTGAGATTTGTAAGAAGGTTAACTCGTTTGAGCAGTTGGCCGGCACTGTTGTTTTTTTGGTTGCCTGTATTAACGATATGAAGAAGTTGATTGCCTCCCGGCTGTAGACCGGCATCTACTAAAGATAGGCCGCTGAAAGTGTTCGTTTGAGACGTTGGCGTTCCGTTGGATGCGGAACCTGTTGCATTGCCTTTATTCTGGACAATGTGCAAGACGGGCGTAGAGTTTGATGTACTTATTACAGACTGCTGCGTGTTATCGACCAATGTAATATGATTCCCCGAGCCATTTTTACTCTGTACTATGTGCAGGACTTGTGGTGTCTGTTGATTATTTTCATTGATATTGGTCTGATTCAACGGAGGAGGGAGTATCTGAGCTAGCGCTTGCTGTAGAGCCATCGCATTTATTGACGTTGGTTTGGGATAAGTGTTCTTCTGAGATAATAGATTGACTAAAGCCTGAGCTCTATTGTTTGTTATAGTTTCCTCAGTGGTAGTGATGCCTGCCGCATTCATAGCGTGTGCGATTTGATCAGTTTTTTCCGATGACCCGTTCTTTTGTTTTTCTTGATGAAATTCAACAGAAATATTATTTTGCTTTTCCGCCGAATGGAATATAGAATCGATATTACTGTTGTTATCTGATATAGAATTATTATCATTTGTATTGACATTTGGAAAAGAGTAATCTATATTATTATTTTCAACGTTTTCATTGAGTTCGGGATTTTCTTCGGGTAATTCTTCCATCAGTTCAATCTTTACAACTGAATTTATTTCGGTCTCTATCGGTATATTTTCATCAGGCCCGGCCATGTTAGAAGCTTCTTGTGACTCCATTGGCATTGATTGGTTATGTGGCGCGTAGTCTTGCATTATAGGTAAACTGAAATCAGCAGTTGTCAGTTCCGTATACTCAGTTTTGATAGCCGATTGTTGGTCGCCATTTGGGCTGTTTTCTGCAGAGTACTGAGACGGGCTAACGTCGGAAACTTGAGTAACCCGTGGATCGCAAGTCACTGGATTTTGCGCTGCAGCACTTACAGGCAGTTGTCCAACCTGTACTACTTGTACAATAGCCTCTACAGGACAAGGATCGATAAATTCTGGAAGGTTGAGACCAAATGGAAAGGTTGAAGTATCATACCTATCGCAATCTTTGTCTTTCATCCAATCATGACTCAATTCGACTTTCGTCTTACTAAAAAATGATCTCACTCTGTCTCTCAATTGCATATACGTGAGATGTCGTTGTAACATCTCAATTTCATCTTTGGTAGTGTTGGAAGCAAATTTGCTACTTTCAGACAGTAAAAGCGGCTGAGAGTGTTTTACGTCCGACAGAGTCGCAGCCGAAAATTTTGAAATATCATCTCCTCCTTCTAAATTTTGAATGACTCTGTCGGACCCTTCACCAAAACCCATATTGAAATTAGTTTCGTTTATGTTGCTAGAAGAAAAATCGGTCTCCTTGTATTCGGCAGCTATTTCTTCAGCTAATGTTTGTTCTTTTGGATCAGGGATTATAGGTACCACTGCTGTTTCTACATCTCTGAATAAGTTTTCATCCACTTCATTTTCATTTTGGAATACCTTGCTACAGTTACTTTGAATTGGCCAATCGGATAACACTTTTTGCACGTTTATATTATCCTTATGAAATGGTAATGAATAAGAAAATTTTATGGAGCTGAAATAGTCGAATAAACATTTGAATTGCTTACTATACGCAGTATCGCGCATAGCAGCAAAAGTTATTTTCGGATAATCGATTCCTTTGCCTTTTCTATACTTCTTCTCGTAGATTTTTGTATCAGTCAATTCTATCTTACGCTTTAAACCTCGTCTACTTTTCCTTTCATTAAGAGCATTGAAATCGATGTCAGTTTTAGTGTGTTCTTTCAGGTAGGTTATTTTAGGGAGGTTCAGTTTCAATTCTTCACTATTCGAATCATCGTCTCTATACTGAATAACTTCTTCAATATTGTTCGCGTCACTGTCACATTCACTACATTCTGATATACTTGTCACAAGTGGAAATACGTAGCATGTTCCAATTTCGGGATCTTCATATTCAATGCCTTTTAGTAGTATGCCTGAATCATGCAATGTGCTCTGCATAAGCAGCTTACTTTCAACTTCGTTTGATGTTTGGTCACTGCCATCACTTTTGTCTTGAATATTTTCAATTTCAGTGCTGTCGTTTTGATAATTTTCTTTCCGACTTTCAACGTGAGTATCGCTTTTTATTGTCAACTCTTTTTCCTCTCTTTTTCCTCCGGAATTCGTTATGTCAGACTCAATTTCTTTTCCTGACCATAATAAACTTGCATCACTGTAAATTTCGTTAGTATGCGACGTGACCAATACTTTTTCTCGTCCACCGCTTATTATTTCATTATCTTCTCTTATCTCCAAATTAGAACCACTCTCTGTGGGAAAATTTGTGATTTCTTTACAAGTATTTTGATTTGAATAACCTTCGGCAGCTTCGCTGTGCTGGTTTATTTTTATTACAGTACTCATAGTATATTCATGGTCTAGAATAATGGGTGTTACAATGATATTAGATATAGTTTTATCGTCATTAATTTCTTCAACCGCCATTACGTTGTGATAACTGTCATTGACTCCCCTCCCATTTATTTCTATCCGATCTTCATCGACCCTCTCGAATAGTTCTTCATAACTTTCTACACTAGATTCGTTTGTACAAATAACTATTTCATTATCAACATATTCTGTGTTCTGGTCATCAATGCCACAACTGGCTATTTCAATATAATCACTAACGGTAAGATTATCCTCGTTTATATCTATTGCCGCAGATACATCTATGGGGTTTGTAATTTTTTGTATGTTATGTTGTTCACTGATGCATTTGTTGGGAGTTACGACGTTACGAATATTAATGTTATCAATCGATGTTGCAGCAATGGTTATTGCAGTACATTCAAATGTGGGTCTATCAATGATTTTGTCCGAAGGACTGTCATTTTCAACAAGTAATACTGTATCCTCTACAGTTGTTGAAGTTTCAATCTGTACTTCATTTATTATTACGTCTTCACTGTTACATTCTTCTGCAGTTATACGGTTACTAATTTCATTATTGCCCGATGAAGTAGAAGCAACGGGCATTTCAATTCGACCAAATTGGGTTTTATCAATATTTGTGGTTGATATATCATCAAGTGATCTCAAAATAACCTCTTTAGATGTTAGGTTTTCTATTTTGATAGCATTTAGTTTATTTTGTTCACGGTCATTATCTATTGCTGTAATAAACTCTATGGGGTTTTTAATATGTATGTTATTTTGTTCCCAACTAGTTTCGTTGATTGCTGCACAGTTGTCAATATCATTAATATCAAGCAAAACTTGAGCAACTGACATCTCAGAGCTTATGGTTTGTTTAATATTTGTAGCGACTTGTCTCTCTTTCTCATCAAGTAATACCACGTCCTCTTTACTTGATGGAGTTTCGATTTTTAACTCACAATTTTTTGAGTCGTCCGAGTCAGTATCTGTTATAGAAGTAACTTCTATGTTGTCTTTAACTGCTATGTTATTTTGTTCACTACTAGCTAGTAGCGAAGCTTCGCCAGTAACTGTATAGCTACCAATTTCATCGTCTGACAAAGCATCCGCAAGCACAGTGCAGTCCTCCGCTAATTTATCACTGTTTGTAGTCAAAGTAATTCCACCATCACCAACTAATGGTAGGTTATCTTTGGTTGTTAACGTTTCGTTTTCTACATTACTGTTTTCATGATAGTTTTCAGTCTTGTTATATCCACCATTTGAGATAATTTGCATTTTATCCTTACCCTCTATAAGATTTTCTATATTTACACAATTCCCGTAATTTATTTTATTAGTGATTACTGCAAAATTCTGGTGTAATGCCGTATTCGGTACCGACATATGACTATTGTTTTCTTCACAGCAGCTGTTCGTTTTATTTATCTCAATCACTATATCCTTGTCACCAGGGTGGCTTTCTTGTAAGTCTTCATTTACGAAATCATTCGAAAGAATGGGATTCCTTAATTTTTCATCGATATGTTCTATAGCTTCACCTTCAATTTCTTTTACATTATTTTTAGTATTGTTTTGGTCTGTCTGCAGAACGTCATCTCCTTCCAAAGATTCCATGTGTACATCCGCCATTATCGATTGCTTTGAAGCGTTATTTTGATAAATATTATCACAAATAAAACTATTTTCTTTTATATCCAATTTGTTAACTGTCGAGTTACTATCAGTACTCTCGCTAACGTATGTCCTATTCTTCAATTTTTCACTCTTAATTATTTTGCATAATTTATTCTTCTCGCCAGTTTCAAGATTTGTGGATTTCCTTTTAAGTCTGCAAGATCGATTTTTTATTACAGAATGTATTGGTTTTAATTTATCCATAATATCATTGTTGACTTGGAAATAATTTGCTAGTATTGTAAGAAGGCTAGGTGCATTGAATATGTCATCGGATTTTGTACAAATCCTTTCGTTTAGATAATCTTTAGTAGTGGCCATTCTATAGTTTTTATATTTTTTTCGTTTAGCAAGGGACTGTAACTCGCATTTTGTCATAACCCATTCAGATTTGCAAATGTTTATTACTGAAAATTCACCCAGTTTATTTGCTTTCGTGAAACTATTGTTAAGCACTGCGATCGCTTCATAGACATTAATCACAGGTGAACTGCACCTGCCCGGCTCTCCAGCCTCTGCCAGGCCAATGTCAAACACGGGAAAATCATTCAAAATTGAAAAAGATCCACTGCGGGATAAAGGCTCTTCGTGAGTATAATCCGAAATATTGTCTCTAATAATGTTATCAACATTGTCAGGGAATTCTCCTTCCTCTACATTATTTTTAACACAATTCTGGTCACACCGAATTAGTTTAACGTAACATTTTTTATTAATGATCAAATTTTGCTGCTCATACTTTTTCACAAGACCATCACATCTCATGAGTTGTATGCAGCAGTTAGGGAGCTGCAATTCAGGCAAGCTAGACTCCGTTGGTGATTTATCATTTATAGGTTCGTCTGTTAGATCAATGATATCGTCACTACTTGTATTACCGGCCAGTGGCAATAGTGCTGGAGGCACTACTACTTTTTCGACAGTTATCACGTTTTCATCCAGGCTTGCTATAAGATCATGACTGATTTTGTTGCTATCGAGTGTATATATTTCTGCAGACGTTATTTCTGTTTCGACAGATATCACGTCTTTACCTAGGCCTGGTATACCAGAGTCTGTTACCTTACTAATTTTGTTGCTATCATTTTCTGGCAGAGAAAACACTTTTTCAACAGATACCACGTCTTCACGCAGGCTTTGTTTACGGCGGTATTTTTCAATATTAATTTTGTCACTGTCAAGTTGAAGTTTCTCTACAGATATTACCTCTTTTTCAACAGATACCACGTCTTCACCCAGGCCTCCTATAGCAAGGTCTTTTTCATTGTTACATTTGTTGCTATCGAGTGTCAATTTGTCCAGTGCTGTTACCTCTTTCTCAACAGGTATCGCATCTTCGCCCAGGTCTTTTCCATGACATATTTTGTTGCAATTGAGTTCTAATGTATCTGCAGTTACTGCTTCTTTTTCGACTGGTATTATATCTTCACCCAGGGTTTGTCCATGACATATTTTGTTGCAATCGAGTTCTAATTTATCTGAAGCTATTTCATCTTTTTCGACTGGTATCGTATCATCTCCCAGGGTTTTTCCATGACAGATTTTGTTGTTATCGAGTTCTAATTTATCTGGAATTATTGCTTCTGTTTCGATTGGTATCGTATCTTCACCCAGGTCGTTTCCATGTCTAGTCTCGATGGTACCGAGTTCTAATTCATCTGCAGATATTACTTCTTTTTCGATAGGTATCGCTTTTATACCCTCGGGCTGGAGGTCTTTTGCATGAGATATTTCATTGCTATCGAGTTCTAATGTATCTACAGTTAAAACTTCCATTTCCGCGGGTATCACATTATTACGAAGGTCAGCTATACCCAAGTCTTTTAGTAATAAATCTTTAAGTTCGGTTATTTTTTCGTGTACAGAATTTAAAATTTGTGAACTAGAACCCTCGGGTTTGAAGCTATCATTAGATGAATCTTCTATTTCAATTACATCTAGGTCAGCTGATGTAGATTTTGTGGTTACGAGTTGTTTATTTTTTGTAATTGATGAAGTTTTGATAGCATTGTCTAAATTATGAGTGTTTAGTGTCGGGGGCACAACCGATGGAAGTTCGTCTGAAGTTACCAAGTTTTGACTAGCAACATTTATATGAAGATCACACGTATTTGATTTAGTCATTTTATTCTTGCGCCCATGCATATATTTAGAGTTATTATTAACATATTGTTGTAGATTTTGTCTTTTTAACTTCACAAAGCATTTCTGATCAAATCTCTTTTGATGTTTCGTAAAGTCATCTCTATTCAAATTTACTTTGTAATTCCCTTGGTCGGTTTTAAATTGTTGGCAAGGTTCCTCATCTTCATCATCAGTCAATAAATTAATGGTTTCCATTTTCCTAAACGTACTAACGGCTGCGTGAAGTTTTACTTCTTGGATTCGTGCCTGCACATCATTGTTATTAGTGGTTGCAACTTGTTTAATATTTAAGGTATACCTTTTTCTATCTGTCAGATTACTTAAAAGTATATCCTTTATAGTAGGGTCCGAAAATAATGTGTCAAAATTAACGTTCATGTTTCCGTGCACAGTGGCTTTAAAAACCCTTCCCGAAGGTAATTTGATGCGCACACATTTCTTATTTGGATTAAGATCCGTAGACTTATTCGGCAAGTTTTCAATTATTATACTATCTTTATATGACTGTGGTATTGATTTTATATCGCAAACTTTCACTGCCGAAGATTCAGCTTGATTCTTGTTTGCATCTTGTATAATATGATTGCTATTTAAAACATCTTTTTCGGTTTTATCTTCTTTACTTTTTGTATTATCTGGCTCAACAATAGATTTATTGATAATGTTCATACCGGAAAATGTATCCTGTATAACATCCTTACTTTTGGGACCTGTTTTATCCTTTTCAGTGTTATTTTTATCATCAAACTGCGGAGTGTCAGAATTTCCTGGGGCACATACAAGCCCTGATGGTGGTGTCTTTTTAATTTCTATATCGCTAGAGTTCGTTTTATTGACAGCGAAATCTTTAATTTGCAAATCTTCAGTCAAGTTCGAACTTTCAGCCATTTCCGCGGCTTGTGTGATTTGATTGACGACATCGACTTTATTTTGAGCCTCGTGTGAATCCCTACAGCTTAAATCTTGTTTTTCTTTTGAAATATTGGATTCATTGTTAGAAGTATTGGGTGGATGGTCGTTAATTAAAGGAATATTACAAACAACTTGGCAGTTGGCTTCATTTTCTAATACAGTTCTACCTTCATCGGGTATTTGAGAATTGTTTGAAGGCTCAAGCGGTAATACATTTTTTTGTATTTTTGACCCCATTAATTGTTCTTCTATGTCTACTTCTTCAGGTAACTGCGAAAATGATGTTTCAGAAACACTAGAACTTTTCGGAATTTTAGCGCGTAAATTTCTCTTTGCATTATCCGGTATATATTTGACATTAACATCGGTCTTCTTAACCTTTCCTTTCAATTTAACAATCTTCTTTTTCTTGAGCCTCTTCTTATGCAGCACAATGTTTTGGTCCGGAATGTCCGCACTGATATTGTCGTTACATTTCTCTTCGATTTTTTCTGTACCCTCAGTGGTATGTGATTTAAGCCGAACTTTAGATTTCGTAGATAAGGTATCACTGGGTGTGACGTCAGATGTTTTCACTTTTGATAATCTATTTGACGATCGTAGAAGAATACGTCGACATTGCGAAGAGTCACTTTTGTTTTCTTTACAGTTTTCGGGAGTATCGACTGAGGAAGCACTAGCCATGATCTTATCTTGGTTTGGTTCATGTAGAGTTTGAGCTATACTATCTGTTAATGTATCAGTTTTCCTGCTAGAATAATTGCCACTTTGGCAGTCCACAGCTGTAGTAGTATTTCTGTTCATTTGCTGCTCATGATCCATTTCCCTGCTAGGTTTTAGTGGAACGTAAGTCAATGGTATTGGTTTATTATCAGAGTGATGATAAATATTCCTGTTTAATATAGCCAAACGTTTCTTTTTCAGTCTTTCTTGGTCTTTGGACACCTCCTTTTTCACCTCCTGATTGAGCGATTGCTTTCGACTCCTAGTCATTATCACGTCAGTCTTCTCAGATAAACTGAACTTCTCCTGTACTTCCGACAACACCTTTCTCTCACAACTTTTAGTGATTTCACAAAAGTCTTTTTCAGATTTGACCGCGTCGGTGCGAGGTTGGTGGTGAATAGGAATTTTGTGTTGGGAAATATCACCAGCCACTGGTGTTGAAGGCTCTGATTTTGTTTCAACGATCTGATTTTGATTTATTTCTGGTTCGATTATTTTTTCCTGTTTATCAATATTATTCATGATCTCCGATGATTTGGGAACTGTGGTTGTCTGTATACTGTCAATCGGACCTGACATAGGCATAGTAGTGGCATTTCCTATTATAAGGGGATTCACTGCCGGGGCTGCGAACTGCGTTGTTTGATACAGAGCCATATTAGCCTGGTTATTATAGGTCACGAAAGTATTTGAAGCTAGACTGGTTATTGGTATCTGAGTCTGTATACTATATGGTTGATATACAATATCGGAGCCTATGAGTACTACATTTTTTAAAGCAGTTTGTTGGGGCATAGTAGCGAACGCCTGTTCAGTCTGGTTCACTTGTCGGTTAATATTGTAACTTACATTGTTGACGCGATTCGGGGAAACGATAACGTTTGACGGCACTTCTTTCATCTTATGGTCAGTAGTATTAAGTTCTGTGTGTTTATCTACAAAACCTGATGTCCGCTGAACATGAATCGGTGTGTCTATCGCCCTTACTGGATTATTAGGTTTCATTATCTGCACAGGTTTTATTATTGTCTGCTGACGGCTTGTAGTACCAGGTGTAGTAACGACGCATTTATCTTGTTGTATTGCAGGACGTTTATCTTTGCTGGCAATAAAGTTTTGAGACTCTTTGTGCACAGGATCTGGTGCTCTATAAGTCTCATCGTCAGATAACTCTCCAATCTCTTGTCTTAGGTCATCGTCCATTAGTTCTTCTAAAAGATCGTAATCGGAGTTGGGTATGCCTGATATAAAAGGATCATCTGCCTTAGGCAGCGCACAGGTGAACTGCTTTTTATGAGTGCCGGAAGACCGTTTTGGGTAGTCAGTCTGGGTCGGCCTTTTATTATCCAATGGACGTTGCCTCTTCAATGTGTCAGGTTTCGCTGGCCTGATTAAATTTGGATTACTATGAGGGCTTTCACTTGGTTTGTTTGAATGTTTCGTACCAGTTGTCTGCGATTGACGGATGGAGTCAACGATTTTATATTTCATATCTTTTATTATACTTTTTGTATTTCTTCGTATGGCTGTTGGATTATTTATAGTAGCAGGAGTTGCAACTGCATTTATATTTGGATTTGAAGTGCGCACTTTAGTTTGTTCTTTTACAATGGATGGTTTCATTAAATCTTCAGGGGAATTTGGTGTCATGATTCTATGTGCCCGTAGGATACTATCAGCATAGTTCTTATTGAATTCCTCTTTGTTCAAAGCCATTTCCAGTGCGTTGGGGCCACGGCTCGGAGTTTTGTGAGACAAGAGCGCATTCATAACACTTTCCCAATCCGTTTGTTTATTTGCGGCAATTTTAGCAACGTTCTCACTAATAACTTCAGTCTTTTGGCTCTTGATCGGTGATGGATCCGCATTGTTTGTACAACTAAACTCAGACTTATTCACTGGTGGGCCCACAATCACTGGTTTCTCGTGCGATGACTTTACGTCAACAACACTTGGAATAGCGTGTGGAATTTTTATGGTGGTATTTGGTAAGGAGTTGGTATTGCATGCAGGCACAGATGTGCTTGGTGCGTCTAATATCTTATTCGTTGGTTGCTGGCACGGTATGGGGGAGTATATATTTGGGTGAATAATGTTCGTTGATGAATATGGTGCAGATTGTATATTGTAATTACTTTTGTTGTCGCATCTAGGCAGATTTGCATTCTGCTTCCTCTGTTGCCGTAACAAAAGCAACAAATCATTTTGGTCTTTTTCCGACAGAGCTGAGAATCGGTTAGGTGCGGATGTCGTTGAATCTCGCGGTTGTTCCACATTTTTTTGGACAATTTTTGTTGGATTTTCATACTTTATGGATGTCTTCTGTGTACTAGTTTCATTTCTTTGGAGCATATTAGAGATCAAAGGATGCTCGCCGCTGATCGACGTGGACGAGGCACCTACTGGTTTAGGAACGGTCTTCGGCAATTGACTGCTTTCGTTAGATTTTGACATTGACTTATTGACTCGGGATATCACCAAATCATTTGTATGCAAATATTTATATTTAGCATGTTTCTGTTCCTGTATAGTATGATCAATATTCGATAGTGCTTGCTGATTTCTAATGACTTTATCCTGGTTTTCTATGATAGCCTCTATGTGTTTCAATTTAAGATCGCTTTTATTGGTTTTGTGCATATAACTGAGACGCGAAAATGTGTTAAGGGCGTTTTCCATTTTCTTCTGTTGCACTGATTGTTTGGCACATTGAGGAGACGTTTTGGGTTCAGCCTTAATCGTCACAGGTGATACGGGCTCCACTCTACTGATCGGTCGAATCTCCTTTTTAATGTGAACATTACCTATATTGGATTGATCGACGCCCGCGCCCGCGTTTATTGATTTTTGCAACTCCTGAAGAAAATCATGAAATGAGTTTTGGTTCGGTGTATCTCTGATCTTTATATTTGTGATGCTTTGAGACTTCCGACTCTTTATTTCATTGACCCTACTCATTGGCTTCGGATGCAGCTTATTTTGGACTAAATATCCATGCTGTGGGATCTCTGGAGTGCTAGGGCTATGCACTTTACTAGAACTAGACTGTATGTTTACGTTAGTCTTTTCGGCGTATCGTATAACCGGCCTTTGAGTGATGTAGTTTTGATTATTTAACATGGTATTCACTTCTTCTTTGAGCTCGGCAAGTTGTTCGGATTGCCTCTTGTTTATATAAACTTTCGGTATTTCCGGGACATCCACCGCTTTTGGGCTAATTTGAGTGTGCAAAGGTATTTGAGGTTTGGTGATTGCATTTGGCATTTTTGCCGCACTAGTCTCATTGTTGTGTGGTTTTGTTGGTGAATTTGCGATTGGCGGAGACATGTTAAGGACTCTTTGTTCGTTCAAAGCTTTCTGTCGTCTAAAATGAATGAGTCTTGTTATACTTTTCTTTACATCATCAGTGACAGTTCTAAGTTTTTCTGTGCCTTCTACTTCACTAATTGATTGCTGTTTGAGATCGGTATGTGGAGTAGGCAAATTATTGTTTAAAACATTGGTGGTACTATTCGTGGAATGTTCAACGTTTGTATTGTGGACTTTTTTCAAGGGCGAGTTGATCGTAACAGAACCATTGGTGAGACGCAGTTCATTGTTCTTCATCAGACCTATTTTATCGGTATTCCTATCTGGTGATTTTAGTTCGTCCATAGAAAATAATCCGTCAAAGAGCACGTCGGGGTCATTACCTTCGGAATTAAGAGAATTGATTGAAGATTTTCCCTGGCTATCGTAATCACTGTCGGTTATTGACAACGGATTAATTTTAGGTTCATCTGTCTTGTCTTCGATTGTAGATATTTTCATACCAATTAGACTGGAGAGAGATGTAGGCTTGGATTCAGATGTCAGTTTTTTATCTTTCTTCTTACGCCCTCGATTTTTCTTTTCTTTGCTTACTTCTTTTTTTATCTCCACTGTTGTTACGTCAGCAAGTGGGTCTGTAGCGAGGGGATCTTTCGGAGTTTTCGTCTTAGCTTTCGCTGGCACCCGTTCCTTACTTCTTTCTTTGCTGAGTGGCCTTTCCTTCTTCTTTTCGGTTCTCTTGGCCTCGGCTACAGAGCTTAAAGGGTCTAAATCCTCATCCGAATCTATGGGGATCCTTTTGGATTTCTTTTTGCGTCGAATCCGTGGGGTCACTACTGACTCCATGTCGCTGGAGTTGGCGCTTGCCGTCCGTTCGAGGTCGTCTGCGTCTTGCCATATCTCTTCCGGCTCGTGGTACTGTTCCACGAGGTGTTCGTACCCTTTAGAGAGAAGCATTCAACCTTGTATTCACTTTAATTTTTTGACGTATTAATTTGAATCCGCGGACACGAGGATTTTGTGGGCAAAAATAAGGTCTGTGTTAGTCATTCAGACTATAACCTACCTATTTAAAATTTAATTCACACTGTTCAGGCTACTTGTAGTCAATTACACACAATGTCAAGGGTTATATTTATATATACTGTTAAAATATTATTACTAATATAGACATAAGCTGTTGCCCACGGCTTCGCCAGCTCAACCATCGAATATTTCATGGAGTAGTTATTCAGTGGCACTCGAATGAACAGACACAGACAAACATTCTCAAAACACTAGTATTGAATTCAACAACGACCAAATAGCCTAGTCAATATACAGTCACAGCCCAGTTATTAGTTTTATAAACGTGTAGATAACATAATATGTTGCTGTCTATTTCTATATCAACTGTATGCCATTCTCACCTTTCTCAATACCGTAGTATATGTCTGTATCGTCCTCCTCCTCCTCGGGCAGGTGGTCGAAGTCCTTGGGGTCGAGGTTCAGGTACTTGAGCTCGGTCGTGAGCGCGCGGGTGCCGCCGTGGGTTCGCTCCATGTACGTGCGACACTTCTCTAGAAGAACCTCTCTGTAAATAAAAAGGATGATCTTGACGCCTTAGAAAAATAATGCCGTTGAATGGCTTAGAACTGAGATTAATAATGGAAAACCTTTACCCATGCTTCAATAGATTCATCATAACCCCATCATAGATTCAGTAATACTTCTTACGAAAAGATATTTCACTCCGCTAAGACATTTAACTATAAGCGGCTCTTGCTACAACGCAATAAAGTGCACTGCAGCTCGCACACTGCTGCATTTTACAAATAATACGTAAATGTGCGCTTCTCTTTTATCACGTAACAACTACAAGTTGCCGCACGCTAGTGATATTTATCGCGCAGGTTCGACTAGTGACTGATGCCTGCACAAGAGCGGCATAGCGATTATGATTCAATTTGAAGTATTAGCCCACACATAAAATGTACGTGACCTATTATAACACTGAAAAAAAACCCTTACTTTCGAGTTAACAAGCGTACCCCTGTGAAGCTTTTTAGTACACCCAAAACTAGGAACCAGTGGAAGAGTTTCTGACCGACTGCTTGCTTATGACGTGCTTTTCGGGTCAAAATAGTTGGGACTGACCTGTCCATGTCCCAAGATAGCGTCTTGAGCCGGGGCCCCGACAGCAGAACAGATATGTCCTGGCACAGCTCAGGGCTGAGGCCCAGCGCTTCGCCCTCCGTCAAGATGGCTGTGGAGAGCACGTTGGCCTGATGCTGTGTGTGCTTCATGTTTATTGTCTCCGAGGTCTTGACGAAGTTGGTTTGCGAGCGGCTGTCGCTCGCCCAACTGCCGAATTCGGATGTCGCCTGTTCCTGTTTAGGCTCCACGATATCCTGAAAATGGAGAAATAACTCTAAAAATTACCAAAATACAGTCACATAAAGTATCAGAATCAGAATATTTTTTATCCATGTAATATTACTGCACTTATGAATCGTTAAAAATACCAAATAATGCTGAGCTACAACTATACCACCCGTTCAGAATGCCGTTCCTATGGTGAAGAACGGGCAAGAAGTTCCATCGTTGCTCTTTTTAAGATTTATATATTTCTGAGCAGTACGTTCTAGGCAGACTTGAGCAGCTGGTTAAAAAGCCCGCCGAATTTAAAGACGTTTTATAACTTTACCAAACGTCATATAGTACTGCGCACGAGTTTTGTTTTGCGTAGTACTATATGACGTTTCATAAAGTTATATACCAAAACAACTGTTTAGGCGACAAAAACCACTATTTATAATTAATTAAATTGCATTTAATAATAAAGGTAAATAAAAATAAACATAATATAAATACTTAACATGTAATTGAAATGGAACGTAATGCACGGCGACAGCTCCTATCCCTTTCGCATTCGTGCATTCCTACTCGTCCCATCTCGCTCTTCCTGTCACCTAAGCGCTCTCGAGCGCCACCACGCGAGAAAAAACAATACCTAATGGCCGGCGCGAGCGGCGATATTGCTGCGTTGAAAAATGTGTTAAAATAAGAAAATTACTGTGAAATTGTTAGTGATTTTTGTATAATATAAGTGTGTGAAGCAAGGGAGGCCTCCCGGAGTATTGGACAAGACGGTTAACCAGTAAATAAGTGGTGAGTGTATTTTTCCCTTCAATTCCTATGTTTCCACCCCTGTTGTCGTGCAAACGTTTTTCAGTGTTAGAGCTAATCTTTAAACAATTAAGCGCGTGCAATTTGACCACGGGCAAACTAAAATTAAACCAGCGCAACCAACAACATTTTTTACAATTTTTGTCTGTCTGTCTGTTCGTCTCGGCTAATCTCTGAAATGGCTGGACCGATTTTGACGGGACTTTCACTGGCAGATAGCTATTGTAACAAGGAGAAACTTATTTTAGAAAGACTTTTTTGTTAAATACCACGCGAAGTCGCGGGCGGGTAACAGCTAGTATAGCATCCGGCCGTAAATATTGCACGTCGACCTTTAGAAAGGGACTATTGGCTGGAGGCAAGAGTGAAAGAGATGACGCTCTACAAAGCCGATTTTTTTGCTATTGCCTATGTGCAATATTTATGGTCGGATATTGTAGTTAGTAAATATATGTGCGTGTACTGACGGGTGCGTCGAGCGCGGGCGCGGCGCGGATCCGGTCGTACATGGCGGCGGAGGGGTGCAGCGAGAAGGCGGTGAGCGCGCACTCGCAGCGCATGCGCGTGCTGGCGCCCAGCAGCGCGCCCAGCTGCGTCAGCCACGCCGCCAGCGTCTGCTCGCCCAGCCGCGCCTCCGCCGCCTGCATGTTAATGATACAATGATAGCTGAGCAGATAGGGTGAAGAAAAGGGATATGAAAGGGAAAAAGACAATATTATGCCACGAACATTATAATCGCTGGACAGAAACAAACACACAACTCTGTAATGACATCAAACAAAAACATAAAAGAATACAATTTAAAAAATATTAATTATAAAGTAATTCTCAAAAAATAGGTCCAATCACCCACATTACACACACCACACACTCTACTACATATATATTTTTTTAATTCTATTTATAGTTTATTAGTTTTTAGAATTATGTATATGTAGTGCACACAATTTTACTGCCTGTCTGTCATCTTTCTTTTCCTTCCTGCCAAAGGTTGCCTGGAAGAGATTGCTTTATAGCGATAAGGCCGCCTTTGTGCACACTTTGAATATTTTTTATTTTTTGTATGCCGTATTTCTAATGTGTGTGTGCAATAAAGAATATCTTATCTTATCTACATTCATCACACTGTTTTATATTTGACGGCCTGATTAGCGCAGTGGTAGTGACTCTGCTTTCTGCGCCGAGGGTCCCGGGTTCGAATCCTGGTAGGGACACAGGCTTTGTGTGATGAGCACGTATGTTTGTACCCGAGTCATGGATGTTTAATATGTATATGAGTATTATATACTGAGTTCGGCCTCAGTCCATTGTGCCGTACCCATAACACAAGCGTTAAGCTTAAAGTGGGACCGTATAGTTGGTGTGTTCGTATGGCGATATTTATTATTATTTACATTATCGCCAAACAAACACACATTAACTAAACTAAAAATCTTTTGCTTAGTTAAATTCTTAACAATCACTGACTGACGGACAACACAGCCTAAAGATTTGCAATTGAAAAATTTAAGTGCCCTAGCTAGATGTGCACTACGGAGGGATTTTTTGAAATTCTGCCCTCAAGGTAATAAGAGGGCAATGTTTGTATACAGAAGCATTTTTTATAACTTACGATATATAGCTAGTATAAAATAATTACCTATGTCTTTTTGCTAATAAAAAAGAAATATAATAATTCTAGATGTAGTATGGTATCAAGATATTGGTAAAATGCGAATCTGAACCTTCGCCACTGAACAACACATACCTTTTCAGTCTTTAGCTTGAGTCTCTCCAGCTCGTTCATGCCGGCGGTGATCGCGCGCACGTACAGCTCGCACACGAACGGCTTCGTGTCCGCCGTGCTCTGGATATAACAATAAATTCAGTTTTACAAGATTAGCTGTGAATACACAGAATGAATTATTCAAGTGGGCGTGATCTTAAACTATAGGGAATAACAAACAATGCTTAATGGACTCTCGAGACCGATTTTGATGACTACTAAAACGGTATTATTGGATTTTTGAAAAAATAATTTCCATAGGCGTGAATTGAACCCTGAAATTTTATTTGGCCTCCACGTGACGCAGGCTCCCTCGGCTAATATATCGCACCCTCAGAACGATAGGGGCTCAACTCAAAAATCATTTTTTTTTTGGGAAATCGCATTCAAAGATCTTTCGAACTGAACGAGGAGCACGAAAAGTACCGGTGTAAAAGAGACGGATGATCCCCTAAACTCAAAATTATGAATTCAAAATTGTGCTTCAAAATTATGGTTTTAATGTATGTTCTATCCGATGAATATTAAAACAAAGGCGTTTTTATGATAGAAAAAGCTTATTATATTTCCGTCTCTTTTACACCGGTACTTTTCGTGCTCCTCGTTCAGTTCGAAAAATCTTTGAATGCGATTTCCCAAAAAAAAATATTTTTGAGTTGAGCCCCTATCGTTCTGAGGGTGCGATACAAGGGCCACTGTTATTTTTTTTTCAACGCACTCGGTCGTACAGCACGCAGCGCTGTATGTACAGGTACCTGCGCGTCCACGGCGGCGGCGAGCGTGTGCAGGTGGCGCGCGGTGGCGGCGGGCGCGGCCAGCGCGGCGGCGGCGGGCGGCAGGCGCGGCGGCGGCAGCAGGCGCGCCAGCGAGCGCGCGCAGCAGTACAGCGCCGTGCGCGCCGCGCCCGCGCACGCCGGCACCACCATGCAGCGCGCTATTATCACCTGGGGGGGGGGGGGGGGCGGAACAATACAGATACCAACAAATCGTTGTACAATTAAAGTACACTGAGAAACTAATCACATGAACTCAAATATTGATTTCTTATATTTACGTATGGTACGTTCTTATGTTACGTACTTATGGTCCGATCTACGCAGAAAGTGCTCACAGTGTCTTGAGGTCTTGCAATGGTACTCTTGGTCTTGGATATTACGTACCATTGCAAGACCTCAAGACACTGAAAATCCTAAAAAATAGTTTTATTTCAACATGAACTCAAATTTGATGGATGGTAAATATACCATGGGCCCTGGGGTGGAAATTATAGACTTCGTGATATTTATATAATCATAATTTAAAACTCAGAACACTTTTTAAACCAAACGATGCCAAGGAGGCGCCATAGAGAAGCAAGAGAAAACCATAGAGAACATTATATAGAGCATTTTTCAATGATTATTGTCCAGGGCCTACACCACTCCCGCAGCGACTTATTGTAAAACAAACTTTTGAACCTCTAGGGGACGGATTTATGAAAAGCAATAGAAATCGAGTCATATTATTTATATTTGATAACATTTTCTCTCTTACTAATTCTGGGTTCATTTCTCAATACATGCAAAATATTTCAAATTCAAATCATTTATTTCATATAGGCCTACGGGGGCACTTAAAAAATTTCATTTATGATAATCATTAATGAAGAGTTGACCTGACACATTGTCCTGTGCAAATTTCAATACATTTCAGATTTTCCCAAATTTTCCAAATATCTGGACCACTTTTTCAAAATATCTTTCCCTAAGATCCATACTCGGGCTAGGACTATAAAATATATATCTAAATCGTTCCATCAGTTATCAAGTAATATGCTTAGAAACTAACAGTATTTAGTTTATATTCATATAGATACCTGAGCAATGAGTATGGCGACTTCTTTGGCGTTCTTCCACAGCTTCTTGTCGCGCGGCGAGGTGTCCAGCCGGCTCTGCAGACGCTCCACGAGCTGGTACCCATCCCGGAGCTGGGTTTGTTTGGCCTAAACAAAAAATAAGATATAATAAATTTCGTCCGAAATATTAACTGTGTGGCCCCAATCTAAGCGACGCTTGTATGCAGGGTATATGCATACATTACGAATTGTATTGACTTGAAACAGCTTACCGGTGAGATGATAGGTGTAGATTTGGGTTTGGTGTATTTGGTTGGTGTCAATCACATATTTCAATTATTCAAATAATTGATTTCAGAAAAATATGTGACAAATGATAGTCTGAACTGGAAGTGATAGTATACTGATAGAAAGTAAGCTGATACATAGATGATATAAATTAGTATAGATGATACATTATAGATTGAAGTGATAGTGTGAGCACTCACGTCAGTTCGAGTATGACTTCCCAAGTACCTGGTAAATAACTAATGGTCGCGTGAATGGCAGACCCTTCTAATTTTACATACGCCTGGCCCTCCTACTGGAATCAAGTTTAATAAGCTCACAAGTTTAGGACCAACTAGTATTAAAACTCTCCGTGGTGTCTTACTGCTGGACTAAGTCCACCTGTAAGAGTCTTGCTTCTGTGGAAATTTCGATCCGATCTTTTTTGTCTCCCGCTTTGAAATGGAGGGAAGTGGATAATTTTCTTCCAAATCCTTCTATTTTTATCTTTCGATTAAATTCGTGCGGGCTCCAAGACAATTAACTTTATCCCGGGACCCGCCGAGGGTCAAACCTCGGTGTCATCATGGGACACCACTGTAGATCCTGGCTTACAGTAGTAGCAGTGGTGGGAGTGTGTGGCGGGCCTAGGCCTGGCCCTACAAGAATATAGTACTGACCAGTTCAATACACCTGGCCCGCTTGTCTCGTTTGTGTAGCAACACAAACTCTATATCGGTGAGCAGTTCCCACACGTCTACCGTGAATCCAGCCTCCGCTTTCAACACATCTGCGAATGTGGGCTCTGCGTTTTCAAGATCGGGTTTGTCTGGAAATAAAAGATTTAGAATAAGGCCAACATAGTAATGTAAGGTTGTCTTTCTGGTGCTATTTTATTTTAACCCCCGATCTTGTTGCGTTGGGAAGATCCAAAAGACTGCAAAAGTTATATCCACACGTACATAAGCGTGCAATAAGCACACACCCCGCACTGACCGGCCAACCCGCACTGGGCCAGCCTGGTGGACTATGGCCTAATCCCCCTCGCATTGAGGGGAGGCCCGTGCCCAACAGTGGGACAGTAGCCGACACCTGCCATAATAAGCTTTTATCCAATTATTATTATTATTGTATAATACCTTTGGCTTCTTCCACAGCATCGGGTGTGAGTTTCTCCGATGCGCGGACTCGGTCCATCACAGCAGAGACAAGTAGCAGCGCGAGGTCCACGCAACGTTTGTCGGCTGCTAACTGCCGCAAACGCGTCACGAACATAACGCATCGCTCCTCTTTCAGCCATTCTAGAACTGGTAGAAACAAGAGACCATTATAATGACATCACCACTAATCAAAGACTGTTAAAGGCAATGAGTTTACAACCAGTGTGTTCTACCAGGGGCCTATTTCTGCTAATTAAATAAAATGACATACAATTGGCATTCCACCGACACACTATTGAGGTTCCATTACGACTGTGACAGATTGGCTATTCTGCTAAAACTTTAATGTCGTCTCGATGGAGTCTCATTTCAGTGTCAATGGTTGTGTGTCGACTGCTAGAAACGTCAGATAACGAGTAGAATACCAATACTTAGCTACATTATATTGATAGACGAATGAAGTACAGAATACGATTTAGTTATATGGCAGTTGAATGGCTGGTCAGTGGAAAGCCACTGGTCTTAAAAAACTAGTAGACTACCAATTGTCTAAAATCATTCAATCGACATTCCACTGAAGCGTTTGTAAATTAGCATAATTAAGCCCCAGGGATGATGTACACTGGCGACGTGGTCGCTTACTGTTATCTGCTTAAAAGATCTCACGGTTGCTCAACGCGCAATGGAAAGTATGAGTGGCGATACCTACCTATAGTTATATTGTTAGTAACTCATGTTACCCATATCTCGAACATCAATTAATTTGAACAAAGTACACACGCGACGCAGGAAGCCAGCGGATGGGAGTGGTGGGGCGCCATTATTTGTGGACTTCATTCAGGTAGGTCCAATAATGGACGTCTTTCGATCGACAACGAATAGGACCTAACTAAGTATTGACTGGATCTTTCGTGAATCAGGAAGCATTTGTGACAGAATCTCAAACTTAATTAAATTGATGATTAGAATAAGCAGTCCCATGAAGCCTATTTTCTGTGCACCCAGATGCTCTCAGCCCGCACTCACTTAAGTTTATCCTGACCTAAGGTCAGGACTATACTTGTCTGTGATATACGTCAACAGCTCACCTTCCGTATCTGAAGGCGGCTGTCCCTCAGAGTCCAGCAGCACTCTGAGGGTCGGGTGACCCCAGGGATTCCCCAGGATCCGCTGGAACCACTCCCCTCGCTGCAGCAGCTGGATCTCCCACGCTGGACTGATGCCATCTCTAGCGGAAGTGGCTGTTCGACTCTCCTGGATGTAATCGTCAATCGCCTCTTCCAAGAGTTTGTGGATATCATCTTTTCTCTCTGATTTATGCCATTCCGTCTGTTAACATAACAATGAATATAGTCTATGAACAAACTATTTACAGTGGGTTTACGTAAGCATGTTCCATCCTGCTCAAATTACTGATTTCTTAAATAACAATGCTGTCATTGTTATTTGACAGAACACTTTCTTGATGAGCATACAATTACTATAGTGCTAGAACCTACATAATGACTTGTATAGATATTAAACATCCTTGGCTTGGGTACAAGCATTTCAGCTCATCACACAAAGTTTGCCGCTACCGGGATTTGATTCAGGACCCTCGGTACAGAAAGCTGTATCAGCTGTGCCAATCAGACTAACATTCTGTTAAAGGGCCCTAGTCTTTGCTGCAGCTACTGCTGCTTCCATAGCTTCTTCATTGCTTCGACAACCAGATTAGCGCAGTTGGTAGTGACCCTGCTTTCTAAGCAGAGGGTCCCGGCTTCGAATCCTGTCAGGGACAAGCTTAGTGTGATGAGTATGAATGTTTGTACCCGAGTCATGGCTTTTTATTATATATAAGTATTTTATATACTGCGTTTTACAAGTGTTGGGTATTGTGGGACCGTATAGTTGGTGTGCTCGTCTGGTGATATTATTATTATATTATAGCGTCCTGATAAAAGCTAGCTTATCACCTGTAAAACGGTCCTCGCGGTGTGTCTCTGAAGCCAGCTTAGTAGGTGCGGATGTGTGGACGGCGCCGAGTGCTGGCAGAGACTGTGGATCCGCCGCCACGCGTCGCACAAGTGGCGCGTGCGCTCGTGCAGATCACAGTCGCCGCTCAGCCGCGCGTCCAATGACTACAGATAATAAAACTATGGGTTTAGTGCAGGATCGTTTAAAAAAGAAATCAATATATTGGCCCTTTCAATGTGGGCTCTCCTCAATGCGAGAGGTCGATTAGGTCACAGTCCAACACGCTGGCCCAGTGCAGGTTGGCGGACTTCACGCGTCTTTCATGATTCGAGGGGTTCTCTCAAGCATGTAGGTTACTGCACGATGGTTATCATGGTTTGAAAATGAGATTTGCACATGAAATCCCGAAATCCCAGAGTTGCGAGCTGGGGTCTGAACCCGCGACCCAAGGCAAGCGTTAAACCAACTCGGTTATCATTGCTTGTTTTTTCAAAAATAGACAATAAATCGCGGGGGACCGAAAATAAGGGTTGGATAATTTTATTAGGTTTTGTTTAGTTTTTATGTTGAGAAATGGATGTTCTCGCGGCATAACTATTCGTTACTCCGCGAAAACATCCAACTTTATCTCGAAATTTACTGGGCGGCATTTAATGAATTTTGTAACAGCGATAGCTTAATAACATTTAGTCCAATTGTACGGAGACGCTGGCACTGCTTGTTACAAATAAATTAAATTAAACTCAATAAAAAACAATCTTTGTTTATGTTAACAGTAGATAATGGATTACCGAATTCAAAATACGACCAAATTCTATCCTATGTTGTCAACGTTTTCTATGATTGGCAAAGAAGGATCATCTCACTTATATGTTATACAAAGGATAGAAATAATCTACTAATCCGATTCTAAAATAATATCACTAATAAAAAGCTACGTTATCCTTGAGTGCTATAGGCTATTTTTGATCGAGGTACCGTGGACGGAGCCGCAGGTAGAAGCAAGTCATTGATGCTATACCATCCATCAATTGATCAGAGTACGACACACTAGATAGCTAGTCCTATAATACAATATGGGGCCTATATTAACTGAAACAGTGATAATTGATAATGATTATCACATGCTAAACAATTAAAAAAAAAACATTGTTAGGAAACCTACATGTTTTGTAGTGAACCTAACCAATTCTCGAAAGATTTATAAAGTCCGCCAACGCGCACTGACCTATGTTATGTTGTCTGATTACCCCTTGCATTGAAAGGACATTTATTTTTAACTTAACATATTTCTAAACGTTCCACTTTTTAACGTCATAAGACTTATTCCCACACTCCAAATATGTAGGAATGCATTTCGTGAATGACATTCATACAACCGTTGAACGGCTCACGTTACTCAGCACTGTCTAACGCAATATGATAGTATGAATAACACTGTAGTACAAACATATTCGTACGAAATATGTATGCATTATAAATTACATTTAGATTATCATTAAAGAAAAGACAATACACATTGCAGACTAGCTGTACGCGCGACTTCATACGCGTTGACGACTATTTCAGAGTATCGAGGAAGGGTTTCTCCATCTTTCCACTTCCTGGGATAAAATCTGCCTAGTGTACTATAAACTTTTAGATATCCCAGGGAACATAATCCGGGACAAACATGATCTAAGATATTGATCTCATTATAAGTGTCGATTCTTAATGCCATGCTAAGTTATATGAAAATCTGTCTCGTGGATAAGTACAGTTATTTAGGTATCTCGCGAGAGCCATCCTTTGTCTGGGTAATAGGGTAAAAAGTATGCAGGAATTTCCCGTGATGCGCGAAAATACTTCTATATTGGATCCAAATCATTACAGCAGTTTTTTTAAATGTTTTAAAGGTACTTATTGATGATAAGAAAAAATATATATAATCATGATTAATTTACCCCAAACTGATACCATGTTAAATGCATTATTAATAATTGCATGGTTATGTAAGTTACAGTGTGCTCACAATATAGGCTTATTGAAAGGCAACATGATAGTACATTAATAAATATGATATTTCTACAAAAAAAACTGTCAAAAAAGTTACATTTGTTATGCCATTGTGATTCAATTATGAGATTGATAGAATATAGACATACAAGATAAAATCAAGTTGCAACATACAACTGGTGAAATTGCAATTTGGAGACATTACTGTCTAAAATAAACATAATAGGGTGGCAATAAATGTTAATAGGTATATATATAACCTAACTATTTAATATGTGAGTCACAAGTGTTTATACACACTTGTGAGTCACAGGTCAAATAGTGAGGTTATCTAAACTTATGGAAGTTACAATTACCAAAATTTATAGAAGTTAAATCAATTATAATGGCACTACAAAGCATGTTAAATTCTTGTAATATATTTAGTTTATTAGTTTGGTAATGGCTGATAATATTCTTTTTGTTTATTTACTTTATCACAGCTTAGGTCATAATTACAAAAATAATGGAGCAATTTTATAATAGGTACTATTATTACTGTATTAATTTGAATGTCAAAATTGCTAGAGGTACTTCCTTTTGGGTAAATTTGTATGAGTCAATGGAAAAAGGGACTTGGCATCATAGATCTAGAACAGAGATCTTGTTGTTGACATGTACATCACTGTCAAGTAGAAGATACTTAAGTGTATATAACCTACCAGTTAGGGACTATTATATAGTACTTATAGTATATTATGTAGTATAGTTGCTATTATTATTGTTTTAGACAAGATTATATCTATAGTAACAAAACTATCCATAAATAAGTGCCTACACTAGTGGCATGATGCTTGTGAAGATGTCACAAATATATTAAGAATTATTATCCAGGATTATGATAGGAAAAATACTGTTATAAATGTCCCAGGATAATTGTGAACCCCAAAATATAATTATAATGAAGAAATAATAATATAGGACTGTTGTAACAACATATTAAAGCACAAAGTGGTGTGAACAACATATTAAAGCACAAAAACCAAGCTGATTTGTGTAGTACATGCAAATTTGCACTTAAGTAATTCGCATGTACTACACAAAATTGCTTGGTTTTTTGAGCTTCAATATGTTACTTGTGACCCTCCTTCTATATTATTTCTTCGTCTGAGCATACTAATACCTATACACTATACATCAATTTTCTACATTTTCATTATTATTTTGAAACAAAATGGTTTTCGATATTACTGAATTACATTGAGATTGTAAAACTGTTGTCAATTGAAACATTTATTGAAACTAAACAGACAACAGCTTGTTGTTTGTTTCTGAATATGGGCCGCTAGGCTTGCTATGCTTGCAGGATGCCAGTGCTATGCCCGTTAGATCTAATTTTGGAAGTGTTGTTTCCATAATTTGACCTTGTCTGGGTGATGCTTAAGACATCCACAGTCCACTGTAAGGTATTCATCATACATCCCATTCATCATTTGATGTTTGTCTGAAGATATTTATTGTAAGCAATATGCCAGTGTGACAAAAATCCTATATAGTGCATGTACACTATTTTCGTTGGTACAAAACAAACGAAACCAGTAAGAAGAACCTGGTACAAGGCAGCTGAGAATATAATGTATGTCCACACACCTGAGGTTTGGTCAAGTGTATGTTTACAAATGTTAATGCAAATTTTCCTAGTGATAAGTAGCCGGGACATACGTGACTTCGCAATGTTATTATATGGCTTGCTGTCATCAGGGTAGGTAACTAACTGCTGATGATTGTTCTCAATGATCATTTCGGTATATATTCAAAATTCATAATTACACTAAATCAAGAATTAGTAAAAAGAGAATACGCTCTGTTCTAAATAGATAAACACTTATCCCGAACTTATTTAGACAATACGAAGATAAATGTACACCATGATTTTTTCAATGTGCATACAGCTCCAAGATCTATGACAACCGAGCGTTTTATAGCCCACACGCTAATATGCATGCTATGCAGAATACGTTTTTTTCGTGAAATGCATCGTGTAATAAGTAAAATACCAAATAGAAGAGCGAAATATACGAAAACAAGGTTTATAAAAGACAAATATGGCGGCCATAGTGAGCTTTACGAGCACAACGGCGTCGCATTATATACGTTTATCTTGATGATATAAAGAATAAAACTTACCTTGTAAAGTTCAATAAAATATGTTTTGCCTTTTTGGCCACTTGTTTGATTACTTTTCACGTCTTTTTCATCATTTGTAGAAGTCATTTCTCAAGAAAATATCGCGGCGAGACATTTATGCGCTTGTGTTTTCGAAATGATAATGTCAAAGTCAGTGTTGCATACTACAAAATATATACAGTACTTTTGGACGACATGTACAGTGTGGCAAAATAGAGTAGAAATCAATAGGGGCGCCACTATCGCCGCTCTTGCAACCCCGACACTAGTACGACGGAATAATTTTGATACATGATTTATTATTCATAATGCAAGCACTTTTAAGTTTTCTATGATATTGGCCGATAAGATATTTCTTATATATTCATGCATTAGGTGATTCATCACCTCAGTAGCAGACAGGTCAGGTTCGATTCCGTTTATCAAGATCAAGAGTTTATTAAGATTGCATGTTTAATAATGTTTCTGTTTCAACATGAGTTAGTTAAGTAATGTTTTTTTTTTTGTATTTCAGGGAAATAAAACATAAAGAACATAGTTAATGCGTTTTTTAATTAACATTCAAAAGATCTTCGTCTAAATACTCTACTCCTGATAAATCCATATCCCACTCATCATCATCAGTATTGCTGTCTTCTTGAAGATTTATTATTAATCGATCAATGTCATCATACAGAGTAATTCGCCTTTCGTAGTACTCCCGTTCTATTTTCATCACGTGCTGGCACGAAATGTTCCAGTCGTCTACTGAAACATCTTGAAATGCACGTTTAGCTGCTTCCTACAACAAGACGAATACAACATATTATATTGATTATTCAATAAAATATTATTTATTTAGTACTTTAGTAACGCTTATTTCATTAGTAACGATGTCCTAATTGACAGATAGGGTTGGTTAGTCGGCACTTGTAAGTACAAATCAGCACGCGTTTATACTAAACTCAGGTATTTTTGTTTGAATCGCAAGCGCACGGCCCATGTTTGAAGCCCAGTGCTGATGCATGCTTAAATCTCCGTCAGCAACATAAAAGAAATAAAGCAATAAATAAAAATAATGTGCAAGTATCAAGGTGAGTTAGATCGTACTAAACGAATGTACCTCTAAGCGCTCAATCTTTATTTACCGAAAAACCTGTAAACTGAAGCTTTGAGCCTGTTGTTTTAATCAATAAACACATTATTTAACTTAAAAACTGTTAAATAAACTGCTACGTACCTGTCATATCAGCGGTTCTTTGATAAACATTGTCGAGTTCTGACAAAAGATTTTGCGCCTCGAATTCCTCGAGACACCGCCTGTAAACTTTATAAATCACCTCTCTTGTTGAACTCCGAATAGATTTATTCATTGTAATTAGTTTTTACCGTTCTTCGACTGGATTATCACGGCGTAAATAAGTATTTATCCGTGATTTACCCCTTTGTTTACAAAATTGCGAAACACTCCACAGATAAAACATAAAGTTGCCAGGGTAGAAAAAAATTAGTTCCATTTCAAGACTTTTATGTCAGGCTGTATATTAATCTATGCTCTTCTATCGATAGAGGAAAACGTAGACAGAGCATAATAGAGAGACATGTACTCTTTTTCGTATTTCTATACACAATAAAATGACAAAAATTAAATCATGATCTTAGGAAATAAATGAAATAATATGGCCTTACTCTTGTATTTACCAACGCCTCAGTGTAGAATATTTAAAAGCGATAACAAACCACAAATATACATTAAAAGTTATAAATTGATGGTATAGGGATGGCACTATGAAAAAATAACAGGCTATCATAGATGCAAAAAGACGGAGTGCCGTTATGTAAACAGTTTAACAAGTACGAAGTAATAAGTGTCCCTCCATGATTTCCATACATTAGTTACAAGTAGCTAACTTGTAACTGGGTAATATACCGTCATCTTGTTAGTCGAGTATATTAATGTTAATGGATAATGATTTAATGAAACGATGTTGACAACTTTATATTTCACTGATGGAATCTAGCTAGTCTGCTGCCGAATCACAATCTAGGCAAGATAGCTTGACACAAGTTGAAAATAGGTATCGATAATAAATCGAAGCGAAAAAAATCCCACCGGAATATATGTTGCTTACACATACGGCTTGCTATAATTTGGTATATAGGCACCGTATAGAAAGTACGCTTTTTGCATAATGTAAAAGCGTTCGTCACGCGGTCGCACAGCCTTAGGATGCACACACATATACACCGTATACGCGAATTATTAAGTCAACGGTGATTACTTGGTGATTACCGGTTTTATTTATCTTTATTAAAAAATAAATAAAACTATTTTCGTCTTTGGTGAATGACAATTATTATGCTGGCAGCACTGCAGTACAAAGCAAAGCGAGCGAGTTGTGTCAAGAATTACTGCGTTTTTTACGTAAAATAATCTCAAATCACTGTTAAAGATGTAAAACATACGATTCATGGAATGTTGAATATGTACGTGAGACATTAATGCAAAATATGTGTAGTAAATCATCGTTATGGACGTACTCCTCGCTCATAAAAATTGATGTGTCAAAGTGCAGGGGTATAGAAGGGATGATAAATTTATCAATTTTCGATTCGTAATTGACAGAGTATTATTTTATAGAATCATTATTTCATGTTGAAAATATA
Source organism: Pheosia gnoma (assembly GCA_905404115.1). NCBI lineage: Eukaryota > Metazoa > Arthropoda > Insecta > Lepidoptera > Notodontidae > Pheosia > Pheosia gnoma. Next base: position 4,587,183 of record FR989917.1, on the reverse strand, counting down.
TTGTGAAATCATATAAACTTGATTAGACGCGGAAATATGAATGGGGCGTGTGATCTTGTCTGGGACATCTGGCGAGCTTTTGCTATCAAATCCCGTCCGTTCTAATTGGCAAATTATTTACTCTTGCTAGATCGTAACGAGCCCATTTTTGTATAGATTATATCACTATAGGCTTTGTTTTTTATTATTCCTTTTTGCAATTCCTATAGTCTGAATATTCTTCTTATCAACTAATGTCTTGGTACATTTCATAGTTCCTCACGACAGTAAATGTACATATTTAACGTTTCTGTGTCGATAAATGAACAGTCTGCTTAGTGTTGTGATGTGTGTATCAAGTAATTATAATATTTTACATTGTTGTGTAATTATTGTGTGATAAAGTTGTTAAAATGGCAAAAAAGTCGGAAAATACCGGGGGGAAGCTGGTTACCGTGTCGGTGGTCGGTCTGTCTGGTAAGAAAAATAATATTTTAAAACTTAGCTTACCATCTTATTTTACTAACAATGCAGTATGTATATCTACAGGTATTAAATTGGTATCACATTAAGAAGACCATATTATAAATGCGTGTTTGAAAAAAATCAATGACATCAAAGTCAAGTACATAAAAAAAACACAAATTACTATTATTGGTCTAACAGTCCATATCAACTTGTATTGATGATAATTCAAAGTATAAAAAGTAAAGATTGCAGTACAGCAATCTTTGATAATACTGATTACTGTAAAAGGCATATCTTCAGTAAAAGCAGGCAAGCCCTCTATTTCTTTCTGGCTCTTCTCAGTTAAGATTGCCCTTCGATCGTTAATTAAATTCAATCCTTAATCTAGTTAAGACTACCAGTAATGCATTTTGTAACCAATACTAAACATACTCCATATGGAGTGCTTAAAATTGGAACTATATTGTATTTGGGCAAAGGTATATTTGAACAGACTCATAAATGCTTTGATTTTATCAATAATGATAATATTATGATTATTGTGCAGAACAGTTCATTCATACTCATGTCTGCTGTGCTATGAGAGAGTATAGTAGTATGCATAGTACAGTCTAACTGGTGAAACAGGGAAAAAGACCGTCAATGTTCTAACTCAAGCATTTACCCAAGTACATGCTTATATGTAGGTCTATCTATGCTCATTATCATACTGTTTACCACTAAGTGTGACAGACAATCTAGGTACATGAGATAATGTATTTGCAAAGTGTTCCTGACAATCTGCATTCTAATTATGTCACTCACTACTTCGTAAATTATGACTTCATAATCATCTCAATGTTGATTCATCACAAAAACTTGAGATCACTTGATTGTTTTTTTTTGTGGGCATCATGAACATACCAAGTCATTTAGCAAATCTAGTTAATCTGAGAATTATTAAGAAATCTGTTTCTTCTGAGTGATTCATTTCTAAGCTTTGTTTTACATGACTGGGCGACTTACCACTCCTTTGATATTATTATCACTTAATGTGGACAATAATTGCAATCTAACATAACATAATTATTAGGCTAATCCCTTGAAGTTGAAGTATGTTTCTAAAACCAATTTTGGAATGGTGCTCTCTAGATTTTTTTACCATACTGGCTTTACCTTTTAATTTACTGCGATGAAAAATATAACATATTTACTAACCCAATACTGTTGCCAAGATTCAGTAACATCTACTTGGTTATCTTGCAAAAACCTTTCCATATCTGGAGATATAAAGGTTTCCACTATTATGAAACAGACTATAAGCTATCACCATGCTAAGTTTCATCAAATTCCGCCCAGTAGTTTTTCCATTATGAGTAAACAGACAGAAAAGCCAAAAATCCAAAATTGGCGTAGTTTTCCTCAGTGTCAAAAAATCAAAGACCACAAAAATGGGCCCACCCATTCTTGAGTTATAAATGTTATAACTAACACGGATTTTTTTAAATATATAGATTTATTACAATGCAATGCAATGAGTAAGCATGCATGTCGTGTCTTTAACCTTATAAAATTGAGCAATATTTTTTCATAATTATATTTTTGCCTTTCACTGTAATGTTAAATGTACCAATATGCTCCCAACCACGTGAGGTAATCATGTTGCGATGTACCTACGTAGTGGGATTTATTGTTATTATTTTTTAAGAAATGCATGGGCAGTGTTGTGGTCTGATCACTGAATTTTTATATGAATACAACCTCAATTTGTCCTATAATCTTTTCGACAGTATTCGGATTACAATCAAATGGTATTTTCACAGATTTCGAATCCTTACATTTCCTGGCTCACACCAGTTGGGATGGCTGTCAAATATGGTTAAGGTCGCATCACATAAAGTGAGAAAATATAGCGGCTCTGCAGTTGCCGAATTCATAAACTTAGGCATGCGCAGAGCCTATATCATTACTCATTTTATGTGATGCGACCTGTAAACGCCTGTCATATGATAATCCTAGTCACAACTGACCTAAAATCACTCAAATGCATATAATAAATCATTTATAACTAACATTGCGCCTTATTCAGGTCACCATTACAATCACCCATTTAAAAACCATAACCGCCTCTAAATAACAAATCAATATGGTACGTATTAATTGAATAAAACAACCCCCAATTCAGTATTCTGTCATAAGTTTTCAATAAAGTGTCAGCCATTGTAAATGTACCACTATAAATTAAGCTTTATAACTTGTCATCCAAAGTGTATATATATTTGAGTATCTCATTCAATCTGGATGACATGCCTTATATTGAATGGACTGTCTATTGATGCATTGTTATCTATACTACTTCCTGTTATCGCGTGTAGGTGTACGCATAGATTTTCTATATTCTACGCCAGAGAAAGCTGATAACGTTTGGTCATGTTGTTTGAATAATTATTGTGATGTTCTTTTGTGTAAATAAGCCATTTATAATGTTTACTGAATTCTCAAAATCACTCTTGGATACTTGTCTAGCTAGCTAACTAGCTCTTCTACCTGAACACAGTGTAGTTTAAGAATTACAAGGTTGTAGTTCTTAAACTACACTGTGGTCAAAAAACAACACACAATTTATTCTGCATAAAGTTCTTACCGGAGAATAGGCAGCAAAATGCTTGCTTGTTCTCGTCTTCAAAATACCTATGACACAATTTTTACAGCGTGGTTCAGAAAGGGTATACTAACCCTGGATTTGTTATCATCATGTGATTCAGAATTTCGATAGTTCAGCTTAAAAAAAAGAATTGCCCACCAAAAATAACAATTTTATTTTTTTTGGGAACATTGTATCAGATGATATAGTAGCATAACATTGGGGGTCCACATTGATTTCTTATATTTACGCGAATACTAGACATTTGAATAAAACAAATTTTACAAACTATGACACCAGGACGTCAACCACCTCAGTCCTCCCGCGACCATGATTGCTGTAAAGCAGCCGAAACGTCGGGAACGTAAAAAACAAAAAATAAACGCGACAAAATCCGTAAAATTAGTTGTATTTAAAAAAATTGGGGGTCCATCTGGAGATCAGAATTCATGGTTGGCTAAACTAACATGACATTTTATTTGAACAGGTACTGAGAGAGAGAAGGGCCAGCTGGGCGTGGGCAAGTCCTGTCTGTGCAACAGATTTGTCCGTATGCACGCGGACGATTACAATGTCGACCATATCTGCGTTTTGAGTCAGGTATGTCATAAATAATAAATATCGCCAGACGAACACACCAACTATAGGGTCCCAAACTAAGTCATACTTTTATTATGGGTACTGTACAATGGACCGGGGGCGATCCCAGTATATAATTCCTTAGATATCAAACGTCCATGACTCTGCTACAAACATTCATGTTCATCACACTAAACATAGGGACCTAAGATGAGTGGAAACCGGTACCCTCGGTACAGAAAGCAGGGTCACTACCAACTGCGTAAACTTAAGATAATAGCATACGTTTGAAGATAAATGGCTGACGAGAGTTATCTGAAGGACCGAGATGATTTACTTCACCCTACCAACCGACATAAGTTTGAAAATGTTTAACATATTACATATTTAAATTATAAACGATTTTGGTCAGATCTAAAAAACATATTTTTTTATTTTAATGTATTATCGATGTTGGTGCATATAAGTATTGTGAGAAAAACTATAATCTCATTTGACGCTTAAATCTAAGAGCGCAAGCACCCTCGCTCAAAGTTAATCACCTTTTGTTTTGCTGGCGCTGCGATGTACTAGGTGGGGTCTTAAGCAGCTCTTAAGTTAGAGTTGCATTTCAGTATTTTGCGTTAATTCATATTCTGAATCTAGAAACTAACCTATCGTTTGAAGAATTCATCCCTGAAAACAGCAATCTCTTTCAGTCCGACTTCAGCGGTCGCGTGGTGAACAACGACCATTTCTTGTACTGGGGCAGCGTGCAGAAAGACAATGATGAGCAAGATTACAGGTTCGAGATTCTGGAGCAGACGGAGTTCGTGGACGACGCTTGCTTCCAGCCGTTTAGAGGTACCTACGAGCTTTTACTCTTATGGCCTGTTTTATTTGCAATGTGCTGATAATGATATACACTATCAACAACTTATCTGTTAGATGGTCCATACAAATTCGGTCAAATCAGTTGTGGATAAGGATTATCGGCAAATTGTGAAACGGGCCCTTAGTTAAATTGTGCTTAAATGTAAATGAGGCTATTGTGTCAAATAGCAGTTATAACAGTATTTTTTTATATGTTCTCTTGTCACTCTAGCTGTTTTCTCATTTATGATTTTTCTTTCTTTGTTTTTGTGTTACGTTTAGAATACTGTAAATAAAGACAAGTCTGCTGAGTTTCTTGAAGGATTTGCTCCGCTTGAGCTCGCGTTTCCATTCGTTTGTAGAGTTAAAAAGGTTTGCACTGAGATGGAGTGTGCCCAGTACCTATATAAATAATAATAATATAATAATACCAGCCCTTTTTGATGTCCCACTGCTGGGCACGGGCCTCCCTTCAATGCGAGGGGGATTAGGCCATAGTCCACCACGCTGGCCTAGTGCGGTTTGGCGGATTTCACACACTTTTCAAGGGGTTCTCTCAGACATGCAGGTTTCCTCACGAAGTTTTCCTTTACCGTTTAGCAAGTGATAATCGTGGTTGAAAATGAGATTCGCACATGAAATCAAGAAATCCCAGAGGTGCGAGCCGGGGTTTGAACCTGCGATCCTCGTTACCGAGGCAAGCGTTCTACCAACTTGGCTATCACTGCTATAAATATTACCATTATATACCGGGCACTTTACATAGGCCCCTATTTCATTGGGACCTATCAACGCTGCCTGTTCAGGAACAGGATCTCCACAGTTTACGTGATTCCTAGGGATTTATTTGGTGAAATATGGGTGCACTGCAGAACATATTTAACTACCCCTTCGCGTTGTAGTTAAAATAAACATGTTCTTTGTAGTCGGCAAAACCGAACCGTACGTGAAAAGATGCGTCGCCACCAAGCTCCAGTCGGCGGAGAAGTTGATGTACGTCTGCAAGAACCAGCTGGGCATCGAGAAGGAGTACGACCAGCGGCTGATGCCCGATGGCAAGCTGACCGTGGACGGGTTCCTGTGCGTCTACGACGTGAGCCTCGTACCGGGACGGACATGGGAACGGCAGGTCAGTCGCATATACAAGCTAGATTTTGTAATACAAAAATAGAGCCACTTTTGCCAGTGTTGAGTATTTTTTTCTGGTTAATTGATTAGGCTTCTTCACTAACATTGATGATAATTAAATAAAATTCATATATCTCTATCAGGTAAAACGGTGGATTCTTTACTGATAAAAATACCGAACACCTTAGGAGAACCTAAAAGGCAAGATTCGCCATTTTTTTTAAATTTAATTTTGAAGTATGTCTTAACGTACTTGTGATAGATCTTTATGGTTAATCACTCCTAGCACAAGCTTGAGCTTAGTTGGTGTGCTTAGTTATACTGCATTTATAGCACATTTCAGGCAAGATTACAAAATTCGTTCATTTGTTCTAGAACGAAGTATCAGCAGCAATTCTCCAAAACATCATCAAGCTCAAAAAGCCGGTGGTCCTCGTCACCTCGAAGAACGACGAGGCGAGCGAGCAAGGCATCCGGGAGGCTGAGCGGCTGGTGCAACGCAAGGAGTTCAAGGGCTGCATCCCTATTGTGGAGACGTCCAGCCATGATAATGTCAATGTGGATCAGGCCTTCTTCCTGTTGGCACAGATGGTTGAGAAGTCTAAGGCTAGGATTAAGGTATGCCTTATAGCATCTACTCTTATTATTTACTAACTTTAGCCCGCGGTTTTTGCTTCACAGCTCGAACCCCAATAGTATTAGCGTGATGCTATACCCGACCTTGTGAGTAACTATAGGTTATAGTTAAAAACCGCTTTGAAAATGGTTCCTCAAGATTTTCATGCTTGAATAAACAGACACACAGACATTATTCTTAAAACTTAATTTTGGATTTTGCCGCGTTTTTTAGTAATTTTTCATGTAGAGATATTGTGCTGTTATATTAATATAGATAGGAAACGCAAAGTCCTCCTAACTGACTGTCTACCGATCAACACACAGACTAAACGTTACAGAAAGCGATTATTTTAAATATCGCCAAACAAACATCCAAACTAAGAGATAATAGCCCTAGGTTCCGAATTTCGGTTACGTTGGCCAATCTCAACTGAGATTAAGACAACTACGCAGGAGATATAGTGCATAAATGTATGCGCAAGCGCAGGTGCGCCATCTCATCCCCCACTCTCGTAGTCCGATGATCATAAAGATCAGGCGCAGGACTTCCGGCCGTACATGCTCCCCGAGGCACCAGCGAGTGATAATCATGGTTGAAAATGAGATTCGCACATGAAATCCAAAAATCCCAGTGGTGTGAGCCGGGGATTGAGCCTGCGAATCTCGTAGCTAAGGCGAGCCTGCCTCCTACGTGCCTGTCACTGGGTTTTTTTGCTAATATCAATAATAATGAAGTATTATGTTTTGTTAGGTTGCGAATTACGCGGAGGCACTGCGAATAAGAAGAGAAACATTGGATTTCGTGACCGAAGCGTTTACTCAACTCATCAGAATGCATGTCCAAGACCATAAGTAAGTGTTCTGAGCATTATTGATATCTTCACTTTGATTTTCATTTACAAAAGTAATTTGTAAATGTGGGAACCATGTAGCCATTAACTTGTAATTATATACTTAGAGTTAGTACTTTTTTTTTTTCAGCTGCTATAGTCTGCCTACCCGTTCCTACATTGTTCTCACATACCTATAACAATGTACTGCTCAAAAATGCAAGAGATCTTTTTAAAAAGAGCAACCATGGAGTTTCTTGCCCGTTCTTCACCGTAGGAACGGCATTCCGACCGGGTGGTAAAGTTGTATGCTAATCTACGACTCTACCACACGTTCGGAATGCCGTAGTGGCATGGCCTTCTTCGCCTAGGGTCTCGGGTTCAAATCCTGTTAGGGCCAATCTTTGTGTGATGAGCACGAATGTTGTTTGTACTCGAGTCATGGATGTTTAATATGTATATAAGTATAATAACTGAGTTCGCCCCCAGTCCATTGTACGGTACCCATAATATAAGCGTTGCTTAGTGTGGGACCCTATAGTTAGTGTGTTCGTCTAGCGATATTTATTATTATTTATTTATTTATTTTGCTTACCAGGGAGATGTGGTCGGCGGCTAGCAAACGACTATGTCACTATCCGGAGTGGATCAAGTTCGTTCAACAATTTGGAAATGATGGTACTCAAGTAAGTATACACTTTTAATATTGCTGACGAGATAATAAATACAATTTGACAACCCTAATGGCGCAGTTGGTAGTGACCTGCTTTCTGTTCCGAGCGCCCCTTAGGGTCAAAAATTGTGTGATGAGCACGAACATTTGTACTTTAGTCATGAATGCTTAATCTATATAAGTAACTAGCTGCGCCCCGCGGTGTTACCCGCGATTAAAAAGTATGTCCTTTCCCCTAAACTACCACTACCTATGCAAAAAATAATGTCGATCCCTTGCTCTATGAAAATTTATTACAAATCTATCCCACGGGAACCATACATTTTATCGGTATAAAAAGTACCTTATGTGCTATTCCAGACTATAATCTATCTCTGTGCCAAATTTCATCCAGATCCGTTCAGCCGTTGTGGCGTGATTGAGTAACAAACATCCATCCATCCATCCAAACTTTTACATTTATAATATTAGTGGGATTACATACTGGTATCGCCCCTAGTCGATTGTACGGTACCCATGATACAAGCGTTGCTTAGTTTGTGACCGTACAGTAGGTGTGTTCGCCTAGCGGTTGTATTATTAAACATCAATGACACTTTTCACTTATCTTTTATTCAGGTGGTGTTCCGTCGTCACATACGGAGGCTGAAAGAGGAGAGGGCAGCTAAGAAGCTTCGCAAGCAGCTCGCCAAACTGCCCCAAGTGTTGTCCCGCATGCAACTACCTACCGAGGACTTACAAGAGAAGTATGTGGGACTTAACTGTTTTTTTTATTTATTTTTTTACATTATAGGCAAGTATTTGATCTCGATCTCACCTGATGGTAAGTGACGATGAGATCTACGATGTTGCGTACTTGCCTAGAAGGTACCTGTTCACTCTCGACTTGAAAACATCCAGATTATAGTCAACGGGGAACAAAGACGCCGGTAGCGTGTTCCATTCCTTGGCAGTTCGCACGACGAAAGTAGAAGGTACGAAGAAGAGAAGCTACGAAGGAGCTAACGTCATCTCGTATCGTGTACCTGTATAAAACAAATGCATCATATATCATTTAATTTAAAAAACGGCTTATCCTTGGTCTGATTTGGATATTTGTTAGTATAACGCGGCCACAGAAAGCTCAATACAGGATCCGGTGGAGAATGAAAGGGAAGGTCTTTGACAGCAGTGGTACACAGAGGCCAAAAAAAAAATACTACATACTATTATCTATGGCATAAATCTATGTCGTTCTATTTATATGACAATTGATTTTGCCGTGATTCTATCTATAATCATAGTTGTCTATGGTTACATGCAAGTTGTCCATATTCGCATATATGGTCCTAGTTCTGTGTGAATTTCCCCAATTAGGGAGATCATTCAAAAGTATTTACCAGATTACTATGTGTTGTATAAATGGGGTGGATTAATGTTTATATTCTCAAGCCTAGTCCTTTCAATAGATCGCGAAGTTCAGGAGTCCACTACTGGGATCAGGTATACAACGTGCGATAAAATCCTTAAAATTAGTTTTATTTCAATATTTTTAAGTGCTTTTTTGGCCTACATGAATAAAAAAATGATTGATTTTGTTCACAGCGATTGGCCAATGGTGGTCCGTCAACTGCGCTCCCACCGCGACTACTCGGTGTACTTCACTGAGGGCCGGACTCGGGACTCGGGCTCCGAGTCGGGATCCGAGCTGGACAGCCCGCTGGCCATCGACACCACGCTGCGGGTCGGCGAGAGAGCTAGATACCAGGTTCATATTCCAGTTAGATGATAACTTGGTGTACAGAATTATTTAATAAGAGTATCCCAACTTTTGGACCTGTTCTTCTTAAGCGTATTTGTAAGCATTATTTGAAGTCAGAATGAATGAAATGTATGTCAATTTTTGTTTTTCTAATTGGACAATAATCTATGAAAAATGCTCTATACATAATGTTATTTTCGTTCGGTTTTCTCTCTACTCTATGGCGCCTCCTTGACATCGTTTGTTTTGAAAAGTGTTCTGAGTATTTAATTAAACGCAAATAAGGTCTACAGCGAAACTGTGTAATAAAAGTAGTGTATTTTTTTAAAAAGGTACCCTTATACTAAGCAAAATTATGACACATATTATATACATACATATTACACTGTAATACAATTTTAATTGTAATGGAATTGTTATAGACGCTGGGACAATCGCAGAAGATCCCGTACGAAATATTGGAATCCAACGAGGCGGCCGCCGTCTTCAAGACGTTCCTGCACGAGGCGCAAGAGGAACACCGAAATTACGAGTGAGTTTGCTTCTCAAACATATGTTTAGATTTACAATAGGGCTAATTATCTCTGTCCTTCTCATCGTCGTAATGTGTGAGCGTGTCAGAGATATTTTAAGACGTGTCAAATTTAATCTATACTAATATTATAAATGTGAAAGTTTGGATGGATGGATGGATGGATGTTTGTTACTCTTTCACGCCAGAACGGCTGAACGGATCTGGATGAAATTTGGCACAGAGATAGATTATAGTCTGGAATAGCACATAGGCTACTTTTTATCCCGGTAAAGTGTATGGTTCCCGTGGGATAGATGTTTTAATTTTTCATACTTTTTATCGCGGGTAACACCGCCGGTCGCAGCTAGTTTAGTCATAAATTGAAGTCCAGTAGCCGTTCAGCCGTTCAACCGTTCAGGCGTGATTGAGTAACAAACATCCATCCATCCAAACTTTCCCATTTATAATATTAGTGGGATAGTGGGATTATATATAAAATACGTAACAATTTATTTGTTATTTTTTTAATATTAATCTCTGTAACATGATAGTGAACTGTCTTGGAACTCAATTATTGGCTTTAGACTAAAATGTATCACGACCGTTTGATAGCTGGTTGTATTTTTTTTTTTAATAAGAAATAGGTTAGCGAATTTCCCAAATAAATAAATGAATATATAGATTTCGTCTTCCATCTGCGTCTCTCAATTCCATGTCTAGCGTACCACCAACTTAGCAATCCCTGCTTCAGATGGTGTCAACAATTCAAGCACCTCCTCGAGGAGACTGGCTACGTCACGCCCGGCAAGCAGCTGTCGGAGGTGCGCGTCTTGCTGATGGGGCGCGAGTGCTACGAGGCGCTGTCCGACGAGCAGCAGCAGCGGGTCTACGACCAGCACCAGAGGCAGATACAGCGGAGGGCTAAGGACAACTTTCAGGTTAGGGCAGCCTTTCCCAACGTGGCCGACAACGCCCCCTTGTGGGCGCTGCAAGCCTAAAGGGGGGCGGTAAGAGGCCCGAAAATGGAGGCGTTATGTAGAGGCTTACAATAAATAATTTAATTTGAAGATATTGTGGTTTTTAAGTTGGTGAAAAAATGGGGGTGTTAAAAATAATTCACGCTCAATGTGGGCAGTAGACAAAATAAGTTTGGGAACCCCTGCCTTAGGGCCTAAAACTATTAAATTTGGGGGAGGGCAACACTCACCCCCGACATGCCAACCTCACAAATACCTTAGGTACAATCCTATGTTACACTTGCCGCCTCGTAAGAGATAGATATACGTGATAGAATGCGAAGCGCATAGTTAGTTATAGGTCGCGTCAAATAAAATGACCATAGATGGCGCAGAGCCGCCAGCCGCCGACGTATATTCGTAATTGTTGAATCGCGCGTAGTGGGCGAGATGAATTGCACTTTAATGCGGTGTAGCAAGAGTCGCTATTTCTATGTAAATGTGTTTTCAAATTGAAATAACTATTTTTGAAGTAAAACTATTTTTAAGGATTCTATCGCGTTTATTTGTTTGTTTTTACTTTCCCGACGTTTCGGCTGCTTTACAGCAACCATGGTCACGAGAGGACTGAGGTGGTTGACGTCCTAGTGTCATAGTTTGACGGGGGTACCCTCATATTTAGTTGTTACTTGCGGTCCGATCTACGCAGAGAGAGCTCACTATTTTTGTTAAACCTTATATTTTAACCATGTTTCTTATAATATTACCTTGATTTGTTTAGGAGCTACTATTGGAGCACGCGGACTTGTTCTACCACTACAAGAGCATATCACCCACCGGCACCGTCACGCAGGAAGACATCAAGGAGATCACTGACGTTCTGCAGGACGACTTCCGGTCAGTAGCCATATGACAGCCATATATAATACCAGCCCCTTTTTTAATGTCCCACTGCTGGGCACGGGCCTCCCCTCAATGCGAGGGGGATTAGGCCATAGTCCACCACGCTGGCTCAGTGCGGGTTGGCGGACTTCACACATCTTTCGAGGGGTTCTCTCAGATATGCAGGTTTCCTGACGATGTTTTCCTTCACCGTTTAGCAAGTGATAATCGAGGTTGAAAATGAGATTCGCACATGAAATCTCAGAGGTGCGAGCCGGGGTTTGAACCTGCGATCCTCGTTACCGAGGCAAGCGTTCTACCAACTTTGCCAGTCATATAGTAGTCGTATTGAGAAACAGGTGAAATAAATAAATATCGCCAGACGACCACGCCAACTAAACGGTAGCACGCTAAGCAACGCTTGTATTATTGGTTCCATACAATGGACTGGGGGCGAACCAAGTATATAATACTTGTATAAATATTAAACATCCATGACTCGGGTACAAACATTGATCCTCATCACACAAAGTTTGTCCCTACCAGGATTCGAACCCGGGACTTTCGGCACAGAAAGCAGGTTCACTACTTACTGAGCTAATCAGGTCGTCACAGGTGTAATAGGCACACGCAGTATAAATAGTAACCTATATGGTTTTGGATTAGATAAGCACCAGTCTTATACTCAAACTGTACTCAAAGATTTAAGTATTATAGATATTAAATGAAAAGTGGTTTATTCAGCACATAAAGATACACAAATAGGCTAGTCGTACGTCAAACAGCTTAGTGGTTAGAGAGGTTGTAGTCGTCTAAGGTTCGGGTTCGATGCCAACCTGGCCATTAAACTATTGATTTGAGGCAAAGAAAGTAACCAGAGTACTACAATGGAATCGTAATGGTTAAGTTTGATAACTACGAGGCCATTGCCATACAATTTCGAGTCAGTTCTGAATAGATTTGTGGCCCTATAATGTTTTAAATGAATATTTGATAAAACAAACGGGGGAAGAGGAACCCACCACTGACCCTCGGCTTGTCAAACTTTCCAATTATAAACCAAATAAGTTTGATCGATAATTAAAGAAGCCAGTAACACCGAACTCCTCTAAGATGTTAGTCGAGAAACTATACGAGTATTATATCACGAGTGTCGGAACCCCAAATAAATATTTTAATATTTTTATTTCAATGCTATAACCAGCTTTCCGTCATGTCTCATCTCCCAGATACAAGATGCTGGACCGCATGGAGCAGGACAGGAAGCTGATGCTGTTCCAGCACCTGGGCTTCGTGCACTGTCCGATGCGCGAGCACTGTCCGGCCGGCAGCAACTGTCTGGACGCTTCGCTGCCCCTCATACTCAACACTCGAGTAGGGTAAGGAAAACGGCCATACCTGCATATATTATTTTACTTTTAAAATTATAGAGAAGAATTATAGTCTTTATTATTTGTAGTTTAGGGTATAAAATTAGATGAGCAGATATGATGTCTCAGTGCAGTTTTGCGACTACTACCAAATGGGTAAGGTAAAAGCGTCTCTAGTCATAAGGTCACAGTATAGAGAGTGTTTTTTTTTAAACTGGTACAGTATAGGATAGTCCGAATTCATAGGTGATACGTCTTAGGGACCTTTAGATTTTTTTTTAAACCATTTTTGCAGAATATTTGTTTTGGTCGAGTGTGCTATTTACAAAGCATGCTGTATTTTTTTATTCCGATGTATTCAATTAACCTATGGGGAAAGAGGACCCACCACTGACCCTCGGCTTGTCAACTTCTTCGATTATAAACCAAACAAGTTTGATCGATAATAAAAGAAGCCAACAACACCCGAACTCCTCTAAGATGTTAATCGAGAAACTATCTATCACGAGTGACGGGACCTCAAATAAAATGCAATTCTCCGCGACACTACACATGTTTACTACTACATGTATTCAATTACATCATACGTGTTAGGATCGTATACCTGAGATGAAGTTAAGGGTCCACCATCAGAGGCTCAAGCCCAATTTTTACATACCGTAATTGTAACCTAAGGGTCGTCCGTCCTGGTCATACCACGCAGGTTTTATGAATGCAAATAACAGTGTAAATGATTATATTAAAAGATCCTGCTTACCGATTAGCGTCGATTCTCTAATCATTTCACCACGAAGGTGAGGATATTATTGTCATAGGATAAGAAGAATATTATAAAATGGACTTATAGCAGTCGTATTTAAGGCTTAAATGAAGCGTGCGTAAGGTAGAGATGTGGTCTTTTATTATGGGACTAGGCCCGCCACACACTGCCACCACTGCTACTCCTGTAAGCCAGGATCTACAGTGGTGTCTCATGAAAGATGTGGTCTGTCATCAGGTCGCTGACGTCGGCCGGCGAGTCGCAATGCCACGCTGGTCCGCCCGCCGCGCCCTGGGCTCTCACCACAGATGCTAACCAGATCAACGTCATCATACTGGGGGTGAGTGCTATTTGATGATTTATCATGCCCTAATCCAGCCTTTCCCAAAGTGGGCGATAGCGCCCCCTTGTGGGCGCTGCAGGCCTAAAGGGGGCGGTAAGAGACCCAGAAATAAAATGGGGGCGTTGTGTAGAGGCTTACAATAATTAATTTAATTTGAAGTTATAGTGGTTTTTAAGTAGGTGAAAAAATGGGGGCGCTAAAAAATAATTCATCAGTATCTTCGCGATCCGCGTTTTTCCTAATGTATGCAATGCCGACTGCCTTGCAAATTATAACAAAGAACGCTGAACGTTCTTCTTTGTGTTTTGGGCTCTTTGATTATGAATAAAAGTTTGAGGTGTGGATCTATCCATTAGGTAAAATATGACTACTGCTGGACTTAGGCCTTTTCCTATGGCTTCCACCCATCGCGGTTTTCGCTAGAATTTACCTGTGACGTGTGTTTCACGCTGACCGTTGACCTCGGTCAGACATGACATATGCAATATGGAGCTTAATAGTTTGATGTTATGGTCTCAATCGTGACTGTCAGGTGGAAGGCATAGCGGGCGAGTTCGGCAAGCGGCTGCTGGCCGGCTGCGACGCGGAGCGCTGCGCGCGCGCGGCGGGCCGCGCCTGGCGCGTGCAGCAGCGCGTGCGCAGCGACGACTTCAGCGCCGACACCACCGCTATTGACGACTTCGCGCCCAACGGTCAGTGTGTTCACCACTTTGTACATAGATACATCTTATTTGCATTCTTTTTCCAATTTGTAATGGAGATTGTGTATATTTTTCTATTAATATACAGCATCCCACTAATCCCACTAATGTTATAAATGTGAAAGTTTGGATGGATGGATGTTTGTTACTCAATCACGCCAGAACGGTTGAACGGAACTGTACGAAATTTGACACAGATAGATTATAGTCTGTATTAGCACATAGTATACTTTTTATCCCGGTAAAATGTAGGGTTGCCGTGGGATTGATTTATATGGTACATACTTTTTATACTTTTTAATCGCGGGTAACACCACGAGGCGCAGCTAGTTATATATATATATATATATCGATATCAAGCCCTTTGGGAAGGCCTGCTCTAAATGTCCTCACAATTAATTTCAGGTTACTTTTGCGTGTACCAAGATCAGGAGTCATTCGAGTACATCAGAGGCTGCGCTGAGAAGACTCTCCTTTCGAGTCTCGAGCAAGAGGATAAGTTACCTTTCCAGGTATGTTCTATTTACAACTGCAGTCCGTAACAACACACACATACACCTGTGTTCTATAGACCACTGATTGCTTTATACTGTCCTGTTATACGGCTTTCTCTTCATCCACAATTCATACATCTCCTCATCCTACCGTCGGTTGTGGGTGCTACAGATTGTCCGTTCCTGAAATAAGACCATTTATCTGGTCGTGGAAGTTCTCCTTGGGCGAACTCTTGGGACACTAACGCTTAAGTTTGCTCGGTTAATTCCTTACGTCAGACTTCCTTCATAAATCCTCTAAACATGGCCAAACCATGACTATACCTGGGTTATTATTTAGAAGGAAGCTGGTGTACCAACGTGTGCCCCTGTGACTCGTCTTGTCTGACCTACTCGTAACGGACAGCTGACCTGAGTACCATAGCTGGTCATAGCTGTTCTTACATGTGGTCGCGACTTGAGAGATTTATAATGAAACACTGTTTCTTTTTTAGTACGAGACATTTAATATAATGTATTTAAGTTGTCGCGGAGAATTTGACTCCAATCAATTAACTAATCAAATTTACATACGTATACCAAGTAAGTTACTGCGCATACGCAACATTTACACACACAAGTTGTTTTTCCCAAAGCTTTGTAAAACAATTGCGGGTGAGAGAGCGCCTCTTCGGCGTATGATGAAAAATTATAATGATAATTTCACTAGCATAGATATATTCAATCTAACCTCACCTCAATTCAAAGGGTCTGTAATTTCTGTCTTGAAAGGTCTTGCGGACCAATAACTAAGTGATTTGCTCTCTGTCTTATGATACATATAATTTGTAATTAGGGGGTGATATGTTTTTATATAATAAATTTCTGGTCATCAGGGATTGCCGCTGGTGGTTATGTTCGTGCAAGATGAAGGCATGGACAAAAAGGAACTGACGAGATTGCAAGAGGAGGGGCAAAATCTCGCCGATAAGTGAGTGCACAATAAGATTACGCTGCGTTAATTAATGGAGACATCGAAAAGTCCATTACTAGATCGAGTGGTTCGCATTTCTGCCGAATCTTTGCCCACTATTAGGGGTGCTGTCAGCTCTATCAGATTTGCATGTCTATCTAATCACAAGCCTTGTGCCTTAGCGTAACTTTAAAACAATCTTTATACAAATGTTGACCCCCGATTAGACCCCTTAGGGGTCGAATTTACAAAAATCCCCTCTTTAGTTCTCGCCTACGTAATATAAGAAACTCCTGACATTTCATGATCTTTTTAGGCCGTGCATTGTCTGTCAGTCCCTCAGTGTTAAGAATTTAATTAAATAGATTTTCACAAAAATAAAATGATTGTTCTACGCGTGAGATGCCTTTAAATGTCTGTCAATAATTCCTTCTCCTGACCCATGTAGTCCTGGTTTAGCCTCGATGTTTTGGAGCAGGAAGTAAACAAACGATTGCCCGAAACATAGCTTTTCCGCTGAAACTAAGGTGATTTGTTTCAGTCTCCATTGCTCGTACATGGAGGCGACTGTGAACGAGCTGGGCACGGAAGCGCTGACCGCGGACGCCGTGCAGGAGCTGGTGCGCGCCAACAGGGAGAAGGCGAGCTATGCTCATCTGTATAGGGACGTTATTGTTTGCTTCGATTCGGATATACGGTGAGTATTGATTGGTGAACTATGTGATGTCTTATTTCTTTTCATTGGCGGTTGGCTGTAAAATAGAGCCACATGCCAGTGTTTTTTATTATTTTTATTACATTAAAGGCAAGTATTTGATCTCGATCTCACCTAATGGTAAGTGACGATGAGATCTACGATGGAGCATATTTGCCTAGAACAGCCTTTCCCAAAGTGGGCGATAACGCCCCCTTGTGAGTGCTGCAGGCCTAAGGGGCGGGCGGTAAGAGACCCAGAAAAATGGGGGCGTTGTGTAGAGGCTTACAATAATTAATTTAATTTGAAGTTATAGTGGTTTTTAAGTAGGTGAAAAAATGGGGGCGCTAAAAAATAATTCATTCTCGAAGTAGACAAAATAAGTTTGGGAACCGCTGGCCTAGAAGGTACCTGTTCACTCTCGACTTGAAAACACCCAGGTCGAGTAGAATTTATTTATAATAATATATATAATTGATATCGATGATAAGGATGAAATTAATTAATCCTCTAGCTTATCAGAAAACTATGAGTACATTAATTTAGTTGGCCGTATGTCATTACTTACAATTACTTGATCCTTATTAGCGACATTATCGAAGAGTGCAATAATTCAGTACGTTGTTTTTTTTCTCAAGACCAATTGGTTCACGTGCTACTCGGCTAGGGTGTTTGTAAAATTCTTTTAGTATTTTTAGCTATTACCGCTTATTACTATTGCTTCGGATTAGGTCGGCCATATTACTTGGAAAATTCACCTGTATAATGGGATCACCCCAGTCCACTGTACGGTAACCACATTGACATCATTATTACCACTAGAAAGGGATTAAAGTACGAAATATTTTTGTGCCGATGTGAAGCGCCTCTACGAACATCTCTGGAACTACCGCGTTATTTGGAGTGTCTCCGTATTTATCCGTGTATACCTGTGAAAAACCACATGCAAAATACGTTAGTATAAAATAAGTATGTATTGTTGTTACAATATAAAGACATCCATTTTTTTTTTTCAAAATAGTTATCCTGTATCAAATCATTATAATTAGTTCCGTGGACACTCACTGCCAGCTATCACTACCATCAGCGCCAAAATGGCGATAATCGAATAGGCACAAAAGGACGATGTCCATCGCCGGTCCAGCAGTAGTACAGGTCGGTACCCCGCAGGATAATGGTGTGCCTGTTCTGCGACGACCCGTACTCGCCGGCGCGCGTGCTGAGCCCGCTGCTGCTGCACCGCGCCTGCTTCCTCACCGGCGACCGCTCCATCGTCATCGAGACCTTCCTCGGAGACTCCAAGAGGAAAGTCGAGGTTAGTATATAATTTACAACGGTTTAACTAAATTAGTAATTAATAACGGCCATGTTCCCGATCGTAGCTTTATAAACAAATGTTTCTTAAACAAGCTTTGATCCCCTTAGAGATCAAATACCTCCTTAGTAGACTCAAAGAATACATCCAATCCTACAAATTGCATTGGTTTGTTTGTCAGTTAGTCAATAAGTCTTATGAATTTTATGAAATCGGTACTCATATAACCAGACGTTTGCTCTCGGAACATAACATAGGTCGGTATGTTAAAAAAAATATTTACTATCAAACTAAAAGAGCCAGTAAACTGGCTGGTTTTGTGCCAATTTGCTTTTGCATGCCCGTTACCTTGCCGTCTATTCCGTCGGTCTCTTGCCGAAATCATTGCTAGACGTGTAACAAATAACCTTACAACAAAAGAGTATCAATGGAAATATTTCTGAGTTTTAATGCTCAGTAAGATTACCAGGCAGATGTAATGTTTATAGTCCGTTTACAGACCCAATAAGAAATCATTTCGGTTGCCGATTTTCGACAACCCTACGCCATAAACCATGAACTTTGTTGCAGGTCATAATATCGAGTTTCCACGGCGCGACTCAGTTTAGGGAAGAGCTGATACACGGGTTCATTCTCATCTACTCGGCGAAGAGGAAAGCAAGTTTAGCCACTTTGAAGTAAGTCAGTCTGGCAGCTGTCAAACGGTATTTCTCAGTATTTATTTCCTATATTCACGCGAATACAACACATTGAAATAAAACTCATTTTCGTCGAAACGGCGTTAACGTAAAAACATAAAATAAACGCGATAAAATATGTAAAATTAGTTTTATTTCAAGGAATTTCTTAGATTCGAAGAGATATAATTATTATTGTTTTTTAATGTACAGTCTAGTTTTGTCAAATTACTTTTATATCAATTTACTCTTTAAATGGCATTTACTACACGATTTTGCACTGTGACGTAAAAGTTAGACTATTTATCAGTAATCGTTAATTTTTAAAATATACAAATCGATATAGCTCGTTTATATGATTCAGACAGTATTATATAATACCAGCCCTTTTTAATGTCCCACTGTTGGGCACGGGCCTCCCCTCAATGCGAGGGGGATTCGGCCATAGTCCACCACCCTGGCCCAGTGCGGGTTGGCGGACTTCACACGTCTTTCGAGGGGTTCTCTAAGACATGCAGGTCACATGACACACAGGACTTCACAGACAGTATTATAAGATGATTTCGGCTAAATGCCTCTTTACGTCATTTAAATCTACAAGGGTCGATCTCAATCATGTTCGCAACGGCGTTTGAAAGAACAATTGTCGAACTGTGACGTTTCCACCAGCGCGTTCTCGATGAACATCCCCAACTTGCCGATCCAAATGGTGGCGGTGACGGACGGCGGCGGGTCGGCGGCCACCGCGTTCTTCGGCACCGACCTCGGCCACGCGCTCATCACCGAGGGCAACGCCACGGCCGACCGCCTCGCCGCGCACTTCGCCACCTACACCTGCAGCGCGGACACCAAGTGTGAGTCGCACCACACACTACGCAACACACACACACACATACACACACATACACACACATTGGCCATTGCGACCTCATAATCATTGTGAAGACACAATTTCGATATGTCAATTTAAAAACATTAATAACTGATGGAATAGAACGAAACCTTATTTGAATGTTTTTGTTTTAAATGTATATCTGTCACTTCTATCATATTTGTATATGTGTCACTTCCCGTCTTTACGAAATACAATGTGGATTTATAATCAACGTTTAATTTAATGTTCCATGATATGTAGCCAAATCCACGCCTTCAATAACAATCGTTTTTAATTAATATCACGTTTATATAGACTAGATTATTATTATTTGATTATATATTTGTTTTTATTTTGTGCACGTCAATTTTGTTTTTATTATGCTTTTATTTAATTCTCATTTCGCATTTGTTTTTTGTTATCATTTTAAATTACTCAACATATTATCATGTTGCGCGGCGTCAATGCGTCATCAAGGGCTTGCTCTGAAAACCAGCGTTGCGGCATCCCCCGGATGCCCCAACTTAGTGCTGAGAGCAGACCTTGTTGGTTGCAGCTACGCACGGTAACATTTTATTTTATTTTATTAAATTATTTCTACATTAAGTACTCATGTATATTTTTAATTATGTTGCCTGCGTAGCTGATTCACCAATAAATCATTTTTTTTTATTTACTTGAAACTCGCGTTGAAAATAAATATAAAAATACTAAAAATAACAAGATCAACGGAAAATTCTAATTCCGTGAGAGCCAGGATCATGAATTGAATCCATGCGATTGCATGGATTTTTCGTTCCGAAGCCACTTGCACCGTGTATATGTTATGTTCGGTGTTGCGCAGCGGCGTTCTACACGCCGTTCTTCAAGGAGGTGTGGGAGCGCAAGGGCGAGATCGAGCGCGCCTTCCGCGCGGAGCAGCCGCACAACCTGCCCGACGTGGCCGCCGCGCGCCCCGCGCCGCCGCCCCGCCACCACTCCTACCATCTCAACCATATGTCAGTGCTACTCACTTTATGTATCCTTGCATTTATCTATAACCTACGAGAGAAATGTTTTTTCTATTCCACATGTGTATTATATAGGTTGATACAGAAAGCGTATACTAAGCCTTTAATATGCGCTTCTTTAGCGCGTTTGTTGTCATTACGTGAAGTCACAATTTCGTTATGTCGATTAAAAAAAAAAATGATTCTCGATAAAATGTCAATTTATTCCTTCGTGATGAAATGCTCACGCGTGGCAGACGACTTTTTACAACACACTTGTGAGGAAAAAAAATCATAAGAACACACACTATAATTCTTTACACGTATATTTGTGAAACATGACCACAGAATAAAAGTGGCGCCTTAAAAATCTATTAACTTTTTTTATTCATCAAGGCCAAAAATAATAGTCAAGAGCTACTATCGGTGCGTAACTAATATCAAATAAATATTCATAGATATTTGTAAAGTAATATAGTCCTGTCTTTTAGTTCTCCTATTTGTAAGCGCCAGTAGCTTACAAATACGATAGAAATATCCCATAACCCATCACCAGGAGGGAGCACAAGTTGACCAACTCGCTGGACCTGCTGATCGGGCCCGACTCGCGAGCCGACATCGACTCGGAATACAGTGACACCCTCAACAACTCCAAAAACAGAGGATTCTTGAAAGGTAACCTCCCCTTTTTTAATACATACCATTTGTATAATACCGTCCATTACGCAAATAAATTATCTGTTATTATATTTTTAACATTATGCAATTATACATTGAAATAAAACAATTCTCCTGACATTTCGGTTGCTTGCTGTAAATTAATTACAAGAGGATGCTCAAAGTCCCGCTCCTTTGTTGAGTTTGAAGTCGTATTCCTAAAGCATTAGAGTTAATTTTGAAATTTGCTTCTATGACTATAGGCACCACAGACTATACAGGTGTTATTGTTGTAGGCTTTAGCGTGTACCCGCCCCCCAGCACGCCGCCCGAGCCCGCGCCGCCCGACCACAGAATGCATGCTGACTTGTCGCGTAAGTTGCAACATTTATTATTAAAAAAAAAACTTAACTAAACTCAGGGCAACGTGTGATGCCATTTTTGACGTATCGCACTCCTATTAAGTTACGCTAGTAATGTGTATTTATCATTTATAGGGCGGAATAAGACGACTGATATTCCCGTAAATGCCGGAGATTGCCTTCGTCCAGACATTACACACACACTTTGTGACAAACAAATTGTTTGTGTATGTGTGTGTGAGTGACAAACTTTGTGTGATGAGCACGAATGTTTGTACTAGAGTCATTGATGTTTAGTATCTATATAAGTATTATATACTGAGTTCGCCCTCAGTCCATTGTACGGTACCCATAATACAAGCGTTGCTTAGTGTGGGACCGTACAGTTAGTGTGCTCGTCTGGCGATATCATTATTATATAATCTTAGATTTCCACACGGGCTATACCCTGACCGTTGGCTTTATGAGTATGACGTTTTCCTTGATATGGATTGTCGAAGCTCAAGGTGAATAACGAAATTGAACCTTATATATGAAGCTTTAGAGTTTAATTTGGCCTGCAAAGTCGGTCGTACAGTCCCGACCAGTATATTGCGCTGTTTTGTTGACTCTTGGATGTTAATAATATCGTTACTTGATAGGCGTGCATTGTGTAAAAAATAACATCATTTGTTGCCTCAACTATAGCACTATATATGTATAGTGGTCTATAATTATAATTGATTACCTTTCTTACGAAAATAATAATTATTTATTTCGTAAATAAATCAGTAATAATGTTATAACGCAGCGGATCTCAACTGTTCGGAGGATTCTCTCAGCACACACGAGTCAGGTGACTGCATGACAAACGATTACATACTCTATTACCACATTGGGATGGTACAGTTTTGTGTGTAGATAGACACCGTGACACGTATCACTGTTAGTTTTCATAGTTTGTTTTTTTTTTTAAATCAAGGAATGCGTTTTATGTTGTGTTTATTTATTTTTGCATGGAACAGAGTATTTTAAATTTCGTCGTAGATGATTTTATATTTCGTACAAATATATTTTTTATTTAATTCTTAAGTACTAGACTTATGTAAATAAATGTTGCACTACAATTTTATGAGTATAATCTATACTAATCTATACTAATATATAAATGTGAAAGTTTGGATGGATGTTTGTTACTCTTTCACGCCAGAACGGCTGAACGGATCTGGATGAAATTTGGCACAGAGATAGATTATAGTCTGGAATAGCACATAGGCTACTTTTTATCCCGGTAAAATGGGTTCCCGTGGGATAGACATACTTTTTAATTGCGGGTAACACCGCGGGGCGCAGCTAGTCAATAATATTGGATAAAACTGTCGGGGAAAATACTGGCTGATTACGGTTTGCTAAGGCCGTGTACCTGTGCCATTTAATTAAAGGAAATATATATTAAGTGAACAGGCAGTGACGTCCGTAACAGTCCGTTATATTGGTGTATCTCGAAAAACAATATGGTATTTAAGGGAACGGAATACATTCACGAAATCGGTTTCATTCGCCGATAGTTAGAATGTTAATGCATGCATACAAACATATATGTTGAAATGGTGGAAGGAAGTCGTCGTTATCATCGAACGGAAATGGATGGCTTTAATATCTTCCGAGTAGTTTTTTTTTTGGGGAGTAACATTTAAATGTAATGCCAAAAAAATACAGTTTGAGTCTGAATTTCAAACTGTGCAATGCTGTAGCTTGTATAGTGTGACCTATTCAATTCAACATTTTAATGTTATGCTAAAAAAAAACAGTTTGAGCCAACATTTTTAAACTATGCAATGCTGTAGCTTGTTAGTATGACCTATTCATCTATACATTATTGGTAATGAGAACGGATTTGTCTTGCGTTCCGAAAATCCTGGGATCGCTTCCCGGTAGGGTCACACAAAAAGGGCACAAGTGTTCGTACCCATGTCATGAACGTTTAATATCTATATAAGTCATTATATACTGAGATCGCCTCCGGTTTATTGTACAGTCCCATAATACAAGCGTTGCTTAGTCTGGGACTGTACACAGTCGGTGTGTTCGTCTGGCGATATTAATTATATTCTTGTTTTATAGACGGTGGTGGACTATGGCAGCCGGCCAGCTACGGCCACCGGGCCTTTACCACGGGCCGCACCAGGCCACATCCGCCGCAACAACGAGTCAGGCATTCACAGACCCTCAAGGTAGATACAGTTTTTTTTTTCAAAGAATCAAGGTAAAATCCTAGCTACTGAACCAATCTCGATCAAATTTAAATGAGGGTACCATTTAAATTGCATTGCAGATTGTTGCTATCAAACTTAATCAGGCTCTGCGCTGCAACATTGGTTTTAATTTTTTTTCGTGAGATCCTATTTTTTTTTTTTTAATAAAAGTAGCCTAAGTTACTCCTTGTTACATCAGCTATCTGCCAGTGAAAGTCCCGTAAAAATCGGTCCAGCCATTTCAGAGATTAGCCGGAACAAACAGACAGACAGACAGACAGACAAAAATTGTAAAAAATGTTGTTTCGGTATAGGTAGCGTGTATACATCCAAATGCATTTAGTAAAAAGCGGTTATTTTAATATTACAAACAGACACTCCAATTTTATTTATATGTATAGATGTATAGATGAAGATTGACTATACCTTCGATTTCGATTAACAACAAATGGCTGCTCTATATAGTGTAACAATAATAATGTAAAATATGTTAACAGGGCCAACAATAGGTTATAAAGATTCCTATGCAATAAAAAGTCGTGTTGGTTACACCATTCATAACTCAAGGACGGGTGGGACGATTTTTTGGTTATAGATTTTTGGAATTTGTCTCCGTCCCAAATAGCAGAATATCTATTAAACCTGGGAAAAAATCACAAAAATAATAATAATAAAGATTACATATTTTCTTATACATTTGATTCTGAGGCGGTAAGTTCACCTATACAGCTAGTTCAATATGAAAATGTGCATTTTCCCTATTGTCACAGCAACCCGGTAAACTGGACTTGAACAACTACACGATGGTCAGTGACGCGCTGCAGCACATCACTATAGGACCGCCGCCGGCGCACACCCGGGAGAGGAAGGTACTTTTACGTTTAAGCTGTTTGGTGACGTCACATTGCGTGTGACATCATACTAGTTCAGCCGTGTACGCGCTTGCGAAACACGAAGATTGATTACGAATGTTAAAGGGTGACACACAACTGACAAATCGCTGAAAAACTACATCGGGTTTATCAAAGTTTATTGGTGATTGGTGAATCCTATTGTATATGTGGTATGGATACATGAAAAATATCTAATTAAACTTTGTTCAAAAATATACAACTATCTACAACACATACTACATCATATATATATATATATATATATATACCAGCCCTTTTGAATGTCCCACTGCTGGGCCTACCCTCAATGCGAGGGGGATTAGGCCATAGTCCACCGCGCTGGCCCAGTGCGGGTTGGTGGACTTCACACATCTTTCGAGGGGTTCTCTCAGACATACAGGTTTCCTCACGATGTTTTCCTTCACCGTTGTACCTACGTCGTATCATCTCTATGAATATATTTTCTCTATCCAAATCCTATCTCGTCTCCATGAATATACAAGGTGCTATTGTATTTATCAATGAATATACAAGGTGCTATTGTATTTATCAATGAATATACAAGGTGCTATTGTATTTATCAATGAATATACAAGGTGCTATTGTATTTATCAATGAATATACAAGGTGCTATTGTATTTATCAATGAATATACAAGGTGCTATTGTATTTATCAATGAATATACAAGGTGCTATTGTATTTATCAATGAATATACAAGGTGCTATTGTATTTATCAATGAATATACAAGGTGCTATTGTATTTATCAATGAATATACAAGGTGCTATTGTATTTATCAATGAATATACAAGGTGCTATTGTATTTATCAATGAATATACAAGGTGCTATTGTATTTATCAATGAATATACAATGTGCTATTGTATTTATCAATGAATATACAAGGTGCTATTGTATTTATCAATGAATATACAAGGTGCTATTGTATTTATCAATGAATATACAAGGTGCTATTGTATTTATCAATGAATATACAAGGTGCTATTGTATTTATCAATGAATATACAAGGTGCTATTGTATTTATCAATGAATATACAAGGTGCTATTGTATTTATCAATGAATATACAAGGTGCTATTGTATTTATCAATGAATATACAAGGTGCTATTGTATTTATCAATGAATATACAAGGTGCTATTGTATTTATCAATGGCATGTTTCTTCAGTCTCAGCGGACTGGCTGGACGCACTCCAGCGGCCAGCAAGGCGGCCACCATCACCATCCGTCTGGAGTCAGTTCCGAAACAGAATTGGACGTGCAGTATGCACAGGTAACATTACAGCACATATTGTTGATTGTATATTGACGACCTGATTAGCTCAGTTGGTAGTGAACCTGCCTTCTGCGCTGAGGGTTCCGGCTTCGAATTCTGGTAGGGGCAAAACTTTGTGTGATGAATATGAATGTTGGTACCCGTGTCATGGATGTCTATGCAGATAATTGTGAGTTGAAAAATTGAATACCTTAATTCACATTTGCGACATTCCGTGTATAATGTTTACGTTGTCAGAACCAATAAATAATTATTTATTTGTACAAAAACAACTCAGCCAATCCTATCCTCCATGTGGAATGTTATCCAATATCCAGCTTGATTCTTACAACATTTATTTTATATTGTTTTTTTAAATTACTTTTTTAAAAGTTCACTTTTCTAACCTTGAATAGTAAATATTGGATACCTATAACTAGTCAGTCGTTGTAACGCGATAAAAATGTCACCGTGTATACCGCTTATGACCAATGCCAATAAGGCTTTGGCAATGAGGTACGCCTTAGGAAGCCAAGTCCAAGCTAATTTGTCCGAGTTGTGTCTGTAGATAAAGGAGGGCAATGAGTACATGGAAGCGCCATCTATGATGCGATTGCGGAGACACAGGAGACACGACAAGACGCCGTTGCATCAGCCATGTGAGTTTCATTACTATTTATTATATATATTTATGTGATGGTAAGCAGCGATAGCCAAGTTGGTAGAACGCTTGCCTCGGTAACGAGGATCGCAGGTTCAAACCCCGGCCCGCACCTCTGGGATTTCTGGATTTCATGTGTGAATCTCATTTTCAATCATGATTATCATTTGCTAAACGGTGAAGGTAAACATCGTGAGGAAGCCTGCATGTCTGAGAGAACCCCTCTAAAGACGTGTGAAGTCGACCAACCCGCACTGGGCCCGCGTGGTGGACTATGGCCTGATCCCCCTCGCATTGAGGGGAGGCCCGTGTCCAGCAGTGGGACATTAAAAAGGGCTGGTATTATTATTATATGATGAATAATGTGTATTTATATTATGATGCCTGAAAGCTGTTCTTGGCTATTAATGTCTCCTTTTGGGGCACCCTTCAGTACAATCTCAAGAGTGTCATCTGTGTGGTGAGCGGGAACTTCTAATGTAATCGAGAAAGCATGCTGTCACTGTCATTCATATTTATAAAACCTTTGGTGTGACCGGGACGGATGACGCTTAGCCACTACTCACTGTGCTTAACATTATTGTTATACCATGTGTGTTTGTTGTCAGCATTCTCGGAGACTGACAGCTCGGGTTCGAGCGAAGCATCTGGTGGGGCGGGCGCTGGGGTAGCGGCGGGGGCGGCTGCTGGGGCGGGGGCGGGCGCGGGGGCGGGGCGGCTGCACGCGCGCCGCCGCCACAACGCGCATCACGCGCCGAGACATTATAAGAAACGGTATGGCTTTAATATATATTATACTAGCTGTCCCGGCGAACTTCCAACCGCCTCAGAATCAAATGTATAAAAAATAATTATCTTTATTATTATTTTTCTAATGATTTTTTCCTAGGTTTTAATAGTTATTCTGCTATTCGGGGAGGACATAAATTAAAAAAAAAAAACTGCACTTAAAAATCGGCCCACTCGTTCTTGAGTTATAAATGGTGTAATTAACATGAATTTGTTTTATATATTTAGACCAGGTTGGATGGTTGGTTGGAATTTTTAGTCATGGCAAACATACGAAACGTTTGTGTATAAGATAGCCAAAAACGGAGTCTCATAGACTCTACTGAACATGATTTATATTGTGGCAATTTGTCAACAGATCGTTGGGCAACCTGGTGGCCGTCCAAAGCCCGCGTGTTCCCAAACTGGGCATGTTTGTGGGCCCGCCGGAACTGCCCACCGGGTACAGAGCGCGAACACAGGAGGACAAAGGTATAATTTCCATATTAAAACGTATCATATAAGTATTTGAATTCCTTACATTATTTGATTAAAATCATACTTTTTTTTTATTTTTTTTATTACATTATAGGCAAGTATTTGATCTCGATCTCACCTGATGGTAAGTGACGATGAGATCTACGATGGAGCATACTTGCCTAGGTAGGAAGGCGGCAGTAGATAAGAGACGTTACATTCACTAGGCACATGCAGCGCAGCTGATCTGACCCGCCATCCATGAATGGCAACACCGAACATCATGCCGGAACACGGCTAGGCCGCTTGGCGACATGGCTTTGTTAAGTGGGTGGTGACTAGCCACGGCCGAAGCCTACCACCAGTAGAGTTGTCACCTGGTTGGCACCACCCAGGGTCACGTGTAGGGTATCTCGAGGGTACTTAATTCTCCTACGGACGAAGGTGACTCGACCCCTTTCCTATAATTTTATTAGTAAAGTTGTAACTTTTATTTTTCATATTTCCGTACGTAGGAGGGAAAAATATACATTACTCCTTGTGTCTTTCGGGGCCGTGATGTTTGTTTTTTTTTTTAGCAGCGAGCGAGTCGAGCGAAGGTAGTTCGGACGGTGAAACGAGAAGGCCCAGGCCTCTGCCCCCGCCGCCTCATCACGAACCCACGCATAAGGTGAGTGCCAATAAAGATAGAATTTAACTGTAATTTTTCGGATTACAAGGTACTATTTTGTAAAATAATCCGGACTATAGGAGGTCTTAGGTGGTACTCTATAATCGGACAAATTCGGTAATTACTGCCCTGCCAAAAGATTATCGGATTACCGCGGGTCCACTGTATATTATCTATGGTTAGGTTCGGTTACTCTGTATATACTCCATGGGTGTGAACCTCCCTCAAATGGTTTTGCAATAGAATTCCGCAAAGTTAATACCTGTTTCATCAGTTTATCAATATGCAGGTGTTGTCCGCCGAGTACCCGTCGTCTGCGCAGGACAACTCGTCGTCCAGCGCAGCCGACACGCGCCGCCGCCACCATCCGTTCAGCAAACACGACCGTAGGCACAAGGTAACACGGTTCATCATTCTTTGTTCTTCAAAATCACTATTACAAAAAAAAAATACAACCGAATTCAGAACCTCCTTCTTTTTGACGTAACGTTTTCGTGCGTTTGTGTTTTACTGGTGGTAGGCTTCGGCCGTGGTTAGTCACCACCCACTGAACAAAGCCATGTCGCCAAGCGGCCTAGCCGTGTTCCGGCATGATGTTCGGTGTTGCCATTCATGGATGGCGGGTCAGATCAGTTGCGCTGCATGTGCCTAGTGAATGTAGCGTCTCGATCTACTGCCGCCTTCCTACCTAGGCAAGTATGCTCTATCGTAGATCTCATCGTCACTTACCATCAGGTGAGATCGAGATCAAATACTTAAAAAAAAAATAAGTGTAAACTTATCATTATTGTTTTTGTAAAATCATCACTTTTCTTATTAAATGCTCAATAATAATATCTGAAACCGCACTGTCATCATTCATGAATACTTAGTGTGGTGTGCACTTGGCTTAGGCCCGTGCACACCAGTAAACCGGTGGTGTTTAAAATTGAGAATAAAATATTTACCCAAATAATATGAATAGCCGTTTAATGCTAATACTTTATTGGAATTTGAGATTTATCATTAACTAGCTGTCCCGGCGAACTTCGTACCTAACGTATAATGGTGAGAGAATGACAGATAACCTTTCGCCTGACGTTCGTCAAAAACAAACTGACAGTCAGAAAAAATAAAGCACAATAAAGACTTATTTTTCGTCCTTGCAACTTTCCCCCATTTTCTCACCGGGTAAACCTTCCCTGGGCTTCGACAAACATTTCAAAACCAAAATCAGCTAAATCGGCCTAGCCGTTGTCGAGTTTTAGCGAGACAAACGAACAGCTATTGATTTTTATTATATAGATTATTATTTTGTTTCGCAGGAGTTTTCAAAGAGCAAAGACTCGAAGAAGAATTCCACGCAAGTTACGAATGCGACGTCTGCGCAGAACTGGGGGCCTCAGGTTTGTTGTAATTTTGTGATGCAAATATCATTTATTTAAGTCACATGTTATAAGTAAAGCATCAGTCTCATTTTATTATATGATATTTTCATTTTCATTTATTACATTTTTCTATTGTTGGCTACATTTTTAAATATAAAATTATAAAAAAAATACTTAAAAAAAATATATATTTTATTAAGTGGATCACCGGCCGTGTGACATTACTTTAGTTTATAACAGCAATTGTAACTTTAATTTGTCATAGTTAGTGTCGATTTTGTTCGAAAACCTGTAGCCGGGTGACTACTTTGTACGGCGATATAACTGTTCCTAGTCGTTCTCTCTCTTATTTAAGTGATTCACCAAAATTAATATCACAAATGGGCCGCCTTTAACCTGCTCACGGGTGCGTTTACAGTACATACTTAGCGTAAAACTTACACTGGTCAAACATTAAATACCTCGTTCAGAGATGCCGCAAGGTGAAAAATCACACCGGGCAAAATTTAAACTGCCCTGTCAACGGGCGTCCGCCGGTATGTTTTCCTTCGACAATTGTAAATTTTAGCGAACTTTTGAGGTCGCTAAATATTACTCTGCTGTCAGATTAGATCAAATCGCAACTATATGACAGTTTGTCAATTGAATTCGGCAAGGAATATTAATGTAACGCTAACACCGATCAGCGAATTCCAATTAATTTGAAAATATTCGGCTTCCGTAAACGCACGACTGAACCGCGCCCAAGGTATGTGTGGGGCGGAACGGGGGATGCCAACACGACCGTGGACGGACATCACCTGACGTCACCCGACATTACCCGACATTGGCAAGATGTAGAAGATTGTAAATGTATTGTATAGGTGGTGTAGGGGTTTTAGGTCGCTGAATTTGAAATGAAAATACAGAGCAAGCCTCGTCTCAACGGCGTCCAACACGGAAGGGATTTATTCAGTGTTGCACTACAAAATCTACTACAAAAATAATGATGTGTTGGGTTGCCAACACATGATTTCTCGCGGGGAGGGAGGACGCTGTTGTAGGCTTGCCGTTACTCCGCTCCGAGCAGTTCCAGTTGATTGATTGTTCCGTGTGTGGGGCGCGCAGGGCCCGCTGGGCGTGCCGCTGTTCGTGGAGAAGTGCGTGGCGTTCATCGAGCGCGAGGGACTCGCGTCCGAGGGGCTGTACCGCGTGCCCGGCAACCGCGCGCACGTCGACATGCTCTTCAACAAGTTCTACGAAGGTGACCACATGCGCTATATTCATTTAACCAAGAATTTGCTTCTACTTTCATCGTGCGAACTGCCAAGGAATGGAACACGCTACCGGCGTCTTTGTTCCCCGTTGACTTTAATCTGGGTGTTTTCAAGTCGAGAGTGAACAGGTACCTTCTAGGCAAGTACGCAACATCGTAGATCTCATCGTCACTTACCATCAGGTGAGATCGAGATCAAATACTTGCCTATAATGTAATAAAAAAAAAAACTGAATCAGAATAGTTTTTATTCACCTAGACCATTAAGTACAGGGCCCCAAGTCTGCTATCACAATCGATACATGATCGAACAGCAAACCGCATAGTAACTGTCACTTTTGACAGATATTGTATGGGATATCTGTCAAAAGTGAGAGAGCCCAGTACTTATGAATCGTCAAAAGTTACAAAATACTATGCTACTACTTTACCACCCGTTCGGAATGCCGTTCCTATGGAGAGGAACGGGCAAGAAACTCCATGGTTGCTCTTTTTTTTTTTAAATCTTTTACTTTTTTGAGCAAGTTGGCCCCTACCGGAATTCCAACCCAGACCCATACAGCACATACAGCAGGGTCGTCAACTGAGCCTATGTAGTCTATAAGATTATAGGAGAACACGTGACAGGTGGTAAGCTCATAATATTGTGATGGTCTTACTAAATGAACGTTTAGCCCTTCATATATGGTGGTTTTGTTCAGATCCCTGCGTGGACCTGGACTCGCTGGACATCCCCGTGAACGCGGTGGCGACGGCGCTGAAGGACTTCTTCTCCAAGAAACTGCCTCCGCTACTGGACGAGCCCAGCATGGCGCAGCTGGAAGACATTGCAAGTGAGTACAATGGCTCTTAAAAAAATATGTAGAGACTTGCAAAAAAATAAAAACACCAAACTATAAATATACTGACCAAAGCGCAAACATCTTCCCCCGAATTTATAGACGTTTGATAAAGTTACAAAACGTCTATAAATATGGGGGCTTAAGTACTTATAACCAGTGGCGTACCTATGTAACCAAGGGCCCCGGGCAATAATGAAATTGGGGCCCTATTTAAACAGCAACATTATATTGATCACTTTTGACAGATATTGTATGGGATATCTGTCAAAAGTGACAGTTATTATACGGTTGCTGTTCGATTATTAATCGATTGTGTTAGGTGACTTGGGGCCCTGGACGTGGGAGAATGTTTTTAGACTACAGTTTGAGCCTTTCGAAGTTTGTTGGTCAGGGCCAAAAAGTTAAAAGTCGAAAACTCTATTCAACTATGATATTATATTACATTTCATGGAGGCTGGCCCCCCTATGAGCTTGGCGCCCGAGGCACTGCCCCGCCTAGCTCTAAGGTAGCTACGCCACTGAGTATATCGCTTGGAGATTTTGTTTTTTTCTTCTTCCTTCTTATTTTCATTTACATAAGTAATTTGTAAATGTGGGAACCATGTAGCCATTAACCATAATTTTATACTTAGTCAGTACTTTTTTTTCTGACCTACTGCTAAAGTCTGATTAGCCGTTTCTACATTGTTCTCACATATAACAATGTATTGCTCAAATATGTTAAAAACTTAAAAAAAAAAAGAACAACCATGGAGTTTCTGGCCCGTTCCTCTCCATAGGAACGGCATTCCGGACGGGTGGTAAAGTAGTAGCATAATATCTTGTAACTTTTGACGTTTCATAAGTACTGTACTTAATGGTCTACGTGAATAAAAAATATTCTGATTCTGATTGTTGTTCATGGTGAAGTTGTGTGTGTTGTGTCAATAAGTGTGTTATCTGATGATCGTACAGAGTGTGTGTCGGCAGTGGCGCTGCGCGGCTGCGTGGCGGGCGGCGTGGAGCTGAAGGACCGCAGCTGGCGGCTGCTGGCGCTGCGCCAGCTGCTCAACACCGCGCTCACGCCGCTGGCGCGCGCCACGCTCGACTACCTGCTCGACCACTTCGCCCGGTAAGCGAGCGTTCAACTATTACGTAACGCAATTTTTGGAGATTTTTAACCCCCCTTCCCTCCCATGTAAGCCTAAATCTCTACGCGACCGTTCTAAAGGGTTAAACAATGTTACGTAACGCGTAGTTCAAACCCCCCCTCCCGCCCCTGTAACGCATCGTAACGTTTCAGAAGACCCCTCCCCCCAAATTCGTTACGTAATACTTGAACGCTCCCTAACAACACCACGACAGACACTCGCAAACGGACTGGGCCCCAAGTCTGCTAACAATCGATTCATAATCGACAAGCAACCGCATAGTAACTGTCACTTTTGACAGATATTGTATGGGATATCTGTCAAAAGTGACAGTTACTATGCGGTTGCTGTTCGATTATGAATCGATTGTGTTAGCAGACTTGGGGCCCTGCTTTCTGGGCGGCAATTTCTAGTTGTAATTGTAAAAGAGTTGCCGTCTTCAGGGTGATTCAGAAATGACATACCTTTGAACCTGCGCTTCTTGAGCAGAATTCCGATATAAAACTAAATTTGCTCACAAAAAATCACAATTGCCATATAGTAGGGATTTTTTTTTAATTCTTATTATGTCTCTCTCCACACGGGCTATACTCGGATCTTTGTAAGGCTTGCGCGGGGACATAGATCCAACACGTAGAGGCCCTTTTTGAGAATATTAATGTTATGTTAGCCACCTGCTGGGATCAACTGCTGAAAATAATAATAATTATTATTATTATACCAGGGTGGCTGACAACTCCAAGCTGAACTCAATGGACAGCAAGAACCTGGCGATATGCTGGTGGCCCACCCTCCTGCCGGTGCAGTTCTCGGACATGGGCCGCTTCGAGATGACACGACCGTATCTAGAGGACATCGTGCAGACGATGATCGACCAGCATCCCTTCCTGTTTCGGGGGCAAGAGGCCTTTGTTATGGTGTGAAGACAGTGTGTGAGTATGCTTACTTAAACTTACTGAAGCTTTACAGTCTCATAATCGAATTGTCACTCACGACCGGTTCATTGCAGTGGCAACTCGGTTTATAAACATAGCCACAATAAACGAAGCCAAAAAGCAGGGTCCAGTAAGCACGATTAGGGAAGACCGTTGCCCAGCAGTGGGACATAAATCAGTTTTTCTGTCATGAACATGCATACTTTCCCAACAAGACAAGTGTTTTATTTTCACCCTGTATACTAGTGTGCTATTGAAATAACGCGAAACCGGAAACTAGTTTGGAATCGAGTACACTACTATTTAAACTGTTTAGGCGCTGAGCAGGGGGGGGGGGGGGGGGCACTGATATGATGATGATGATATGATGATCTCGAGCTGTTAATCGATATGAATAATTATGTTAAAATCGCTTTAGTAGTTTAGGATTTCATAGCGGACAAACAGCGTGACACGTAATTTATATATATTAAGATAATGTCCTTACAGGAACCCACAATGCAGGTTGCATTCGTGATGGACGACGTCTGACGTCTGATCGTACAAAAGGCGGTACATTTAAATATGGAATCGGCCGGGATCCGGCGCCAGTGAACTAACGAGTTTGACTAGTTGATATTAGGGAGTAAGTTTGGCTAATACGCGCCGACTCGACCGTGCTACGTGACGTCAGAAGCTTTACTACGTCACCAGGTTGGTTGGCACACAAGCTTCGATCCGTTGTCGGTGGCGCTAGTGTCGTTATAGAACTGTCGGCGACAGTGGTAGTAACAAGTTTTCGCCACCATATGCAGTGATTTGTATTAATTTTGTCCCCTGTATAGAGTGATGATACTGGTCAAATACCAAAAAAAAATATGTATTTTCTATGTGACATTGGCATTTGAAAAAAAATATCGTCTCGATAAAATCCGTATGGGTCGATAGACTCTTTATAACTTTTTAAAACGTCATATAGTACTACGCACAAGAGTTTTGCTTTGCGCAGTACTAGATGACGTTTGATAATGTTATAAATTCGGGGGTTAGTGTATGAATTAAATTTGGTAATTAGTTGTTGCTAATCAGAAATCTGTTAGAATTACTTTTTCTTATTACGGATACGTATATACATACGCCTATGGATTTGCGTTCTTTAACTGACACAGTGTATATTATATCGACATGGGTACGGGTACCATTGTGCATGTTTTTGTATTGATAATTAACCAGCAAAATCACCCAATTCAGGTAACAAAACCGATTCAAATTCTCTCCATAACATTCAAAGAAAGATATTTAGAATCCCATTTTAAATGGATTGCAACATCTTTGTAAATTTGGGGTTAACTGTATAAGTTTGTTGCACTGTGATATGGCACAATTCTGACGGCATCAACCATATTGAATGATGTTAGGAGCACATCAGCTTTTATTAGCAAGCTATTGGTGTTCTAATGTAGGATTTATAATGCCGTTCAATAATTGAAAGGTTGCTATGTTGTATTTTCAGTATTTGGGCCGAGAAATTTGATAATCGAACTTTTATATAAACGGACTGCAGAATATATTGTCTAACAAAAATTGTGTAAAATATTTTAAGAGGTCAATCGTTTAAAAAAAGAACGGTTGCGCGGGCGTGGGTCAATAAGTCCGTGGCTTTTTGCATTTCCCGCCTC
The DNA here is from genome assembly GCA_905404115.1 of Pheosia gnoma. Classification (NCBI taxonomy): domain Eukaryota; kingdom Metazoa; phylum Arthropoda; class Insecta; order Lepidoptera; family Notodontidae; genus Pheosia; species Pheosia gnoma. The sequence goes on along the minus strand of FR989917.1, from coordinate 4,550,986 downwards.
TTTTGTAAAACAATAAATACTCTATGGTCAACAACCATCCATCAACGGGTTACTGTTAATGTTTTGAATTAGTCTCACTGTTTAATGTGTCTATGGTAGCCCTTGAAATAAAAAAGGCGCGCGATATTTGAAGATAATAGAAATGAGTGAATTTTGTCACGTTTCATAACTTCTTAATATATCTTACACAATTTTTGTTATACCTTGTCTATGTTTTAACATTTCATTTTTTCATATCAATATAGCTTTGTGAACGCTAAAATGTTAACGCTTGCATTTTTAGTTAACATAAAATGCACTTTTCGATTATTTTTTCAAACACGAGACAAGAATTGAATCAGTATTTTAACTAGACGTTATATACCACATTATATCGCATTCGTAGTTAAGGGAATAATGCACAAAAACTATTTAACTAAATATATAAAAATGTTTTTAACTAAGTACCGGTATGATATAATATAATCGTTTGTATTTATCAATTGATGGCAACAAGACGTAATGAGCACATTCCGTTCATTATAAAAATAATTAAATAATTGTTAAATAATTAATGGATATTAATAATAGTGATGTGCGCGAAACCGTCGGTTTAATCGATCGAGTATAAGTATCGATATAATTAAATGCTTGGGAGCGCTAGTTGTTTTCTTTTATGCCAACTCTTTTGGGTCGTAAATATTTTGTGTATTATTCAAAATTATATATTTGAGCCAACGTGTTAATTAAATTAAATTGACGAGTCTATATTATAATTTATAGACGTTTAGTAACTTTATCTAACGTCATATAGTACTGCGCAAAGCAAAACTCTTGCGCGCAGTACTATATGACGTTTGATAAAGTTTTGAAATGTTTATAAACTTGGGGGTTAAATAAAATGATACAAAACTTCAACATTTGTAGCACATAACATTATTGGAGAATAATTTTATTGAAATATCTCACTCGTCATGTCACATGACTTCGAATAGGTTGGGTGAAACTTAATAACTTATTTAACAGCTGTGTTTTTGCGATATTAATTTATTTTACTGTGTCACTATTATTTAACTTTATTTAAACATTATTTACCATTTAACCTTTTTTTTTATTGTTTCACTATTTTATTTTTCTTTCGACTGTACAGAAAGGCAGCTTATCGTCTGAGACTGATGTTTATTCACATTAGTTCCTCAATTATTACGTTTCGATACCAAACGCTTTTGCAAAAGTTCGTATAATTTAAATTTATTTATTACTGGTAGGTATGATTCGCTCTTTACTCCGTCTGTCACTATAAGATTATCGTAACTAACGGCTCCACTCCTGAGTTAATACCTGGGCTAGGACAAAACTTGTTTCCATCTTTGTTATATACAGGTGTAACGTCGAGATGGGTCAGTATGGGGAACTCTGAAACTATAAGAGACAGAAAAATATGTTCCAGGGAACCATGTTTTCGATTTTAAAGATAAGAAATAATCCATTCGGAGATTTTTTTTAAAAGTCATACATCAATCGGGCATCGAACGCCCTCATTTTGAGAAAAATACCCCGTCGTTATTTTATTGCGGCATTGATTGACTTAATATTAGGGATACGGTTTCATAGCAACATTTACTCCTTACAACCTACAGCCGGTTCGATTCCCGATTAACGTATGAGTTTTTTTGTTTAAATCTATTAATGCAGTTTTTCTTATCTCTAAATTCGACGACATGGTCCCATGGAACATATTTTATTATCTCTTATAGTTACGGAGGTCCTCATACAGACCCATCTCGAAGTTACATTCTGTATATAGACCAATATAATTATATATCAAATGCGCGATACAATATTCCATAATGTATAGCTGATGGCCTACCGTGTATATTTTAAGTATTAGATAGACTGATGTTAGTCGTTATTTTTTATTTTTACCACTTTCAAGTAATTTAATGTCTATTTTATCTTAATAATGGATTAAAAATATATCATTGCAACATTTACTAATTTACTAATTGTTACTGTGAAAGGTAATTTTTAAAGTTTAGGGTTCCAGAAAAAAAAAAACAATATTAAATTTATCTTACATAAAAAGTAATTTATATTGAAAATAACATTTAATATTGATTTTTTTTTATATTTACGCGAATACTACACATTGAAATAAAACTTATTTTAAACGTGGGCCTTAGAGATTGTGGCTGGTTTATTCATTCGGAACGCTACGAGTGAAACTCGAATTCATACGACAATTTTACTCTTAAGATGTTTTATAAGTTTCATGCCAATATACTATCAATGCCATTAGAAATAAGAGCGGAGGTGTCACATTTTTTAAATTTTAACTTATAATAAATTTGTGGACATGTCGTGTTTTATTGCACTTAAATGTTGTAAAATTAATTTACCTTTTATTAGAAGCATAATGTGTATAGTGAGGTATTGGTGGGTGGGTACAGGGTGTCTCAGAAAGAGTATACTAAGCTTGGAAAATGGGACTCTTTAGTGCATTTTATTTCTAGATGCGATGTGAAGCCAGAATTTCGATATGTCGGTTTTAAAAAATACATTTTGTTCCCAACAAAATGATTATCATTGTGATTTTCTGCGAGCATTTTTTTTTATCATATTGCCACATCCAGGATCTGACTTCATATAATGATTTCAAATGCGATAAAGAAGCGCAGGTTTAAGGCTTAGAATACCCTTTCTGAGTTACCTGTATAGTATTATAACTATTGCATTGTATTGGCGTTGATTAAAAAACATGCTAAGCGGATTCTTTAAATCGATTTTTATTTTGTTCCTTTGAAGTTAAAATATTCGTTGGCTAATACAATGTCGGTAACGATATGACCCTTTATTTAATTTAGTCGAATTATAATTGTATTCTGTACATCTATAATGAACTCTATTGTGTAAGGCACATGGCCGATTTTACATTGTTGCCCCTATGTTGATTTGCAATAGCAATTTCGGATTTGCATAAGCATCGTGAGTAAGTACTATTTAATAAGTATATTTAATATATTAGGTGTCTTCGTTAAGCTATAGTTAAGGTGTATGTAAGTTTTTAACGATATAATGTCATTATATCACTGTCTCTTTCGCACACACGCGTCGAGAGTATCCAGGTGCCTGCGCGCGAGCGAGACGGTAAATGTGTCCATTAGGGGAACGATGTGAGGGATTTTTTATATTTTACTATGAATCGAAAAAAGACATAGAGCCTACCTGTGTTTAAATATTATTTTTCTACAATTTTTCGCTTTTCTTATGGATTTCTCAAAACGGTGTTACCGCCCACTATTGTTGTTTTTTTTATCGAGAAATTTCCCCTAATGCTTTTTCCAAAATGAAATTTCTATATACATATTCGATGTAAATATTGTACATTCATTATTTTTTTATTATTATTATTTTATGCTTAATTTATTTATTGAGATATATTTTTTTATTAAAGAGTTTTAAAGCCGTTTAAGTATATTTGTTACTTCATGCAATATTACGTGTTTATTGAGCTGTAACTTTTTTTTTATCAGTATAATTTTATTTTAATTTTCGAAAGCAATTTTTTAAGTTATTTGATTTTTTTTATATAAAAAATGTGCCATTTATTTTATTAAAAATGTACGGTGATTTTGGTGATTCCTAAAAAAAAATTCGTGTCTTCGGGTAGAATCGCTTTTACGTTCCAAAATTTTTCCAGTAGTTTCTCGAATGTTCTATAGTAGAAATCAATGTACGCTTGGCCTCTCGACCCGTCGCCGCCTGCTGGTGCTTGCGGCTACATATTCTATCGTGGGGGGTTTTTTTGCTTTTATACGTTAAATAAGTCGTGACAATATGGCAGCCTTTTAGTGATGTCAACCTATAATAACAATGGTTCTTTGTGTGATATGGAAAAATGATTGAAGCGTGAATCTGAGGGCGGTTGGTATGTCACTTATCATTCTAGATTGTTCTTGAAAATTTAGGTTTTTTATTAAGATTTCGGACAGAAATTCGTGAACTAACTTGCTAGTTGTACGTAAGCCGATTTGACTCAAACGCGTTCTTTAAGCCGTTTTGTTTTACAAATAATTGTGTTGTGTGATAAAAAAAAACAAATATTATGGTTATAGTACACCACTCAATTCGTGACTGTATTGTAGTTATTTAACTCATACAGGTGCATGCGATAATGAACGTTATTGCCATTTTCGCACGCTAAAATCAATGAACTAATCATAAAAAATGAGTATAAAACATGAAAATTTCGACGAAAAATTCCTACTCTTGGGGGTCCAGAGAATCATGAGTTGAATCCATGGCATTAGTTTTAGTTACGGAGCCAATTTTACCTTGTATATATCCTATTTCGTGTTCCTTAAGCAGTATTAAACGCAAAGTCAATCCTTATACATGCAGTTGAAGATTACAATATTCTTGAAAAAGGTCTCCCCTCTATACAGTGTGTAACAACATTATCAAATAATATTCTAGGAGATGTATGTACTCATATAACCAAATAAGTTTCCTCCATGAAAAAAGGTTCAAAATAAAAATAAAAACTCAAACTTGAAAAAAAAACCATTTTGGGTGCAAGTTTTCGACAACCCTACGGTGTGAACCGTGCGTATGTATGAACCCCGCCCTCCACACCGATGCACTGCCTTCATTATGTAATAATTAACCGACTTCAAAAAGGAGGAGGTTCTCAATTCGGTTGTATTTTTTTTTTGCTACACCCTGTATAGAATAATTGATCAGGCATAATCTTCGCAAGTGGTAACAGTCATATCATAAATTTTGTATAGGCCAACGGGGGCACTTACAACCGGATCCGTACGCGACCGTAACGGAGAAGTGATCCTTATACAGTTTAGTTATGTAATTATTAGTAAAATAAAACGGTAATACATGATAATTACAATCGCGGGTTTATTTTGTGATATGTTATCAATGTCCATAGCGCCGGGTGGCAGCAGGGCAGGCGGCGCCGGGTCCCGTGGTATATCAATTTTGCTATGCGTCATTACTGTAAACACAGTTCAAAGGAATGTGTCATATTTTATAATAAATAATCATCTATGTAATGATTTGTGTGTTTTCATTTATTGCGTCGTCAAGTCAAATCGTTTATTTCGTATAGGCCTACGGGGGCACTCACGGCTTGTCAGTAACATTTTTTTTCTTAACTCTACAACCGGATCGGAAGGCGACCTCAACTTTGAAGATCCGGCGAGAAACTCAGCGGGCTTGTCTTTTTTTTTAAAGCCATTATTTTTACAAAAAATAAATAAAAAAGTAAGCTCCAGTGTGTTGATGCGAGGCGCACACGCGCAAAGACAAATTTGGCATTTTATAAATGTTTATCGAGTTGAGACTAGCATGGACCGACCATGTGTGGCGAACACATGGTCGGTCCATGTTAGTCTCATTTGTGGCCGCCTGAGAAGACGAACTCTGGTGGCATCGTTGGATCACGCACATATTGAAAATCTGGCGCACTTAGACGTGTAAGCAATCGGTAGTGACCCTGGTATCTGTGCCCAGGATGCCCGGGTACCAATCCTGGTAGGGACAAACTTGTGTGACGAGCACGAATGTTTGTAGCTGAGTCATGAATGTATATAAATATTATACACTGGGTTCGCCCCCAGCCCATTGTGCGGTACCCATAATACAAGCGTTGCTTAGTGTGGGACCGTATAGTTGGAGTGTTCGTCTGGCGATATAATTTTTATATCATTTACTATTATTACAATATTTGTTACTGGTTCAGCCGGTATAAGAAGCTTCTATATTATTAAATCGTTCATTCAAATTTGCATAATATTTAATCATAAATTCTGTTTAAAAATAAATCCAATTCGTGCGCACGAGTTGCAATGTAGCTAGTAGCGATGGTTCGGCGAACATTTAAAAAGCAATAACTTATTTTTTAAAAATGTATTTATTTCTCATTCAACAGGTATGCTTTTTGTATAATCATAATATCGACGCGACAACACAGTAGATACTAATGAATCACAGATCACTCTTCACTATTTACAGATACGCGTGCCAAATGACGTCACCTTGTAGGAAATAGTATGCGGTAACTTGTGTGGACATCATTTCTGAACATTAATTAGTATTGAGACATGTAGTCTTTGAAAGTTATCGATCGATCTATCCTAAGCCTTAACAGAGTATCAAATATTAATATTCAGTATCAAATATTTTTCGCTCGTTATTTTCTACCATGGCCCCTAATCCCCCTCGCATTGAGGGGAGGCCCGTGCCCAGCAGTGGGACATTAAAAGGGCTGGTATTTTTTTTCTACCATCTACCTATTAATAATTTGATGTCAGTATGGGAGATGTACCACATAAGAATTCTACACAACTGTAGAACTCCAAAATATAATCGGAATTAATTACATTGCTATGTCATATGTGATTTAACAAAGCCACGCGATCCACATTCAAGACCCAAGCCTTAATCAGAGATGGAAGCCAAGAGTTCGCAGTTTATCAGGTGTACTCGACTACATGTACATATTCACTTCAAGTCTTGAGTCAGACACAACCGGCGCCCCAGCACCCACACCAGGGTATGGAAGCGTCGTGAGTTGGAGCTACTGACAGCTTGCGTGACTTGTGCGTGCACGCAGATGCTAGGGAGTTGACCGATGAACACATGCTGTTGGTTCGCTCGTGCTCCGAGTGAGAGGTCGTCATCTCCTGAAAGGAAATACATGATAAATTGGTCATTTAAACGGCGGAAGACTATTGAAATAAAACTAATTTCATCGCGTTTATTTCATGTTTTTACGTTCCCGAAGTTTCGTCCCACGAAGTCTGTAATCTGTGAACATGTACACGATCGCACCCGCCATTATATCAGATTTGATCAACCACAGATCCTTGCAAAAGAACACCTATTTCGACTAAGGATGATACATGAGGCCGTTGAAATTAAAAAATATCCTAATTTCAATAGGGAAGATGGCTGGGTGCTACCACCGACTTGGGATCCAGTAATTAATATAATTAAATCGAAAACCAAGCGCACCATTGCAAGACCTCAAGACACTGTGAGCACTTTCTGCGTGGATCGGACCGCAAACAACAACTAAATTTGAGGGTACCCTTGGGGTACTCCAGTTCTAACTATGACACTAGGACGTCTAATACCTCAGCCCTCCCGTGACCATGGTTGCTGTAAAGCAGCCGAAACATCGGGAACGTAAAAAAAAAAAAAAAACGCGATAAAATCCATAAAATTAGTTTTATTTCAATAGTAATTGCCTAATTTGATTGTTTGTTTGTTGTTTGTTTGGGTGATATTTTATTTCACTCAATCAGTGGGCCACACTTTTCAGTCAGGTGGTAGTCTTTTCAGCGGTGGCGATATTTCAGAACTTGCTATTGGGTGAAACGTCGCCATCATTATTAATTAAATAAACACAATTGGTTTAAAACATGCCTAAATCAATATTTGGTATGGAAGCAAAAGGTTGTTTGGTTTTGGTCAACAGGTACACCAAGTAAAACTAGGTATAGGTAGTATTTCTTTTATATACCCACGTAATAATAAAAAATACTACATACTAACCAGAAATACTTACATCCTATGTTACTCTAAATTTGTACCTGGTAACTGTCCCGCTTATACCGCGGGCCTGAGCTCGAAGATGATAGGGTATTCCTGGGTTTGTGCCTCGTGCAGTGCTTGCTCTTGGCCGCCTCGTGTGCCTCTCCCTCAATCAGCCTTTCGCTGTCACTCTCCACATGCACCGCCCCATTCTTTGCCGTACCGTTCTTCGCATCTTTCTTCTTATCCCTTCTTTTTCTTTCTCTCTTCTTAAACGTTAGAGAGAAGCGCTTCCGCTTCTTCGCTTTAGGAGAGTCCGGTCTTTGCGGAGCGGTTGACTTTTCTCTGTCGGACCTGCTAGTGTCGTCGTCGGGAGGCTGCGCTTGTGATTCCGAGTCAGTTTTCAACGTCAATTCTGTTCGAGTTGAGGAATCAGGCTCTCCAGTCCTGTATGCGACTTCCTCCTCCAGGTTCGCGAGCTCCATCCTCCGTAATCTCTTTGGCAGTTTGTTGACTGTTGCGTATATCGGTTCCTCGTTTTCTCCCACGGGAGCCGATCGGGACCGACTGAAGAAATCAAACCTTTTCGGTTTGACCGGTATTCTTCTTTCAACAAAGACCACTGTGCTGGCGACTTCGGTCGTCGTCGTTAAATCGTCGCCTGATTTAGGACTGGGGCTGCTGGAGACTGGCGTCGCTCTGGGGTAATCATAGGTCAGTTCAATGTTCTTCTCTGTGACGTAGCATTTAGGCGGTTGCTCTTCCACGACGGGTGAGCTCACAATCGGTTCTCTCTTTTGGCAGCAGCATTGATTCTGGGTAATCCGTCGTGTGTTGCACATGAACACTGAATTCTGTTGGATGTAAGTGGTTTGTATAGTGGGTGAGGCTTGGACGTCTCCCAGTAGGTCCTCGACGTTGCCACCCGTGTGGAACCGTGGCGTTTGGTACGGGGCAACCACGAACCCCGGGGGCGGGGGCCCGGCCATGTGGTAGGGAGGAGATGTAACAGATTGGAAGAACCTTGGTACCTCTGGGGGTGCGTCGTGAACAAGTACATCGACGACCCGGTCGTGGCCATTGTCCGCTATATTTGGCTGCGTATTGTTCGTGTTTTGCATCATTCGCGTGGGGTTGTGTGCTTTATCGTCGGTCCTTGTGGCCTCTTGGCACTCCTCGCACGTGCACGGTGACTCACCGCCGCTCTGGAATGCAATACGATTTATGATTACGGCTTTTGGCATATTCGAAAAGTAAAATCGACATGCTTATTATAATTTCGACCAGTCTGAACGATTAAAATAATTGTTAAGCCTCATGACAAGCAACAGTGCCTGTAACCTTGTACGCGTGGACGTGTCTTGGCTATCCATCAGGAACCCATTCATTTTCCGGGATAAAAATGTATCGTATATGTTGACCCAGGATATAAATTATCAAGCTTTAAATGCACACGTCACTCGGCGTAATTAACGCGACAAATCCGGGTGAATGACGTGGAACGAGCCGTGAAGATATTTTTGACACACCATATGGTTTGTCAACGTACGTAGACCGTGCATATATTACTTCTTATTTTATACAGAGACGTCCTTAAACCTATTGAAGCTCCTGGGCACAAAAATAATGGTATGATAAGGACCATATTATTAACAAAACAGGCAAAAGAAGTAGGTAAGCATAATTATAAAATTATTCATTTGTTAACTATTTTGATTTGATTTGATTATAGACAGGCAAAATTCTAAAGGTACCTGAGTACTTATTTAAACGTGTTATTTTAATTCTGATTATAAGTTTCAACGAAGGCGGAACGTTGAACGGAACTCGGAACGCTTAACTGTGTGTTTGGGCTGTACGGATATGGCGTGGTTAAAACACATCGTGAATAATTTAACTAAAGACACTGAATATAATTTGAATATTTTGATTATTTGAAGATTTGCATCGCGAGTCGCGATTGTAGGTAGGTACTCACGGCGGAAAGCAATAACATATTATTCATGCACACTCACCTTTGTTTAGGAAGTGGGTGGGTACCTACTTATAGTAAGGAAGTCATAAATGCACCTACCTATAGGTACTATTATAGCTATATGATTTGTGTGCGACACATACTGGTGAATACTGCATAACCGGGATTCGAACCCGAGATTCTTGGTACAGGCTGGACGCAGGGTCACTACCAGTTGTGCGTCAACTGGGTCGTCAGTAAATAAATATTTATGAATCAGTGTTTTGATACATATGATACTAGCTGTCCCGGCGAACTTCGTACCGCCTCAGAATCAAATGTATGAGAAAATGAATTTATTGGTATTCTATGAAAATTTTAACAAATCTATCCCACGGGAACCATACATTTTACCGGGATAAAAAGTAGCCTATATGCTATTCCAGACCATAATCTATCTCTGTGCCAAATTTCATCCAGATCCGTTCAGCCGTTCTGGCGTGAAAGAGTAACAAACATCCATCCATCCAAACTTTCACATTTATAATATTATAGTATAGATGTAGATATATGTAGGTATGTATGTATAAATAATTGTGTTTGATGGGATTTACATGTATTTTGATTTTGATTGATAAGACTACTACTGCTTCTATTACTACTACTCGACTTATTGTGATATGTTTCCAACAGATGTTAAATTCAATCGTTTATATGTTGCAAATAAATCTGAGCTAGAGACTGAAAAAAAAATTAAAGAAATATTTTTTCTGGATTTAATTCTGTCCCTCTATGTGCGTGTCCGTAACGACATTCAAATATGATAAACTACATAAATAAAAACATTCTCATGACCTAGTGCTTATAAGTAGGATCTACTCAAAATATACTTATTATAAGAAAATAGAAAGATTACACCTACTTTACAAAAGACTAAACTAGAAACTTTAAAAAAATATAAATACCTACTAAACTTAACATTGAAATGGCAATCCATAAACACCACCAAGCATTTAAATGGAAGGTCCAGCATCACAGAACTAACAAAACACAATAAAACTCCTCACTGCGACATTGGAAGGCGGGCGGCTCTGCGCTCGCGACGAATTCGACTGAACTGTGCAAGTATTTATAAACTCGCGGTACGCTCTCTACAATATTTTCTTACACATGAAAATCATGGCCGACCTTGACTCGTTTCCTATCTAAATTCGAGTGAACCCGCGAGGCATGTCGATGGTTTTTAATAAATAAATATCCCCAGACGAACACCAACAATACGGTGCCACACTAAGCAACGCTTGTATTAGACATCACATCCAGAAGGGTAGGATTGATATGTCTGCTGTGTGAACGAGCTGTAAGAGCCTTTTATGACATCCACAGAGAGAGGACTATAAGAAGAGTTCCGTCATCCCGATAAATTGACCTTATTAATTCCGGGCTACACCTGTGCCTAATGCCGTTTATCGATACAAAATGTTGGTATTTTATGTTGATTCATATATATATATATATAGATAAATATATAGATAAATTCAAATAAGACATTCACCTTATTCTCCTGTTCACCCTCCTCGGGCACGACGCTGAGGTCGTGGAAGGCGACGACGCGCGAGCAGCCGTCTGCGCTGGCGCACTCCGGGCAGGCGCTGCACACAGACGCGCTGTCCTGCCAACCGATAATGTGCTTTATTGATTCTATATTTTATTTTACATGTGTTACTGGGATTACCGATTGCCCCCGTCCATGGCACGGTGGGCCCAATGTAGATCTTTGTAGACAAGCGTTATTGTCTATTTAAATAGTTGTGAGTGGCAATAAAACAAACATTCAAAAAACATATATTACTTAAGTATTAATTTAATTGGGCAACTGATACACGAGTGTTACAACTAGGACTACGGAATCCTGGCCTGTTGCTCCATAGCAAGAGGTGGACCAATATGCTGTAATGATAGAGAACGTACGTCCGAATGTTCAGGCGAGGAACGGCGCTCGCGCAGCATGCAGTCCAGCCGATCGTACTCGTACCGCAGCGCGGATATCTCCCGTTTCAGCATGTCGTTCTCTCGCTTCAACTTCTTTATGTCCGACTGACCTGAGGGGAAAGGTTTGCTGTATTGGGACTGTAGGTCAAACTAGTTTTAGGGTAAGAACTATCACTGAACAGGCTCAAGGAGTGCCCAACAGGCCAGCGCGGGGCCTGTAGCAAATACACGGGCCTCTACCAAATACGCAGGGCCTGTACCTATATCTACTTACCCCCAAATTTATAGACGTTTTATAACTTTATCAAACGTCATAGAGTACTGCGCACAAGAGGTTTTCTTTGCGCAGTACTATATGACGTTTGATAAAGTTATGAAACGTCTATAAATTGGGGGGTTAGTCTTTCCATCGAACAGTAAGTGGTAATACCAAACCTGTCTTACTTGATAGATGTTTTTGCGCAAGGCGAGTCGCGCCTGTGCGTATTTCTTTAACTCTTGCTATATGGCTAATCCAGCGTCTATTAGCTGCCCAGCAGTGCATAAGATCAGAATCAGAAATAATTTTTATTCATGTAACCATTTATGAATCGTCAAAATGTTATGCTAAGATTTTACCACCCGTTCGGAATGCCGTTCCTATGGGCAAGAAACTCCATGGTTGCTATTTTTATAGGGATGTTATAGATTTTTGTGTGCACTGTATTATTGTGGGTATGTGAGAAAAATGTAGGAACGGCTCGGCTGGCCTGAGTGAGGTGACATCTCAAGCTCGGACATGAGATATATATTGATCCACCTCGTTCAACTTCCGCATTTATATTTATCGTGCGGAGACGCAGCTCTTCGTTCTCGTACAGCATCCCCCGGGACGACTTCCGGTCCAATCTGACAACAAACAAACACAATTTTGACCAGATTTTGATGACTGTTTGTCAGCTCCCAAACAGGTCTGCTAATATCCCAGATGTATTGGTGATATTATATGGTCTCAAACTCAACTAAATACAGTGCGCGTGGGGACAAAACCTAGAACCATTCGTTTGTAAATGTGGCCCTTCTAACCACTAATCCATATATATATATTTACGTAAGAAATTATACCCACATGACTACTTTTGCCCCCTTATCTGATATAAAAATATGTCGTTTGTATAAAGAACTCACCTATTAATCTGATTATATAATACATATTCGTGTTAGTTACACCATTTATAACTCGAGAACGGGAGGGCCTATTTTTATGATCATTGATTTTTTTGAATTTATCTCCGCCCCGAATAGCAGAATAACTAATAAAACATGGGAACATTTTTAGTATTTCTCATACATTTGATTCTGACGGTGCGAAGTTCGCCGGGACAGCTGGTAAAAAATACATAACGATAAATATAAATTATACAATATGGTACACTGATGATGAGAATGTATGTGTACAGTCGCGAACATTATTATGGGACCCATTTCCTAATAACACAATGGAATAAAATCATATATCTGCATAACGTCATATCTGAGAGCAGTACGTCAAGTGCGAGATTATTCGTAAGCTAACCGTTTACTTTATAGTCTACCGTATTTAGTCATTTTGTTCGGAGGATTAAACGTTTTAAATACCGTCCGCTAGAGGCGCTTTTCAATTCTCCATACAAAATGTCGTAGACTATAAAGTATACGGTTAGCTCGCACTTGACGTGCTGTTTGCTTACGAATAATCTCGCACTTGACGTACAATTGCTCATAGTAACGCCAGTCAAAATAGTACGTCTCATGGTATACGTTTGCTGTGCGAAATTCAACCTTAAATGGGGCTCATATTAAAGTCCGAGACTGTACATTCACGAATATGTAACCACTGTACAGAGAGTATCCACAAAATTGAGCACTTATACCATATACAGGTTGATTCAGAGGATATACTAACCTTTGAACCTGCGCTTATCCACGATCGGTTGGTTGTACAGAGCGTAAATGACTCTGCGCAATGAAGTGTTACATAAACGTGAACCAAGCAAAAGATAAAGAACAAATGAAGGGTCAAACTACATTAGGTAGCTTCTTCAATCTCCATCTCATTTGCACTTACAGGCATAACGTAAGAGTGATTGAGATAGATAGTGGAAGATGCTGATATGCAGTACGAGTTTAGGCAGCCTACGAAAACGATTCGATTGCGTATACGAAATTTACCAGCGGCGCCCCGACCTAGCGTTGGTGGTTACTTTACCCCAAGTGTGAGATTTTTTGTGAACGAAAAGTTAAGTAAAGTGTAATAGAAAAGAAAAACGAAAGTTTGCGTATTTCGCATCTTTTTAAATCAATGGCAACACTCAGCTCTCATACGAACCGAAAAAATACATCTAACAACAAAATACAACAAACAAATTCATTTGCAATAGCTTCACAAAGCAGTATTGTAGTACAGTTGTAAACGGATTGTATCTTTCTATGAACTCGATGGCTGGGTAGACTTATATAGCTAACGAAAAAACTTCCACTTGGGTCTCAGAAAGATCCAAAAACTAATACACGCGATATTTAATGATCACACCGGTCGTGGCACCAGTGTCACCGAGAGAACACCCTATTCCTTATTAAACGTTTTCGTAAATTGCTGAAACTCGTACTAAGTAGAGTCCGTCTATAAGTTTAGCGACTAGATACCTATTCCTTGACAAAATCGAAAGGAGAGGAACAGAGTATTCTCGCATAGCGCTGTCTCTTTTCGTTTTCTTGTCGCAACAACATTTAGACTGACTTTACACCGTCTAATTAGAATTGACCCCACGAGTGCTGTACAAACCAGACGTGTGCCGACAGACTATGCCATTTACAGTGCACATAATAGGCTTTACCTATCATCGTCATCCTGTAACTCTTTAGTTCTCGACACGGATCTCTTGGTGCGCCAGAGTACCCGGTCCTCGGCGATACGGAGCCAAAAACTGCCTGCAAATCGCTTGAGGTCCGGCTGGCCGATGTAGGGTCCACACGACTTTGGTCTGTCTAAGCTTACGAATGTTAGGCACTGACCAGCGGCGTCTCTAGCCCATGTAGCGCACGAGTGCAGCAAGCGCTACCCTGGCGACCATTTAAGCAGCTCTACTCTACAAAGAGTAATTCAGAAAGGGTATATATAACTAATCCTTGAATCTGCGCTATTCAGTGCAAGTTAAACCCGTATACCCTTACAGTATCATTCTGTATAAAATGATAATTTGCTCTATGGGCTGGGTGGAAGCGGCTGCGGTGATTACACTATGTGTGGTAGGTGCGCCGCTCATGGCGACTGTCCTGGGATCCATGCAGCGGCCCCAGGACCTGGCGCCAGGGTACAGCGCACCCAACACGTCCTAGGTAGAGACGGTGCTAGCACTGACAATCTAGAAGGTACCCTTACGAAATGTGCACCATAAACGGAGTAATGTATTGGAAAGGAAATTAATAGCGGGCTATGGAGTTATAATTAACGGTGAAGTTATGAAGTTTGAATTCCTAAATGTACTCAGGGCCCCAAGTCTGCTAACACAATCGATTCACAATAGAACAGCAACCGCATAGTAACTGTCACTTTTGACAGATATTGTATGGGATATCTGTCAAAAGTGACAGCTACTATGCGGTTGCTGTCCTATTATAAATCGATTGCCTTAGCAGACTTAGGGCCCAGCTCAAAAGACTAAGTCGAAGTGGAGTTCTAGGATACGTATGACTATTGTCTATATGGTCTTCTACTGTAGTTGTGTGGCTAAGGCTTAGTGGTGGTAGTGTTCTGGTGTTCTTAGGTTTCTGTCGAAGTCTACTTTGGGGTAGGCCGCATCTTCCTTACCCTCACCCGAGGCACTGCTTCAGTGTAACACAGCCAATTGGTACAACCATATGGTTAAGGTATTAACCTAAGGCATATACCATACTACTGATGTCCACAGACTACTTAAATACAAAAACTCCATTGATGCAACAGTTATGGACGATGATTTATAGATGTCGCTAGTAGTTACGGTGCACTCACTTCCGGTTGGGCTTGACGTTGACATCCTTGCGGCGCGTGCGAAGCATGCTCGCTCCCGTCATGCCCGACATCTTGACTGGCAGCCATGCGCATGCGCTGCACGCGGTCGACGACTGGGAACAAAAGAAAAGTAACTAAATATGTATAAATGTGTGCTTGATTATATTAAAATAATTGCTCTATCTCTATCTGAGCATCCCAACGCCCAAGAGCAGCCTTTCCCAAAGTGGGCGATAACGCCCCCTTGTGGGCGCTGTAGGCCTAAAGGGGCGCGGTTAGAGACCCAGAAAAACAATTGAAAGTTATTACAATTTGAAGTTATAGTTTTTAAAAAATAAAATTAATTCTCAAAGTGGGCAGTAGACAAAATAAGTTTGGGAACCCCTGCCCTAGAGTGAGCGTGGAGACGCCCCTAAGTGAGCATCGCGAAGCCTTATAGTGAACGACACCAACTTCACATTCGTTAAATATTTGATTTAGTTACACAAGATAGATGATTTTTTGCATTTTAGTTTTTTAAGATGGTTTTTTTTTGTTACAATTTTTTTTTGTAGATACGACCACTATGAGGTTAAAAGTTTGTATGGAAAATGTTATTCTGTGAATATAATGTTCTACGTTTTTACGCGGACGAAATGTCGTTCAACACGTAGTCCAGTATAAATTTAATAAAAATACTATAAAACTGAACTGACTTATGACGTCCTAGAATAATTTAATATTCTCTATCAACGCAAAATCTCTCCCTCCCATATATACAGTATTTACCTCCTATTAGCCTAGTAGAGGTTGGTCATGGTTGCCATAGACAAATAGAGGTGCTCGGTAACTAGATGGTAGTTGTCACAGTCACGCCTTGTCGGTATCACTATGGTCCGAGTAAAAAAAAATAAACATTATCTATCTATCAGCCGAAAGACGTCCACTGCTGGACATATGCCTCCCCCAATGACTTCCACACATCACGGTCCTCCGCCACTCGCATCCACCGGCTTCCTGCGACGCGTGTGATATCATCGGTCCATTAACATAATTAAACTTTGTCTAAATTATCTTATTTATGTTTTCTATAAAGTAGATAGAGTACGTTAATCGTCTTACGAAGCTAAGTTATTAGGGCGAGCTCAGTTGTTAGCGTTCACTAGTGCACTGAACTGGGGGCACTTGGGTTCGATCATGCGCCGTTGTCGAGGCCAGATGACGAAAATACTTCAGTACATAGCTGTCAACGCTTGTCATTCTGGCGTTCTAATATTAACTTTAATATTAAGGAGTAAAGTTAAATTTTCAGTAAACACTTATTTATGGTTGACTTGTTATTGAAAAGTGTTGACTAAATCTTGAGTTTTGTTGATGTAGTAAGTAATTTAAATTGCTTGTTAGTGACTTGTGGCTTTGCTTGCGATTTTCTCATGTCTTATCGATTGATATTCATATCTTTGAAATGGGGACGTTCAGGTCAATGTCAAAGGCGGTAACAACAATGTGTAAAAATTTCAGGTTTACAATACAAAACACAAAAAAGTTATGAGGAAAACTAAATCCATTTTCATAGATTTGAAATGTACTAATCGATTTTTCGTGGTAAGTTGGAGGTAAAAAAACAACTATTGGCTTCTAAGATAAATTCATTTTATGATGATTTCAAGCTGTGTACTCAAAACTTCTAAACAACTATTTTGGTTTTTCAAAAATCCTATGAAAGGAAGACTCGATTTTTCACACACTTATTAACGCATTTGTGCTAATTATGTGAAGTCAGAATTTAGATAGTTCAATTTGAAAAAAAATGCCCACATAAAATCACTGTTGTTGTTATTTTGGAAAAAAAAAACTGACTTGACATAATTATTATTACGAATGCGGAAAAAATGCACTTGCAAATCTTTCTGAACCATCTGGATAATAAGAACCTACATATACATTTTCAAATAACGTCTGATGTTGTTAAACCTATTTGCCTCAAACAATAAAAAAACATAAAATACCATACTTATCGCAATAGTAATATAGTTTTTAGTGAATAAAGTGTGATGAGTTCCATATTATTATAAACATGACAAGTAGGTACTTACATAAGTACCTACCTAACTATTTCCAACGCAACCCACATTAATATTACGCAATCATATTGCAATATTTCCAAGAGTTGACACAACATTACAGCTCTGTGTCATCGACCTATTAGTTGTCAGCGTTCATAAGTGCGCGCGAATCCTAGCCACTGATTGGTGGACAGGTCATACGTAATGCAATATTGTCGGCCATTTTGTGTTTCAACGTTGTGTTGCGTTGCAGTTGCGAAAAGAGCTCGTCGCTGAGCGGATGTTTTACATGTCCCCAACAAAAATGGATCCGAGATATGATGTGTATACATCAAAATGTGATAGAAAAGACATAGTGGAGTTCATAAAAGAAGTCAAGAAATATCCGTGTTTGTACGACAAAACTAATCCGGAATATGCCAATAAGTTTCACAATAGGAAAGCGTGGGTCGCCATTGCGAAGAAAGCAAACACTACAAGTAAGCTAACACATTTTATAGCCAACTAATAGATGTTTGAATGTTTTCTAACGTGCTTTTGCTTTAATCTTATATGTTTCGTATTACCGCCATCTGTTGGTAGCAACGAGAACTTTGGTTTTGTTTTTCAGTAAACAAACTCTTTTTGAGGTATTTCTATATCCGCCTTTGTGAGATGCATAATACTCCAAAATCATTAATTAATATGGAGGATAGGAAGGAGGCTATTGGGATAGGCAATAGAACTAATGAACAGTAGTTGTTTTGTAAAAGCGAAATTTTGGCTTATTTTCTGACTGAATAGTCAACTGAGGTCCCCTGAAGCTGTGGCTTAGAAGCTTGGCTGCAACGTGACTCGTTTTTTCGTAGGTCGTATTATTCCGCACTCGGAACTAAGGATATTTTTTCCGTTCTACTGCCAACTTCTCCAACCAATAAATTTTTATGTATCTGTATAATTATCCAGGACATGCCAATTTCAGTTACCAGTTTAGTTTAGAAAAAAATAATATGTAATTAGTCACCCAATACAATATTTAGTGTTCACAACTCTCAAATATAAACCACGGCTGATAATAACAGTCGGATAATGTAATAATGTTATGCAATTCCTAGTCGATATTGACGTAAATCCAGTGAACTGATAATATTGAATTATTTCTAGTATTTTCCTATCATCTTTCGTATATGACGGCTTTCAAGTAATCTGATTGGACAGCCTTATTTAAAGCTCAGTCTTTAATGTGTTACTCCCTTATAAACTATTTTTAATTTCATAGAGCAAAATTTTGTTACAAGTGTAAGAAATCCCAATAATATTATAAATGTGAAAGTTTAGATGGATGGATGTTTGTTACTCAATCACGCCAAAACGGCTGAACGGATCTGGATGAAATTTGGCACAGAGATAGATCATAGTCTGGCACATAGGCTACTTTTTATACCGGTAAAATGTATAGTTCCCGTGGGATAGATTTAATTGCTGAAAGTATATTTAGGATCTAAACAGTTGTTTATGAGATTAGCCCCTAGAGACCTTCTTATTTCATTATAAGTACTTACAACTATTCCTCGCATGTATTGATGATGTTCGGATTGATTGCTAAGTTCTCAATAATATAACAACTAGTCATTCATTAATAATTATATTCTTGTTTCAGTACACGACTGTAGAGACAAATGGCGCAAAATACGGATATCCTTCATGAGGTCCCTGAAGCAACAGTTTAGTGACAAACCGCCAATGAGACCCTACTATTTGACGGAAGAGCTTCACTTCTTAATGCCATTCATCAAAGTAGTGCCGAAAGATTACACCCAGTCACCGAAAGCACAGCCGATGGAATTCGAAGTGGCCACAGTGAAGAAGCACGATATATCTGATGACGACACATCAGATAGCCGCGATGGTAATGAAGAAAATAGTCAAAAAATCAACAATGTAACGTTCACAGAGAATATTATACCGAACATCATGAATGGGCACGTCCAAAACGGTCATAAAGTCAAACGTAAAGGCGTGAAACACGAGTATGATGATATAGATCCAAGAAAAATGTTTTTGCTGAGTATATTGCCAGAAGTTGAGACGTTCACGGAGCAAGAAATGAGATTATTCCGAAGAGAAGTGATAGACGTTGTGGATGGGATAATAAATAAACGAATATGAAGTGTTAATAATGATCTTGTGTAAGTGCAGTGCAGTTTAGAAGTGGAGTATTAATAAATTAGTAGAAATAAATATAATTTATTACCAGATTAGTAGTACCAATGTAAGCGAAGCTTGTAATAAGGTAATCTACCATATAATAAACTGGGGGATGAACTCCGTACCACGGAGACCAAGGCATATTAAGATAAAACTATTATCGTAGAGATACTTCCCTGTTAACACGTGCTTTTGTTTCGTTAAGTTGCTCAATATAAAGGAAAAAAAACTGAGCCATATGTATCTTCTACTAAGAAAAGGCGATCTATTTCATTGATGTTACTACCTATACTATATAATTTTACATCTAAGCAGGTACAATGAAAGTTAACTAAATAGGAACATAAAAAAACTTAAAAATAGTATGTCAACAAACTATGTATCAAAAAGACCTTGTCCGCGTGGAATGGTGGCAAGAGTGCTGGCTGCATTTCCTCGCTGTATTATCTACTTATTACTAGATCGGATTAGATCCTTGTGATATGATTATATTGAGCAACTTTCCAAGACACATTCTCTAGGTAGAATGTTATGCAGTGCTGTGATGGCCGATGATATCAAGTTGCGTAATATAAGCTCAGAGCTTGTTGTTTAGTCAAGTTGTTTAATAGTATTTTAAGTTTTAAACTCTCGTGAGAGCACGTAGGTATGTACCGCATTCAGTGTTAAAAGCGGAAGAAATTTTATTTGTTTTCCTTTCAAAAAGCTTACTAAGCTTTCGTTGCAATAATAATAAACTTATAAATGCTATGGTAGCTTAAAGATTACCTTTTAGTATTCGTAAGTATGTTAGTAATCATACTAATGTTATCTTTTAGTTCCTATTTATTTTTTTAGAATGGCTTTGTCATAGAGTATTTTTATTTATAAATCCCCGTTTCCATGTTCGGTATTCACACAATGAACTAAAAAAGCGCAGCGCTTAAACGGTAGTCTAATCTTTCTGAATCACGCTGCATACGTTGTATAGTAATAACTAATAAAACATTGATCTTCATAGTCAATCTTTGGGTTTTAGCCTCTATTTTTAAGTGGGACTTGGCATCCTTTGACCAATATTACTCTTGTAAGCCAGCAAGACGCCAAGGTTTGACCCTGGACTGAAGTGTGCTGTGCCTATTAACTGTTGTTAAGTTGACAGTTAACCAAAAAGTTAATGCAATAAAGAATTACGCTATGGCGTCAATGATTTTGTGTAATTTATTTGCGACCAGTACTAGTATGTAGTTACATTTTCCTTTCAATTTCTGAGTTTAAAATTTGAACGTCTAAACCATCAGACTGCCTGACAGTGCTCTTTTCGGTGACGCTTATAGAGTTCCCACTAGTCTCAATAGAAAAGGGCCAAAAAGTAAAGAAAAAAAAAATAGAGTTCCCGCCAAAAGTTCCCGAATGGCATTATTTGTACTGACGACCGGTAGAGCCGATCGGTAAGATCCAAAGAATTTAAAATAACCCGTTGTCAATGCGTCTAGCAAACCTGCCTATTGACATACCAATCGGTAGGTCCCTACCGATCGATCCTACAGGTAGTGAGCCAAATCCAATATGTCTACTTGTTTGAACATCACCCAAAAACTACTGCACCAATTACAACGGGAGTTTCACTATTGCATAGAATATGGTTTGACTCAACTCAATGATATCATTACGCTATGGCCTTTGAGAGTCGAGCTGTTGAGAAGAATCGATGGACGTGCGCGCGGAGCCGTGGCTTTAAGACTAATAATTAGGTGAGTAAGAGGATTTTATTATAATTTTTATCTAATACGTTAACTCAAAGCCACAATGTGAGAGATGTTAAGTAAAGCTATCAACACATCGGGTAGCGATTTTACGTTCCAAAATACAAACTTGGTATCGAGCGGCAAACACCGGAGTCAACAGTGAATCGCTTGAACTGCGACCATTGTTGATAGCTGCCTACCACAATGATACCACCTAACATTACTAAACACAACTACTTACGCTAAAATCAACATACATTACGGTGTGAGCCCAGAGCGCGCGATGTAATATTCCTGCTACAAAAGCAATGAATCGTTAATATGTTAAACCTTTCGAGTAGGACGGCGTCATAGCGGATTACTCGCCGAGGCGTGTCGCATCGAGAGGGGCGCGCAGCGGCGAGCGAAGAGGATAGCGATAGCGGCGGGCGGAAGCGGGAGCGAGGAGGCAAAACGACGCAGAGCAGGGGCGCGGGCGGGCGCCGGGCGGTCCCCGCCATCCGCTCAGTCACGAGTCGCGCGCCGCTCATAGCGCCCGTAATCGCTCCCGCTATACAATGAAGGCTAAAGTCAAAGGGGCCCGAACTAAAAATATGGATAAGCTGATCGCAGCTGTCCAAGCCAGGGAGTGTTTGTGGGACAAGACGTATAGAGGACATCGGAATAGGTTCAAGTTGGAGCGGTATTGGAACGAGGTTGCGGCCGAAGTGGGCACGACGAGTGAGTAGCGTTTTGCGTTTCCCTTCACCCGCCGAAGGTTAATGGCCGTCTGTCGAGCGGCGAGCGCCCCCTGCTTGTGTTAACTAGAAACTTGGTCGTTTTGTGTTCGCCTGTTATTTTTTGTAGATGGCTGTAGTGACTGTAGCAAATCATCTTAGTTAGTTGCAAAGAGTATTATGAATTTAATTAGTTATGTAAATAGACGTACCTACAAATTCTGTTAAGGTAACATGTCCAAGGTATTTATTGAAGTTCGAAAGAACATTAATTATGTACCTCCTTTATGAAAGGGAGTTATAATTAAGTCTATTGGCCAATTTATGATAAAAGGCAAAGTCTTGACTGACTCATCGCGATATAGGCCATTATGAGGGCACGTTGGTTTTATTATGCAGGTACCTATCATATAAGATGTATTTTTTTAAAGTTAACTCCTAAGTGGGGAAAATAGGGTGAAAAGATTTTATGCAAACCTAAAACAATAAATCGTGGTAGCTACGCGAGCAAAGCCAAAGGTGGAACGCTAGTGTGTTATAAATCGATCCCAACTATATGAGTTTCAACTTAGAAATAATATATAAAATACTTCACCAACAACTAGTAACAATGTAGATACCTTTACCTGGAATCCCCGTAGAAACTAATAATATGAACACGTTCGAATAATTTCTGATTGACCACATCATTCCAGGCTTGAACTGCAGAAAGAAATGGAAGAACCTCAAAGACCAGTGCAGGAAAGAGATCAAGAAAGATCCAACCGGATCCGACTGGCCACATTTCCCAAAACTCAAGTTCATCCACAACCAGTTCCTGACTGAAGACGAAGACGGCGATGAAGATACTAATGATGAAGTCTTCAACTCACTCGATGAGACTATTAAGACTCCAAAATTGGGCTACACGATGAGAAAGAAGCTGTTGATGAATAAAAGAAGAACTATAGACGTTGATATGAGTAAGTTGATTGAGCTGGTGCAAGCCAGAGACTTGATATGGAACAGGCAACTCAAAGGACACCACAACTGGTACAAATTGGACGAGAGTTGGAAGGAAATTGCACAGGAGTTGGGAGTTACACGTGAGTTTCAAATAAACAAGTTTTATATTATTAATTTAATTAAGTTCCTTTAATAAGCAGTGATAGTCAAGTCTCTGGGATTTCATGTGCGAATCTCATTATCAACCACGATTATCACATGATAAACGGTGAAGGAAAACATCGTGAGGAAACCTACATGTCTGAGAGAACCCCTCGAAAGATGTGTGCTGGGCCAGCGTGGTGGACTATGGCCTAATCCCCCTCGCATTGAGTGGAGGCCCGTGCCCTGCAGTGGGACATTAAAAAGGGCTGGTATTATTATTATTATAAGTTCCTTTTAGTGTAGATCCGAACGAGCAGGTACAAAATATGGAAAATGTTTTAAGAATTATAAAACAAAATCATTAATCTTTTTTCTAAATTTCTTTAGGAGTGGCTTGCGCCTAAACATGAGCTTAGTAATTTAATTGCAACTAATAATAAGTACCTATTCTGTTTACCCGTAGGTGACGAAGCCAGGCTGAAATGGAAATACCTGAGAGATCAAGCGAGGAAAGAAGTGAGAAAACAAGACTCCGAATGGGAGTACCTTCCCAAACTCCAATTCCTCACCAATCAGTTCAATGATTACGAAGGCAATGAACTCCCAGATGACCAGTACTCTCATGACTTTGACAATGATCAAAGCAGCAGCTACTATTTAGAACCTGCCCCAGAATCAATGCACGAAGAGAATGAAATAACTGGTGAGGTTAATGTGAAAGAGGATGATTTCGATGAGTTCGATACGAAACCTATTATAATGGAGACTGATTTCTACGATGATGATGATGAAGCGCATAGACCCACTGGTAATGATGGCGGAGCAACTAAAGATGAGGATATAGGGTTCTTTAATAGTCTCTTGCCGCACGTCAAAAAGCTAGGTCCAGCTAAAAAACTGATGCTGAGGATGAAGATACAGGAGTTGGTTTACAACACTGTGTATAATGAAACATAGAACATGGTGTACTGAATATAATTTTTTTTTAAGTTGTTTATGGCGATATTTTTTTTAGAAGCTTAATTATTGTACAGATATGTAGAGCTATGAATACGGTTACTTCTTTTTAAGAGAAATTTCCCCTCAAATATCTGTATCTATCGATAAGATTGAATCCTTATATGATGATATTACAAAGCGGTTTTCAGAAGAAATGTGCTTTCTAAAATTCATTGTAAATGGTGTTTACCATCCATTCATTTAAGGTTAACCTTTAATTACTTATATAGATTTATATAATAGAGTCTATATCTAGTAGCATCATAAATAAGTACAGTTTGCCCGCTGAGTTGATTTTGAGATAGGCAGTGTTATGGCTTTCCTGCAAGAAGACATCCCATGTCTTGGGATAAAAAGGCACAATTGATTTTGAGAAAGACATAGTTTTATAGCTTTCCCATAGTTTTATAGAACCCATAAATTTCAGGATAAAAAGGCATAAACGGAAAAAAGTTACAATGTTATTAAGTACACCTATGCATGGATAGATTTACTTATATTTTAATTTTTGAGGGACGTACCTTATTATTAGGGATTATCGATGTCATGACTGGTAAATATACCGATGGCCCTGGGGTGCAATTATAAACTTCTTTTATTTATATCATTATTATTTTAATTAAATACTCAGAACACTTTTTAAAAATGAACGATGTCGAGGAGACGCCATAGAGAAGAGAGACCACAGAGAACCTTATATATGTAGAGAATTTTGCACAGATCATTGTCCAATGAGGTCTCTGGTAATAATTAGATTATTATACAGTTGTGGCAACTGTACGATAAAAAAATCACATCATTGCTTTTTACAGATTTTATTACATGTTAATTAGGTACAGACAGAGTATGACGTCACATCACGCCATTTTGACTTAATTAATAATATTTTACTTGATCTGCGTCTTTGATTTGATTGTCTTCTTTCTTCATAAAATGAGATAATATCCTTACCCTCAATCTAGTGTGTAATGTGCCAGCGTCAAGTAATTTTATAGCGATACAAATTCAATAATAAACACTTACTAATTACAAAACCAAATGGCGTTGACATGAAAAGATGAAAATGGCGTGTCCTATGTTATTTTACAATTTGTTACGTAATTTTTGGGCAATGACTGTGTAGTACTTTATAGCATAACTTTTGAAAATGGAACAAGTGTTGTTAATTACGTCAAATTATTTTTTATTTTTTTAAGAAATTACGATGAAGGTCAACCCTATGTTTCTTTAGGTTTAATAGTGGCACTATTTCGTGTAAAAAACAGATATTTAGCTCATTAAAATCAACAAGATTCATATTCACATTAATATCTCGACTTTATATGATGATTTTGATAGGTACTGCTGCTACTTCATTAAACATCAACATATTATCAATCATTATTTTTTGTATATAATACTAACAGCAAACTAATTCTTCGATAGCACACATAGGCACCCTAACATCACGACGCACAAGAACTACTTTTGTGATCTAATCATTCCAAATTGTATAGATGTTACAAATACACAAGTATTTAGTGTAAGTTTATAGTTAGTACGTAAGGCTATATTATGTTAGTTATAATTTTTGTCATAAAACAAAAATTCAATGTTTTGTGTTATGTAATACAAAAGAATGATTTTTTAACTGTTTTTGTATTATTAAATATCGTCCGATGAATACACCCACTGTACGGGCCCACACTAAGCAACGCTCAAGTTATGGGTATGTACCGTACAATGGACTGGGCCAAATGGGAGCCCAGTATTTAATGCTTAATCATATAAATCACTATACGAAAAATGGAGCACACTTTACTGACAAATTACTGTAGGGTAAACAGGAACTTCTAATGTAATCACAACGTCATCAGAATAAGAATATTTTTATTTATATAAACCATTAAGCACTGTACATATGAATAGTCAAAATAGTTACAAAATGCTAAGCTACAACTTTACCACCCGTTCGGAATGCCGTTCCTACGGAGAAGAACGGGCAAGAAACTCCATTGTTGCTCTTTTTAAAAAGATCCGTTACATTTTTGAGCAGTACAATGTTATGGGTATGTGAGAACAATGTAGGAACGGCGAGGGCAGACTTCAGCAGCACGTCAAGTAAAAGAGAAAACATGCTGTCACTGTTACACATATTTACGAATTCTGTGGAGTGAAAGGGATGGAAGATGTTACGTTACCGAAACGGTACGTAAAAATAAATGTGCTTGAGGTACTGGATTCTTGGGAGAACTAGAAAAGTCAAGCTATGTCTAATGGCTACGCTGGCATTCGAAGAAAATACGACTGTCGGCAACTTATGAATTCGCTACATTTTTTTTTTATCGCCAGCCGAACACACCAGCTATACGGTCCCACACTAAGCATCGCTTGTATTATGGTTACCGTACAATGGACTGGGGGCGAACCCAGTATATATTACTTACATAGATATTAAACATCCATGACTTGGGTACAAACATTCGTGCTCAACACACAAAGTTTGTCCCTATCAGGATTCGAATCCGGGACCCTCGGCACAGAAAGCAGGGTCACTACCAACTGCGCTAATCAGGCCGTCTAAAATATAAAATGAAACACGTGAAGCTTGATCGGAGAATTAGATTCGCTTCCACATCTCGTTCAACTCGAGTTCATAAACAATTGGCTACTGCACCGGGGGTTCAAGTCAAAACATGGTGTATAGTGACGTCACAGCCTGTAAGTGTTTGCCCGTTACGAAATCATTCGCAGGATATTTTATCATGGTAACACATAACAATAGTTAATTTTGATGTCAGATGAACGTATTTGCGACGACTTGTTTAGCGCAGTTGGTAGTGACCCTGCTTTCTGCGCCGAGGGTCCTGGTTTCGAATCCTGGGTGATGAGCATACATGTTTGTATATAAAGAAGAAAGAAAAAAATATATGTATACATAAATTCTTACACAAAATTCGTAATAGGTTAATATTTTTTGGCAGCAAAATTTTTATTTTTAAATACCATATATCAAAATTTTTACTGAAAATGATTAACATATATATGAAGTATATACTCGTATCATACATCCAAGTGATTAGATAATGAAAATATGTAATCTATACAGGTAAGTAAAACTTATACTTGTATACCTATATATAAACATATAAGTTAGTACGAGAATACAACGTAAGTTCTTCGAACTTGGTTAAAGATAAACAAAGTGCATTTCATCGAGTGATGGACGGCTGCATTCGATTAGTGAAATCGAATCGAAATCGCGAATCGATTCTACTTAGCCGATAGTATCATACGGGTAACAAGGAAATAACATGACGACCGTGAACGCAGAAGCGGTAATCAGAGACATTCTAAGCAATTGAAGAGATTTGGATAAGGCCCTCAATAAACATGCAAGTAAAAGAACTGATATTGTAAAGTAGGTCACGTAATTTTTAATGGCATATACTTTGAAATAAAACTATTTTATCGGATTTTATCGCGTTTATTTTATGTTTATACGTTCCCGATGTTTCGGCTGCTTTACAGCAACCATGGTCACGGGAGGACTGAGGTGGTTGACGTCCTAGTGTCATAGTTTGAACTGGGGTAGCCTCATATTTAGTTGTTGCTTGCTGTCCGATCTACGCAGAAGGTGCTCACAATGTCTTGAGATCTTGCAATGATGCGCATGGTTTTGGATGTCTTTGATTTCATTATAATTAAATATGATTTAATACATTTCATTTCTACCTTACAGTGAAAACACCATCAACATTTGGTCCAGTAGTTTTAGACCAAATCTTTTTACTTTATTGGGGAGTTTTTAAATTGGCACCAAATTCCAATAATACAAAAAATATTTCTTGCCCGTTTTTTTAAGATATAAGTACTTAAATACTTAAAGATT
This sequence comes from Pheosia gnoma, assembly GCA_905404115.1. Taxonomy (NCBI): domain Eukaryota; kingdom Metazoa; phylum Arthropoda; class Insecta; order Lepidoptera; family Notodontidae; genus Pheosia; species Pheosia gnoma. The sequence continues at coordinate 4,522,861 of FR989917.1, read as the reverse complement.
TTTAAAAAGTATTTTTCCATAATTTGAGAACGAACCTATAATAAAATTAATAGAAAACATCACTCACTAAACAATTAATCTTACAACTGAGGTACCCACTGATATATTTATTAGTAATAAGGACTATTTAATATTTACTTAAGCGATAGTCTTGGCCGCAGTCCAATCTGTTATTGCCACTTGAAACACTTACAAAATACCACTGAAATATTCGCTGTGTTGTAAGAATGTAAAAAAAAGAGAGAAAAATAAATGAAAAAAAGTAAGAACAAAAATAATGAAAAAAACTATAGAAAAAAAGAAAGAAAAAAGCGAGTATTTACACATCGTTTTAAATGTTATAAGACCCCGATTACACGTAACGGGAAAAATTGCGAGACAGTGTTCGGTAGGTCTTAACAGTACTCGGTATGAACCTTGTTTACTCGGCCGAGAGCACTGTCTTACCATTTTACTAGAAACGTGTAATCAGGGCATAAGGGCCTGTCTCACAATATCCAAGTCAAGTTCCGCGCAACAAGCAAGTCTGAAGTTGTGACTATTTGTCGTCAAATGACCTCTCGTAAGGTGGGCGCTAAGTCGCTACGAGGCTTCGAGCGTATGCCTCATTCGAGCCTTAAACTATACGACATGATTAGCTCAGTGGGTAGTGACACTGCCACAGATATGACACTGCTTTCTGTGCTGCGGGCCCCGGGTTCGATTCCTGGTAGGTACAAACTTTGTGTGATTAGCACGAATGTTTGCACCCGAGTCATGACTGTTTATTATCTATATAAGTATTATATACTGAGTTCGCCCAGTCCATTGTACAATACCCATAAAACAAGCGTTGCTTAATGTGGGACCGTATAGTTGGTGTGTTCGTCGGGCGATATTTATTTATTATTTATAGAGCCAGTACATCCTTTCTCGTAGTAAGTACACATCTCTGTGTTCTTTGGGTGACTCACAGTACATACTTCTCCAGATAAACGGTACGTACGATACATGTAATGTTGGTTGATCGTTATTCACGGTTCCTCGTACGTACTCGACGCAATTCGCCATTGATCGCATCCATTGGCAGCAGTTCAAACGAGTCATGAGTTATAGTGCGGTTGTTCAACGCTGAAGCGATTTTAGAGGATATTTACACTATTAACCGGTCACAGAGAAATAGGAACTTAAAGCAAAGATGGTCGCTTTACCTTGCTTGGTCAGAATGGTGGTTCGCACGAGGCAAACACTTAAGGTTTCTTAGAATGAATAAATTTGGGCAGGTCAATAGGCAAGTTGGCTAGTCATTGGTCTGCCAAATGGTTTGGCCCTACCGATCGGGACCTCCCCTCAATGCGGGGGGGATTAGGCCATCATCCACCACGCAGTGCGAGTTCTCACGATATTTTCCTTCACCGTTTAGCAAGTGATAATCGTGGTTGAAAATGAGATTCGCACATGAAATCCCAGAGGTGCGAGTCGGGGTTTGAACATGCGATCCTCGTTACCGATCCAAGCGTTCTACCAACTTGGCTATCACTGCTTGCTTGCAATAATAGTATAGTCTTTCTGAATCAATCTGTATACTCACATACAAAATGCGTACAGACGAACACCCGACCTTGGCAGCCATACGCTACTCATAACCCCGGTTTGTTTATTAAACAACAGTCTTCTAAGAGTTATTACTGTGTTGTAATAAAGTTAAAAATGCCTTGGCTCCTGTCCTTTGTATTTTGGACAGTAATTGTGTCCAGAATATTAAATTTGATGCTAACTTGTACGCCAATCGAGTCGTTGCCTATTTTTGTTATTGAATATTGATATAATTCATGTTTTAAGACAACTAACAGTTAAATAATTTATAAAATAACTCAATATTTGACTAAAATACTGACATTAAAATTATCCGATTTGGAATAAAATGATAACTGTACAAAGATGCAGGGCCGTGACGTCACCGCGCCATAAGACAGGGCATATGCGACAGAGAAAGAGCATGATCCAGCTGTTTCCCAACTACTTGAATTTTGAATGACATCGACTAGGTCAAGGCTGGCAAATTTAAGGGGCAGCTAGTAGATACTAAATTTTACAGATAGAAGAAGACAGACACATTGCATGGCACATTTAACAGCGCCTCTAGCGGACAGTATTTAGAGCTTTAATTCTCCATGCAATATGTCTAAATACGTAAACTATAAAGTATATGGTTAGTTTAGGAATAATCTCGCCCTTGACGTGCTGATATATGTCATACGGCGGAGCTATTCATGAAGATTTACCAAAAAAATAGGCGATCGCCATTCCGTCGTCATAAAAAAAAAACAAATAATAATAAAAACCACGCTGTCAACGTGTTTTAAAATTAAAACGTTCTATTTTTGAAATTGAAAAAAAAAACGCGTTCTGAGTCACCCGGTCGTGGAGAGCGCAGACGTATTCTGGTTAACGGCAGCTCGTATCGAGTGATCGTTAAACGTATAATACGTAGGGAGAATTATTTTAGAGAGGTGATGAATTATTATTTTTCGTTAGCATAAAGCTTGCATGCGTAATATATTCCTATAAGTAAACAAAGGATCCTTGAAGTAGTACTTGTACAAAAGTTTGTGTGAGGCCAATGTATTGTGGGGGCTTTTAGAGCCTCCAGGAGCTTTATACGTCATAATGAGAAACAGACGTGAGATTTTAATGAATGCACTTCAAATATTTTGCAGTACCTATGTACATCGAACCGTAAGGCAATATTGAAGTAAGGTATTCGTTGTAAATCAAATTGTTTTATGGCCTTCTTAAGTGGTATTATATTTGGGCAGGTGTTAATTTATTAGCGCAATTTGCGTCTAACATAATACATAGCTTTAGTAATGTTACAACGTGATTTATATAAATATTAATACACTTAGAAATACATATTATGCGTATCAATGTTAATAGGGTTGTGAAATGTAGAGCTTAGTTTGACGGTTGGAATGGTGATGACAATAAAAATCAGGTACAGCACGCTAATTATTATTCGTAAGCTAACAGTATACTTTGTAGTCTGCGTAATTGAACAGCGCCTCTAGCGGACGGTATTTCAAACTTTCAATTCTCCATACAAAATGTTAGCTTACCAATTATCTCGCACTTGGCGTACTGAGACTTTGACGAGATAAAAAAACTTGAGAGGTGTCAAGGGACACCCGGATGGAACGAAGTTCCTTTCGATTAATTAGTGAAGGAATTGTAATATTTTTTTTGTTTTTAAGTTATTTATTATGAATAGAAACCTGTATACACTCAACAAAATTAATCGTCGCGACACCACACTGTTCAATGCGAAATAGAAAGACGAAGAGAGAGACAGACAGAGAAACATGCGCACGCCGCACAGCTTACAAAAAGTGTCGTTACAACTTTTCGTCTTAATTTTTTCCGTCTAGCCCCCTTTCGCAACGCGCGATAAGGAACTTCGTTCCAATAATTATACTTATTACGTTTTAACTTTTTAAATAATTTATTTATTTATTCACGAATAATATTCTCAAATAGACATCATTTATATTTACCAGAATCAGGCGCCAATTTATTTCCATCGTCGTTGTAATTACGTGAGTAATCTTCAGAAAATATCCCCCTAATCTACTGCGCGTTTTATTTTCAACTAAATCTGATATTAAATTGTATACTACTTGAAATATTTCATATCAATGTCACGGTTGCTTTTAGATTGTAATTATTTACATTTTTTTAAGTCGTATGCCGAGGTTTGTTGGGATTTGGCAGTGATGATGACTTTTGACGACAAATCACTTTTCAGCGCGATCTTTGAAGTTTATTTTGCTTTTGTTCATGCCTATCAGCCAAGAAAGTGTTTACTTCCTGAAAAATATATCTATTTGTGATAAAATTTTCACCAAATATACCTTTATTGGGACACCGCAATTAGTGTAGGTCAGCCAACTACGCTTCGTCCAATTGTAATAGTCTAATTTTTTTTGTATTTTTTTTTGCGGCCAGCGTCACGTGTTTGTGGCCCCTATGAAAAAAGATTAAGTACAACTGTCATAGATAAATCAAATATTATCTTTTTTTTAATGTTCAGTACTATAAAACTCCATGATAGGCTATGATTAGGTGGTAGGTGACACTAATAACAGTATAGACTCAATAATAATATTGATATTATAATAATACATATTTTTTTTTTTTTTTTTTTTTTTATACATTATAGGCAAGTATTTGATCTCGATCTCACCTGATGGTAAGTGATGATGACATATAGTCAGACGAACATAAAACTATACATTCCCACACTAAGCAACGCTTGTATTATGGGTACCGTACAACGGACTGAGGGTGAACTCAGAATATTATACTTATATAGATATTATGGATCCATGACTCGGGTCAATTAACATTCGTGCTCATCACACAAAGTTTATCCTCACCACGGTTCGAACTCGAGACCCTCGCCACAGAAATGTGGGTCACTACCAACTGCGCTAATCAGGTCGTAGATATCGCTTCAGCTGTTTAAAACAGAGTAACGTGAGGTCCTTATTCTCTAGGCTATGTAGTCAGACACCAGGGGCTCAATTCTGCTAATTTACAAACGCTTCAGTGCAGTGTCCATAGCGTGCCGATTGAATGATTTTATACATTTCAAAGTCAAAGTCAAATCATTTATTTCGTATAGGCCTATGGGGGCACTTACAAATTGTCATTACATTTTTTTTTCTTAAGTCTACAACCGGATCGGATTTGGTAGTCTACTAGATTTTTTTTATACATTATAGGCTCAAGCAAGCTCAGACAAGTATTTGATCTCGATCTCACCTGATGGTAAGTGACGGTGAGATCTACGATGGAGCATACTTGCCTAGGTAGGAAGGCGGCAGTAGATCGAGACGCTACATTCACTAGGCACATGCAGCGCAACTGATCTGACCCGCCATCCATGAATGGCAAAAAGTTTTTTTAAGGACAGCGGCTTTCCACTGAGCAGCCATTCAACTGCCATAGAACTATTTCGTATTCTGTACTTCAATCGTGAATCAATATAATGCAGCTAAGTAATGGTATTCTACTCGCTATCTGTCGTTTCTAGCGGTCGACGCACAACCATTGACACTGAAGTGAAACCACATCGAGACGATATTAAAGTTTTATCAGAATAGCCAATCTGTCACATTCGTAATGGAACCCCAATAGTGTGTCGCTGGAATTGCAATTGTATATGAGTTTATGTAAATTAGCAGTATTGAGCCCCTGACAGACTACGCTACAAAAGGGGGAAAGAGGTTAGCCCAGTATATTACAACAGGATACCAATATAGAATGGGGTTACGCTCGTGCATCTATTCTTGCTAGCTCGGCTGCATCCAGCGACACAGTTAATAGATGCCTAATGTGGCAGCTGAGACTCGAAACATTGACTAGAAAAAGTAAAAAAACATGGCCGAACGTCCGACCTCAGCGGTGTTTTCTATGGATCTATGGTGCGAGATATCATTTTAACATTTAACAAGGAAAAAAAAAGAGGGAAGTGGAACCCACCACCGACCCTCGGCTTGTCGACTTTTCCAATTATAAACCAAACAAGTTGATCGGTAATTAAAGAAGCCAGCAACACCGAACTCATCTAAGATGTTAGTCGAGAAACTATCTATCGCGAGTGGCGGGACACCACATAAAATGCAATTTTCCGCGAAAGTTTACAAGTTTATGTATCTTCTACTAATGTTTTTTTTGTGTATAATTTAATTTTTATTTTTATTATTTTTATATTTATTTCAAACAAAAATGTTCTCAAGTAGGCTTTTTATTATATATGTGTATTTTTCCTATTAATAAGTATATTTCAGTTTTTTTCCATATCTTTGTAAATAACTATTTTACATAATATATAGTAAATAAAAATATAATTTATGTGATGATTTATGTATACTTTGACATTGATATAAGTATTGAGATAGATTAACTTAGCGGCTTGGAATTTAAAATGTTGGTCGTAGGTAACCAATTTTTCTAAACCTTTAAATAAATGAAATAAATAGCCTGTGCCGCGAAAATGTTTGAAGCATCGATTTGTTATATACTTTAAAATACTGGAGACGGGCAAAGTACTTGAGATGGTGACGCTATTTATTTTTCAAAGAAGAAGATTCTTCAAATTTCTGGTAACCATACACTGGTCGAGTTTTGGAGTAAAGTCAGTATTCATGGAGGTTAAGTTTGATAAAACCTAGGACAACGCTACAAAGAAGTGAATGGCTCTACCCCATGAAATCGCATAAAAGTGTTATCAAAATAAATCTAAACTATACTGAACTAAATGTGTACGCAAAATCAGAAAAACAGGTAGGTCAGAACCCACGAGGCAACATAAAAGTCATGTAAAGTAATTATCCGAATTGATTTACGTGAGACGCAACGATTCTGATGTATGTAAAAATGGAGCGTGCAATATCTAACCTCTTCTAAAACGGCGTATTCAAACTAGAAACGAATTTAGCACAAATTTTGCGGTAGAATTACGCGGTTGGAGATTTGATAGGATTACTAGCATCATGTGTTTGAGGACGACTTTTAAATTACTTACTACTGAAAAAAGAGTAAGATCTTTTTAAAAATAGCACCCATGGAGTTTCTTGCCCGTTCTTCCCTATAGCAATGGCATTCCGAACGAGTGCTGAAGTTGTAGCTTAGCATTTTGTAACTATTTTGACGATCCATATGTACTGTATTTAACATTTTACATGAATAAAAACATATTCTGATTCTGATTCTAGCTCGTAAATAAAGTAACATTGTTTATATTTGTTTATGCTGTGGCCACAAGAATTCAGGTCAGTATGCGATCTGACTTGATTCGAGGTGATAACTTTTGAGTGATAGTTTGGAATTGGAGCATTTAGTGCCAAATGTATATAAGATCTATAATCTCTCCGGTGGTGTCGGATCGCGGTCCCATCGGACCATGAGAGTGAGAGAAGAGAGAGTACACCTGTGCATGCGCACGAACTTGTGCACTATAATATCTCCTGTGCAGATGGCTAGACTCCGTTGAGGTTCGCCGCTGCGACCGAAATTCGGTCAGGAAACCTATTATTATTAGATCTATAAAAATGTTACGAATTGTTATCGTAAAATCATCTGTCCTCATTTGAATTGAAATTAATATTGGTGTCATCGGGGAAGTGGCATTGTTAAGTAATAAGTTTGGCTCGTGCGATCAAGATATGGATATAAGTACTACAACGCCTCCATTTCCCAAAGGTGTAGGTAGAAAAGTATCATCCCCAGTTGTGCCGAATGGATAAAAAACAACAGATGTTATCTTGTGGAATAGAAGTTGGTAGATCATCGTAAACAACTGAATTTAAACGTGAACCCCAAGGAAACGTATTTTTAGACAGCTTTGTATATAAGATAACAATCATATTGTATTGCTTCCGGATTAGTTACGTTGATTAATAATGAATGAGCTGATGCTGATGATGCTGAGCTAACATGTGAAGTCTGGCTTCAGGCCTGGCAGAATATTAAGGAGCTCGTTAAATTAGTTCAGAGTATACGACTTACCGATTAAATAAATATATATATTAGGGGTTCAGTTATAAGACAGTTCGTTACATAACCTTAAACTTTGAAATACGACCTAGTTTTACTTTAATAGGTAGATACAAATATGAGGGAGTTTTTAACTTATCATGTGGATAAACATTTTAATGCTGTACCATTATTATAGTATGTTCAAAAGGGTATTATTTTTAATATTCGATGGCAAACTGGGGTGTAATAAGTTTGACATCTATGTCTGTACTGTAAATTTTGTACATAAATACAAAATTTGGGAAACATTGTTTAAATAAATATTTATGAATACGAGTTAAAAAATGGTCTATGATGGTAGCCGCATTGTGCTAGGATCGCAACTCTAAGGGGTTATTCAGAATGTTATAATTATTTATGTCGATAAAAATCTTTATATTTTCATGCCAAGTCTTCCCTTACGACAACGACAGCAAGAGAATCAGTGAATTTAGTGTATAATGTACTTAATTGTATAACATTTTAGTTTTATTTTTCTACCAAAGTATCGGGAATTTCTTTAAGAATATATTGAAATAAAACTATTTTTTTAAGGATTTTATCGCGTTTATTTTTTGTTTTTACGTACGTTTATGACACTACGTCAACCACCTCAGTCCTCCCGTGACCATGGTTGTAAAGCAGCCGAAACGTCCGTCGGGAGCGCAAAAACAAACAAAAAAACGCGATAAAATCCTTAAAAAATAGTTTTATTTCAATGTGTAGTATTCGCGTAAATATAAGAAATCAATATTAAGAATATATATTTAAACGTGTTATTGAGAAGTGAGACACACAACGTAATATAAGTTACAGTGTTGTATAGAAAGTGTTATGATTGTTTTATTGGCCAGTAAAATCGGTGGAAAAGCGGTTAAAGAGGCCGGCGATTTTTACAACCCATTTCATGATCACTACAAAGCACGTGCTTAAACATATTATAAATATGCATATTTAAAGTATACCAAAAATAAAGGGTTGAAAAGTAGGTCATTTTGATCAGGTTTATGTGTAAAAACACTTAATAGGTGATACATAAAAGGTGATCAAAGATGTAAGTGTTTTTTGTAAGCTCATCATTCGATTGAGACGTTTTACGAGTTAATAAAATATACACTATTTACATATTTAATTGGATTTTATAAACGTGATCGTTATGACCTACTTGGTTACAAAAGTAATTTGTGAATGTGGGAACCATGTAGCCATTAACTTGTAATGATATACTTAGAGTCAGTACATTTTTTGACCAGCTGCTAAAGCCTGCCTAACCGTTCATACATTGTTCTCACATACCCATAACAATGTACTGCGTATAAAATGAAAAAAAAATCCTTTTTATAAAGAGCAACCATGGAGTTTCTTGCCCGTTCTTCTCCATAGGAACGGCACTCCGAACGGGTGGTAAAGTGATAGCCGTTCAACTGTATAAACCATTCCCATGATTGTATCAATTGATAGCTCAGTCGATCGATTCAACAGATCATGTCAATCAATAGAGCCGCGCAAACATTCAGCAACCTCTTCAGCGCGTAATTACAGGAACGGCTCTATCGTAACGACTCGCGCTGAAAGATAAACATCTGATGCGTGGCATGTTTGTTTTTCGTACCCGGATCAGCGGGGAATGTAAATAAATAGTTATATATAAATAGTACCTAACTAGTATGTAATTGTGTGCCTAACTCCCACATACAGTGTGAACCGTATCTTCGGTACCGTCGATAGTTATCATGAAAGTTTGGATGGATTGATGGATGGATGTTTGTTACTCAATCACGCCAGAACGGCTGAGCGGATCTGGATGAAATTTGGCACCGAGATAGATTATAGTCTGGAATAGCATAGGCTACTTTTTACCCCGGTAAAATGTGTGGTTCCCGTGGGAGAGATTTGTTTTAATTTTTCATAGAGCAAAGGATCGATCGAGCGATCGATTGACATGATTTTTTGCATAGGTAGTGATAGTTTAGGGGTCAGAAAATGACATAGGCTAATTTTTATCCCGGATAAATGCACGGTTCCTATGGGATGCGCGCACGCGATTTGTATGGAGAATTGAAAAGCGCCTCCAGCGGACGGTATTTAAAACTTTTAATTCTCCATGCAAAATGTCTAAATACGGTAGACTATAAAGTATACGGTTAGCTTACGAATAATCTCGCACTTAACGTACTGAAATGTGTTAGCACACGCCATACGGCGTTATAAATCTCTTCCACCATCGAGTTAAAACTAAGGTAAACATTACTAAAAATGCCATTCAAACCAAGGCTACAAAACTACAGGAAAACATGACCTTACTATAAATATACTAATATAAACATACCTAGCGAATTGCGCGTAAATTGATGAAAATGCGGGCGATAATGTCCGCGCCCAGAATGTTTATGTTATAACCGTTTATTTTATTTATCAATCCGTTTCCTGTATGGTGGGAGCGGTGATTGAAAGATGTTAGAAATGAGACTGGGATATTTTTCTGGTAAGATCCATCAGTGGAAAGACGTCCACTGCTGGATATAACCTTCCCCCGATGATTTTTTTGCGGAAAGGGGAAGATCTTCCAGCCAGGCGGGTGGTATGCCTGGCGGGGCGGCCGCTATGACCCGACGGTCATTGTCGGGATCTTGTATATATGTTGCGTGCTCCGAAAACTCTCATAGCGCGTTTCAGGATTGTATGAAGAATTGTTCTGAATGCGTTTGCAGCGCAATCTGTGTAGCTTGTGGCGAGGTGGAAGAGGTCGCTACAACTTCCACACGTCACGCTCCTTTGCCACTGGCTTCCTAAGACGTCTGTGATATCATCGGTCCAACTATAGGATTGTCTGGTTCTGTCGAGGTTAGTAATTAAAAAAAAAACTTTAATGCCAGAAAACGCAACAATAACCAAACCAACGACGAAATAACCATACAACGTCAACAATAACCAAAATCTTCCACTTTTATCTCGAAAGAAACTACACACGAGGCCTTCGATTCCATCAACAATGTACCAAGAATATTTTTATTTCTCATCGGACGTGTCGTAAAATTTTGAAATCTATCAGAAACATGTCGCGATGACGTCAGAGCTAATCATTTAAGATGAACGTAATATAATCAGCACCAATTGAATCCCCAAAGCTGCTGATAAGGTCGGTTTTATGCCCGTTTCATTGCTTCTACGTATTATATCGTATGATTGTAAGTCTAGCTACGTATTGTGTTACGTAGATGGGTAGTGAATAGTACAATTGGTATTCTGTATAGATCATTATGGTTGCAGCTTCTGAATGTTGTAGCAACTATGGTCTAACACTCAAATAATAATAATATAATAATATCGCCACACGAACACACAAACTATACAGTAGACTAGCTCACCAACTATACGGTCTCACACGAAGCAACGCGGGGTACGTTGGGGTACAAACATTAGTGATCATCACACAAATATTTTACCGTACCAGGATTTAAACCCGGGACCCTCGGCACAGAAAGCAGGAGCACTACCAACTGCGCTAATCAGGTTGTCAAATATTATCAGCCATTCAATAATTAACTTTAATTGAAACAAAACTACTCGAGAAAGTGCTCACAGTGTCTTGAGGTCTTGCAATGGTACGCTTGGTTTTCGATTTAATTATATTAATTACTGGTTCCCAAGTCGGTGGTAGCACCCAGCCATCTTCCCTATTGAAATTAGGATGTTTTTTTTAATTTCAATGGCCACACGTATCATTCTTGGTCGGATTGTTGTTATTTCAATGTGTAGTATTCGCGTAAATATAAGAAATCAACTAACTTTCAGTTTTTCTCGCCTAGACTCAACCCTTATATAACCAGATCGATAAACCTAGACGTGTTTATGTAACCGCCAGGTATGTCACTGTGCCTGGTGTAAACTAGTCCCGGGTACGTCTGGTGCCCTTGACAAAGCGAGTATACTGCGACACATTGGACCTTCGGAATTTATTTGCCATTTCGCCGTAAAAGTTATTTATTCATGCGGACTTCAAACGGATCCATAATACAAGCGTTGCTTACTGTGGGACCGTACAGCTGGTGTGTTCGTCTGGCGGCGTCATTTTATCAGAATCAGAATCATAATGTTTTTTATTCATGTAAACCATTAAGTACAGTACTTATGAAACGTGAAAAGCAAGAAGAACGGGCAAGAAACTCCATGGTTGCTCTTTTTTAAAAAGATCCGTTACATTGTTGAGCAGTAAATTGTTATGGGTATGTGAGAACAATGTAGGAACGGCTAGGCAGACTTTAGCAGCCGGTCAAAAAAAAGTACAAACCTTAAGTATATAATTATAAGTTAATGGCTACATGGTTTCCACTTTTACAAATTACTTTTGCAAATGAAAATAAGAAGGAAGAGGAGAAAAACTAAATCTTAATAGTCTGCTCGAACAAGGTCATTTATGTTCCTGAAAGCCGGACCAGTGTCTAACCAAACATTTTTATCTTTAAGATAAGCATTGTGTATAGAATGCCTTCTGACATAGCGTACGTTTTATGATAATACTAGCTGCGTCCCGCGGTGTTACTCGCAATTAAAATGTATTTCCTTTTCCTCTATGTCATTTTCTGTACTCCTGTGCATGCATTTTTCCGGGATAAAAATTAGTCTATGTCATTTTCTGACTCCTAAACTACCACTACCTCAACAAAAAACCATGTCAATCCTTTGCTCTATGAAAAATTTAAACAAATCTATCCTACGGGAACCATACATTTTACCGGGATAAAAAGTAGCCTATGTGCTATTCCAGACTATAATTTATCTCTGTGCCAAATTTCATCCAGATCCGTTCAGCCGTTCTGGCGTGATTGAGTAACAAACATCCATCCAAAGTTTCACATTTATAATATTAGTGGGATAGTGGGATTATTGTTGGGTAGATTTATTTCTTTCAGTATGTAGTATCCTGTATTTCATTGTGTATGTTTTCAGTGGATCTATTTCGATTGCCCTTGACACAGAGTTGCGACACGATTCGTCGGCAGATTTATCGGACTATCTCATCATATAGATATGATGTGTAAATTTGATGTGTTTGGCAGGCCGGCCAAGTGGAGTCATAGTTCACGATTGCCAATCGGTTCTTAGACAATCAAAATATAAGTCGTTAGAGTCTGTACAGACAGGGAGCGTTTACGTGTTCCTTCTTGATTTAGGGTAGCCTACTTTACTATATAAGTTGTCATAAACATGGAGTAAGGAATATCGTTAATTGTTGATCAAAGTTGTTTGGTTTATAATTGGAAAAGTTGACAAGCCGAGGGTCAGTGGTGGGTTCCTCTTCCATCATTAGTTTAACAATGGATTTCCGCCAAGTATCGCCTAGTTCTATCAATTATATGGAGTAAAGTAATTAAAGTGGGTGATACCCATACATTTATGTATAACACCTTTTTTTTTCAAAACATCAAAAAGAATGTTGTGCCGTAGATTTTAAAAAAGATGTTTGTCCCTAAGTCTAGACTCGGATCGGAGTGTGATTGAGGTCACACTCCGATCCGAGTGATGAGATCTGTAAAAAAAATACAACCGAATTGAGAACCTCCTCCTTTTTGAAGTCGGTTATTTTCTAATCGACTCAGCGGGCTTTCTTGTTTTTATAGTATTTATTATTGCCTTATATCAAACATATAACAAAAAAAAAAATATTTTTAAGCTCCAATATCTCTCAATCCGGCACACACATTGAAATCTTCATAATCAGATATGAACATTCAATCCCAAACTCCTTGATTATCCAAATGATTTGAAATCAAATTTCCTTTTTGTGGCAAGAAACAACCTTTTACAACTTCCAATTAAAAATAACATCTAAGGTAACCTCACTAAAGCCCAGTTCCCGAATTACCGACGGTAATTAAGCTGAAAATATACAAGATAAACGAACACAGAGTTTTTATATTAAGTGAATAACAAGATGGCGATGCCCTAACTCCGTGGAGTTTATTCACCCGTCCCGTGTTCGACCTAATAACTAGCTTTTGTTTATATTATACGTGTTTCGGTATAACAAACTAGCTATGTGAACAATAGGACGTATCACAAAGTACGTAGCGAGAGTACAGCTACTATAGTTTGACAAAGGGAAGCTAAAAATCTAGTTGTTTAGCTTATAATTGTGTAATTACCTGCCTGGAACTAGATAATATGATTTTTAACAGGAATTTCTTCAGAGAAATATTAATTATCTTACTAACGTAATGCTAGAAACATAATATTTTTAATTAATGTAAAACATTACTTATGACTCGTCAAAAACGTCACAAAATGTATCCTCCGTCTTCACCGCCCACTCGGAATGCCGTTCCTATAAAGAAGAACGGGCAAGTAACATCATGGTTGCTCTTTTAGCGGACAAGGGAAGATCTTCCAGATAGCGGGTGGTATGCCTGGCTGGGCCGCCAAGTCTCGTGTGTAACGTTCTCCGAAAATTCTTATAGCGCGTTTCAGGATTGTATGGAGAATCGTCATTTGTTCAGAATGTCATCTGCAGCGCCATCTGTGTAGCTTGTGGCGAGGTTGAAGAGGATGCTACAGGGTATTATACATTTTGGTGGTTATATGTTGTGGGTATGGGAGAACAATGTAGGAACGGCTAGGCAGGCTTGAATAGCTAGTAAAAAGGTACTAATCCAAGTAAATAATTATAAGCTAATGGCTACATGGTTCCGATATATAACAAAATTGTAAATGAAGATTAGAAGAAAAAGGGGGGAAGGGGTAGATGTACTTATTAACGACTAGGTAATACTGCTATAAACTATATAACGACTACTTTTTTAGAATAGATCATTTTGTAATATGTAAGCATATCCCAACTAATAAGTACTCAATTGGATTGCTGGTACGACTGAGAAAAAAACGAAATGGACCTATTGCATATATATTATTATGCATTCATATTGTTACACTAGCGTTTTCTATGCTGTGACCCATTAATGTTGTTATACTAGTATTCTATATGCTGTGGTTTACATTTTTAACTCAATATGAATGCAAAACATTAAGTGAAAAGGTATATAGGTATAAATATTCGCTGCACGAACTGCTGAACTTTAGGGCAGACATTGAATATTTCACTTTATCGTTAAGGATTAAGTTCCAAATCAGATAACCTAAATTAAACCGTGTCAGTTTATTTATAACATTAGCTTATGCCAAGACATCTGCTTTGTACCGTTTCATCGGACGATGAGTGTCAGTCATGTTCTCGCTGGCTAAGAGGTTGGTATACAAACTAAACCTTCTCCTTCTTTTATTAAGGTTGACATTCGGCTACAACATTGAGCCATTTTTGCTAGTGTCGAGTATGTCTTGATATAATACTAATACCAGCTCTTTTTAATGTCCCTCTGTTGGGCACGGTCCTTCCCTCAATGCGAGGGGATTAGGCCATTGTCCCCCACGCTGCCCCAGTGCGGGTAGGCGGATTTCACACATCATTCGAGGGGTTCTCTCAGACGTGCAGGTTTCCTCGGGATGTTTTCCTTCACCGTTTAGCAAGTGATAATCGTGGTTGAAAATGAGATTCGCACATGAAATCCAGAAACCCCAGAGGTGCGAGCCGGGGTTTGATGCTGCGATCCTCGTTGCCAAGCAAGCGTTCTACCAACTTGGCTATCACGGCAATTTTTGCTTATGACAATGATGATGATGAAATGAAATCCCTACGCCTATCAGTTGAGCTGTGGATTTAATGAACATTTGTCGGACATCTTGGGTGAAATTGAAAAGTCAAGATATACTACATATTTCACTTTAATTTCCTTCACTTTTGCACATAATAATATATCAACACACAATGGTTAATATCCCACTAATATTACACTTTATTTATCAAAGAAACACATTTTTGGGAAAATAAAACATAATTGCCAATTTTACTATTCAACTTCCCGCCGCCAAGCCCCGAACTATACCTACAATTAATACTAAACCCAGGACTTCATTAACAGGCAGTCCTTGCGATCACTAGACCAAGTGCCAGTATGCAATTTCATCATCTATACATATAAATAAAATTGGAGTGTCTGTTTGTAATATTAAAATAACCGCTTTTTACTAAGTGCACTTGGATGTATACACGGTACCTATACCAAAACAACATTTTTTACAATTTTTGTCTGTCTGTCGGTCTGTCGGTCCGTCTGTCTGTCTGTCTGTCTGTCTGTTTGTTCCTGGTAATCTCTAAAATGGCTGGACCGATTTTGACGGGACTTTCGCTGGCAGATAGCTGATGTAACAAGGAGTAACTTAGGCTACTTTTATTTTAGAAAAAAACATAGGATCTCACGAAAAAAAATTAAAACCAATGTTGCAGCGTTGCGCCTGATTAAGTTTGATAGCAACAACCTGAAATGCGTCCCGCGGGCTCAGAACGCGTGAGCAGGCTGTTGCCAACGGTTGTGTCTTTGTTAAATACCACGCGAACGAAGTCGCGGGTAACAGCTAGTGCATTCATAAAATTAACTTTGTCATTTTCCTATTTTGTATTCCATGGAGGCTTTTATTCGGCATTGATTACTCAAACGGTAACAGAATAATAATGATACAGGTAATGTAACCCTAATTCGTCGTATAAGGAAGAAATAAAGGGCTACAGCCATTGGTTCGTGCGTTCTATGAATGAAGAATGAATACCTATGGAATGACAATAACAATAGCATCGCCAGATGAGCACACCAATTGTACGGTCCTAAACTAAACAACGCTTGTATAATGGGTACCGTCCCCAGTATGAAATAACTTAGGTATATAGATATTTGGCGGAAAAGGGGAAAAGAAATTCGCTTCGAGAGGGGTGGGGGGGGGGGACTGTAGAGCCCTGGACCAGAGACAATAAGTAACAACAACGATCCGAAAAAAAAGTTAACAATATCATAGTAAGTACCTATCGCACGCTTACTAATAGACTGACCTAACTCAAAAAAGCTGTTTGTTGGGAAATCGCAAAAACGTTTTGTCATTTACAACTTGTCTGACATTATTACTTATATCTCAATGAAAATAGCGTAATAATAATAAATGATGTATTGTAAGAATACTTGATTAAGTAATTATTGATACTAAAATGTAATTTTGAAGAAATTTTATTATTATTTATAATTATTTATAGCTTTTAAAATGTTGTCCCTGAGATACGTCTGTTTATGAATAAAACAATGATATATTTCTGTACTAGTGATGACACTTTTTGTTATATGTCTGTATTTTATTAAACATTTCACTAAAACCCTTTCTCTTTTATGTTATAAGTCTATACTTGATAAAATAATAACATATTATTTTTATGTAGTATTGATTTTTAACTTCAGAAACATGAATGGGTCACTATAATATAAAAGCACCGCGAGTTGACTGTCGCAATCTCAGACGCATAATGATTTATGTCACTTTCATGTTAAAAGTTTTGTCAAAATTTGTATAAGTAAAAAAGACAACATATTCGTAACTCAGTCTAGGAATAAGATATCGTAAAAATTCTGAGATTGGTAGATAGATAACGTTGGAATAAATCTATCTGTGTGCTTATCTCACTTTGGGCTTAAACCCTAATTGGTCATTCTATTAGTAAGCGTGCGATAGGTACTTACTATGATATTGTTAACTTTTTTTGGGTGGGTTATATATAGCATTTCGGAAGAAGGTGGTTGAACCACCAAACCCTACCTACGGACTTTCCTTTGACCCTGGACAAAGGATATAATAAACTTAGTTTAAAATAATGTTACGTTTTATTTTTGAATTTAAAAATAATAAATCAGCCGGTGACGTGTGTGTAAATAACATTTAAAAATATATAAATGTTCGGTGTTAAATAGATAATCTGATTTATGGGGCTATGAAAGTTTACAAGTAACCATTAGGCCCATACTATTAATTCTATTTGACAGGGAATAAATTCTTTTTTTAAATTACTCATGTCAAGGAAGGTTGAACGTATTTGTATTTTTTTTTTAATTTAACTAATGACGTTTCGTTTAATTAAGTTTATTGTATTAGATGCTCATAAAAAGAATATCGTACATACCTGTTTTTAACAAGGCTCTGCTTCGTCGAGAAAAATCCACAGCAACAAAAACTTTACACTTTCAAAACATAATAAATCCACCACAGATAAACACTAAACAACAGATGGTGAAATAAAACGACGACTGGAAGTCGGGGACATCGTTTTAAAGACCGAATGGAAACCGATCGGAGGGAACTTTCGAAACCACGACCACAACGGCACTGAACCGCCACGAAGCGTGCAGAACCGAACACGTCGGGATTTTCACTCATAAAAATAACTCCGAGTACCTAAACGTTGATGAAAAAGATCGCTTTTTGGTGTAAAACTAATCAGCGGTTCATTCGCGGTTTCGTTCATTCAACGTTTATTTGATGCGCGCTTTACCTTCACTTTTTAATTTTATTCACCAACTTCTTTATTTGAAATAAAAAAAAAAAAATTCTTTTAATATGTTTAATTCTTCTTCTTTCTTTACGAAATGAGATGCGATGAATTGGCCGGTTATAAAGATTTCTTTTATTTTTCTGCGTTTGACATTTAGTTTTTTGTGTCTACATTGGGAGCGGTAAAAAAACTAACACATTTATAATTATTTATTTGCATATGCAAAATTATCAGCTACAGTGCGCTGTTTATAATCGCGAATTTTGTTTAAAATACGAGCGCGATTATCGTACGGTGCGTGTGACATCACGTTAAAGACTGGCTAAAATTAACGCGAGTTAATACGAGTGCAACATCGGTCTCGATCGGCGGTCGAAGATGCGCCCGCCATCGATCGATCGAGTTGATCGATAATATTATGCAGATGATTCTTTTCAGGGTTCCGTTGAGAAAATTGGTAAGATTTTTTTTTAATGCCTCAACATCCTAGTTGTTAGAGCAGCTGAACTCGTAACCCAAAGCTTTAAGGTTCCAATAAACTATTGACTTGAACCCACTCCTAGCATAAGATTAGTTTAGTTTAAGGAAATTAAGGGACTATTATTACCTTGTAGTAATGTTAAAGATTACTAGTCCTAGAAAAAATGTGGACTCTCTATGTACCTACACCCAATATTGAAGCTCTAAGGCTGCTCATCTGTACTCAAGTTCTCATCTAAATGAGATGCGAACCGGGATTTGAACCTGCGCACCTTGTTCGAAAAACAAATTTCGAACAACTTGGCGTCCACTGACCAAATTCAATTCTATTTCGCATCTTATACGGAATCCCTTGCTCCGTTGCAAGGGCTTTCCCATTTTAAATCTGGAATGCGGAACTGTGGTCAGCTGAATGGATGCGTATGCGCTTGTAACGTGTCTTGTTATTGTAACGACGAATAAAGACGGTAATGAATGTAATGCAATAGCGGCTCTCATCAAAGACGTATATAATGGTTTATTAGTCATAAGTATGTTATTATTTTTGGAATATTCATTAGTTAAACGATTCACAAGTGTTTTGTTGGATCGCATATCATGTGATTCTGATTGGGTTTATTGCTAAAATAGAGTATAAATGCTCCTTAAGAATATAACTCAAATTTCAAATGTCTTTGTTTGAAAGCATTAAATTGATTATAACTGTGCAGTAGTGATGTGGGTCTCGACACTCAATTATTATAGTAATTGTTACTAATTTTCGTAGTTGGAATGTGTATAAATTAAGCTTTATAATTTGATTTATTTCATTGGGATGTTATTAAACCTACCTTCGGACCGATTGAAAAAAATAATATTATTCTAAACATATTATTTCTATTATCAGATGAGTTAAAAAATAACTAAACTAAATAAAAAACTCCTCATGGTCTCCGCCGGCATCTTTTGGATTGATGACGATGATGGGATGCTGCTTTGATGATGCTGATCCGCTGGCAGCCGGTCTCTTGAGGCCTCAATTATATTACTCAGCCTTTTGATACAGGATTAAACCCAGACCCTCATGATCCGCAACCGGCGAATACATTCACCACCCCATCAAGGCAGTCTCAAATAAGCATGGTATCTAACTCTCATAATGATTTATTTCCCCGTCGGCTCCTTTTTATGGTTAGCTTCTTGGCTATCGCCATTGTCGGTCTATGCTATTCTGTATCAAACGCTTCGTAGGCCCCTCTACGTCTGATATACCCTAACATCTGACTCTACATTATTGATTGTATTCGGTAACGGTACCATTCTATATAGAGCTCCGACACTACCGAATGCCGCCCCGTGTGATGTTAATAATAATAAAATTAAGGGAGGGGGTAGAGGTCAAGTTGTGCCGGTAATGATACACGCAAATGACGCACACACATAAACGCGCCGCGCAGTCGCAGTGATGTCAAACCACCCCACCCGACTCACTTGTCGAGCAAAGCCGGCAAAATTCTGCTACACCCCCGCGGTGAACTACCAAACGCAACAACTGTAGACGAAAAAGTCTTAGTTTAATCGGTTAAATAATAGTTCTCACAGAGTTAGTTTCAGCTCTGTATTGTCGTTTAGTGTTCCGTAAACGCCATTATCAAAAAGTGCACACGTACTAAACAGAATTCAATGCGAGAAAAAATGGCGGTGCGCGAGACGCCAGTATCATTTCGAATATAAATCTCAATCGATATTCGAAATAATTTCTTTTTTTAAATCATCAATTTTTTTGCGAGCATGCTAGTGAGGACTTCGTAATAAAACAGTGGTGGGACATTACGAATCGATATTCCGGTAATGTCGATTTGATTTAGGGGTGGTATCAAACTGTCCTCGTTAAGATCCTGTTGTACATGTCAGAGAAGAAGGAAGAGGAGTAGGCTGGCGTCGGTGGAAGTCGAAATGACGACAGAAACTGCGACGCCTAACCAGGTAAGTCATGTTTCGGGTTTTGCCGCAACGGCGTGGCGGGCGCTTCACCCATGTCAAGGACATCGGCCTTTAGCATTAGACACCTTTGAGTTATATAACGGCTGTTGAAACGACTTACTTTTGATTATAATACTCATACCTAAAATAAAATAAAAAAAAACTGTCGTTGTTTCCAGAATATGTAAAGAAAAAAAAAACATAAAACAGTTTTTCATTATGAAAATCGATAGTGCTGCATTCTGCGTGGTTTACGTGGCCTTGGATACTGATATAATTAAAGATGACATGATAATTTTATACATAAACAGAAAAGTTAATCCTTATGATAAGTTACATTACAATGAAAACGTTGAACGCGTGAACCTGCTATTTTCTCCCAATAAGAACTATTATACCACTACTAAGCAGCTCCACTGGAACTACAAACTTAACAGGGATCCATTTACATACGGTCTGTATTAAAGGATATATAACTTGTACTCATTAGCTATAATCG
The DNA here is from genome assembly GCA_905404115.1 of Pheosia gnoma. Classification (NCBI taxonomy): domain Eukaryota; kingdom Metazoa; phylum Arthropoda; class Insecta; order Lepidoptera; family Notodontidae; genus Pheosia; species Pheosia gnoma. The sequence goes on along the minus strand of FR989917.1, from coordinate 4,501,943 downwards.
GTTTAGCTCTAAAGCTCTTATGCAGCTAGATTATGGTAGTTGGGTGGCTTTTGATATTTTTTTTTATCTAAACAAAGTTGTAGATGTGACATTTATACCGAAAAGATTCCTTAGATGCCAGGAATTTAGTACAATTGAGTACACCAGTAGCGTCAGTGCCGCGCTACTGCTTTGTCTTATATTACTGTATTTAGTTATTATATGTTGCTCGTAGCTTGTACTGTTTAATTTTTATATGGCCACATTCAGATACCATTTTCAGAGCATCGAACCTCTAAGGTTATCTTTTACACTCTCAACGTCCACAGAAATATGGGGAACAATTCGAACTGAGCGATTTTGGTTCAGTCCATTAGTAACTCATATGTAATAAACCCTTTATTCTGTGAATTTATTATATCCTATCTTTGGAGTCCAACCTTAGGCTATATAGCAGTAAAACCTCGGTTAAAAATGGTCTAGCAGTTTATTGAAATAAATAAATATAAGCGTAAATATAAGAAATCAATACTAACAGTTTATTTCACATTTTAGATTTTAGCAATTTGGAGACGTCCAAATAAATAGCTTATTTTGGAGCTACACTAATTACAGTGTTATAACAGTAATATAGAAGCGTTTTATAACTCTAATAATATCCTGTATAAATAAATTGTGGCCATGTAATACGATTAGGGCTGTGTGCGCTACAATTTGTCGGGCCATTAGGGCTGCCCTTGACTCGGGTATTAAGTTGCTATAAGGTTTCGCTACCTTCGCTACCGATATAGGTATTACAGTGAAATCGTTTAGAACAGGCGAAATCGTTTAGAATCAAGGCTGTTAACTCGTGACGCGAAATTTTCAGATCTTAGAGCGCTTATCTTCAAATTGAGAATAAATAAATCAATATCGCCAGACGATCACACCAACTATACGGTTCCGCACTAAGCAAAACATGTATTATGAGTACCTGGAATGGACTGAAAGTTAACTCAGTATATAATACTTACATAGATACGAAACATCCATGACTCGGGTACAAACATTCGTGCTCATCACACAAAGTGTGTGTCCTTACCGGAATTCGAACCCAGGGCCGTCAGCGCGGAAGGCAGGGTCCCTACCCACTGAGCTAATCAGGTCGTCAAATATTCATTTCTTATATATACGCGAATATTACACATTGAAATAAAACAAATTTTACGGATTTTATCGCGTTTATATCATGTTATTTGCGTTCCCGATGTTTCGGCTGCTTTATAGCAACCATGGTCACGGGAGGACTGAGGTGGTTGACGTCCTATTGTCATAGCTTGAACCGGGGTACCCTCATATTTATTTGTTGCTTGCGGTCCGATCTACGCAGAAAGTGCTCAGTGTCTTGAGGTCTTGCAATGGTGCGCTTGGAAACGTCGGTAACGTAAAAAACATAATATAAACGCGATAAAATCCGTTAACTTAGTTTTATTTCAACAGGTCGTCAAAATCAAAGTTAACATTATTTAAATGTAGGCGTCAACCCGTTGCCAACAGTCGTAATACAAATTAGGTTGGGAAAGCGACTTTTTAATCCAATTAACACGAAACTCATAGTGGGACAGAGGCGTGTCAAAGTTTTCGAGGTTAACGACAGACAGACATGATAATAATTAGGTTATAGACACGTAATGGGGATATTGATAGACTAGTGGGAATTAATTCTGCCCGGTTTTGCATGACATTTAAGTGCCTACCTTTTTGCACAACAATTGTTTGCGGTAAAATACTAACACATAGTTGGGAGAGGCGTTTTATAAAAAAAAAAATCGGTGTAATATTATTGCCTTTTTTGTTGTAAGTACTTAGGTATTATAACTGTCCCGGTATAAGCTGTCCCGGCGAACTTCACTTTCATTATTAATTTTATAGTATTTTTTTCTCATATTTCAATAGCTATTCTGCTATTCGGTGCGGAGACAACTTAAAAAAATCAAAGATCATAAAAATTGGCCCGTCTATTGAGTTAACATGACGTGTAACTAACACGACTTTGTTTTATATATTCTTCTTCTTAGCCGGGCACTCTTGTCAGAGTGGTCGTGGTAATGGGTTGCACTGTTCGGACATGGATGCTGCTCATGCTATTTTTCTCCACATATCTCGATGTAGGGCATTTCGGGAACATTCTACTATGGGACAATTTGTAACAGATTTTATTGATTCAACCCATCTTGTTGGAGACCGACCACGTGACCGTTTGCCTTCTATTCGGCCTTGGATCACCAGACGTTCCATGGAGTTATTTTTTCGGGTGATGTGTCCAAAAAATGTAAGGATTCGTAATTGTACAATCGACGAAAGCCTTTGCTTGACTCTAAGCTCTTTCAATATGGAGACGTTGGTGCGATGTGCAGTCCAGCTTATTCTCAGGAGACGTCGCCAGCGCCACATTTCCAAGGCGTCAATTTTTCTTCGGTCTTGAAGTCTTAATGTCCACGTTTCAGCTCCGTATAGGAAAATTGGAAAGATCAAGCAGTACATCAGACGTACTTTTGTGTTTTTCGTAATCCTGCGATCCTTCAAAATTTTCGTGATATTATATATACATATGAATATGATTATACAAAATTTTCTTTTAAGCCACAGAGCTTCTCGTGCATAAAGCATTCAGTTTTCCCTTCAACCATTATCATTGTACACGATTGCAGTGGCGGCCTTACTTAGAAACTCAATCTATGTAATAACAGCGAGGGAGCGTTATCCCTGATTAAAATCGTTCGCGGTTGGCATTTTAATATTGGATTTTGATTTAAATCTAACTGTATGAAATATGGAATAATTTTGGCGCATATTTTAAATCGGTATAACGAATAGATTTCATATATTTACGACTAATGTTACGGATATTATATAAACAAACTCGATTGTGAATGTGGGCTCTCTTACATAGGCCAAACTAAAAGATCAATAAAAACCCGGGTGAAAGAACACATCGCTGATGTGAAACACCGGCGCCCCACGAAGTCTGCAATCTGTGAACATGTACAAGATCGCACCCGCCATTATATCAGTTTTGATAAGCCGCAGATACTCGCAAAAGAACACCGATTCCTACCAAGGATGATACGCGAGGCCATTGAAATTAAAAAAACATAATATACACAACAAATATTTTTGAGCGAGGAAAGAGCCAGCCCTCCTGTCAATATTCAATAAATAAAACGCTAAAAAAATGTGTGATACTAGTTGAAGGAATTTGATCCGGTTATATATTTTTAATACATCATCGAACAAAATAACCGGATAAAATTGCACCATTATTTATGTTTCAATAAATACGCCTTTTTACATGTTTATGCCAACCTTGATTCAGAAATACAGGATTAGACTTTTTAATTTGTCAGTGTGTCTAAAATAAAACAAAATTTTCGAGCATAATACTTTGACATAAACAAACATTTGTCATAGGTACAAATTTAAATGACAATCATTTATAATAACAGCCCTATGAATAAAGGTTCTTTTTAACTCACCACTTTTACCCCATACAATTTTTTTTTCGCAATTACAAATCCATCTGTCAAGCGTCTGTGTACAAAAAAGGTACTGTCTCTCTTCCAAGCCGACTGTACGAGGGGAGTTTTGTTTGACCAGCGACTCATTTGTCTCGCTGACTGTACTCGCCGTGTGAGCGTGAATATTCATGGCGAGTGTACTTCAGTAGCTGAAAATTTACATTTCAGTGCATGAGTATATGTAAGTACCTACCGGAAGCGTGGAGTGGAGTTTTCAAAAAGAGTATAATACTAGATTGTATGTAACATATTATGGCATTTTTATTTTGAGGTTCTAGGTTCGATTACCATGTCGTGCAGAGTTATTTGGATTTTCTCCGTAATTATGCGGAATATTTTATTAGAATATATATCTAAGACGTCCTATTTTATGATAATACTAGCTGTTGCCCGCGACTTCGTCCGCGTGGTATTTAACAAAGACAACCGTTGACAACAGCCTGCTCGCCCATTCTGAGCCCGCGCGACGCATTGCAGGTTGTTGCTATCAAACTTAATCAGGCGCTGCGCTGCAACATTGGTTTTTTTTTTTTTTCGTAAAATCCTATTTTTTTCTAAAATAAAAGTAGCCTAAGTTACTCCTTGTTACATCAGCTATCTGCCAGTGAAAGTCCCGTCAAAATCGGTCCAGCCATTTCAGAGATTAGCCGGAACAAACAGACAGACAGACAGACAGACAGACGGACAGACAGACAAAAATTGTAAAAAATGTTGTTTCGGTATAGGTAACGTGTATACATCCAAATGCACTTAGTAAAAAGCGGTTATTTTAATATTACAAACAGACACTCCAATTTTATTTATATGTATAGATGTATAGATAATTTTAGACGTATGAGTCTGTATCACAGTTTCATATATTTCATCTTTAATCGCGTATATGATGCTAGATATCCTATCTATGTCATACATATATGATAATAAAGTTCCCTTAGTATTTTGTTCATGACGTCTAGCCTATGACCGTGGATTATACTCATAGCTTGTGACAAACTATACAATGTATACAGCGTGAATCAGAAAGGGGATAAATATTAACATTTGCGCGTGCGCTTCTTTAGCACATTTGTAATTATTCTGTAGTCAGAGTTTTTGGGGTCGAGTCACCTTCGTCCGTAGGAGAATCAAGTACCCTCGAGATACCCTACACGTGACCCTGGGTGGTGCCAACCAGGTGACAACTCTACTGGTGGTAGGCTTCGGCCGTGGCTAGTCAGCACCCACTGAACAAAGCCATGTCGCCAAGCGGCCTAGCCGTGTTCCGGCATGATGTTCGGTGTTGCTGAATGGATGGCGTGTCAGATCAGCTGCGCTGCATGTGCCTAGTGAATGTAGCGTCTCGATCTACTGCCGCCTTCCTACCTAGGCAAGTATGCTCCATCGTAGATCTCATCATCACTTACCATCAGGTGAGATCGAGATCAAATACTTGCCTATAATGTATAAAAAAAAATGTCAATTTTAAATAAGGAATTCTGTCTTTTGTTGTTTATTTCTGAGCAGAGATAACGAAATTCTGACTTCACATATTTAATAAAAATGCACTAAAGACGCGCAGGTTCAAAGGTTAACAATTATCCCCTTTCGGAATCACGCTGTAAAAGAAAAAAAAGAAATATCTCTAAGACATTCCACTGAAACAAAGCTCGCGACTATAATAGCAAAGTTTCGTGTTTATAGTCGAGGGGCATTCCCCTAAACTTGGCAGTAAGTTGGTCATAAAGGCAGGGGTTCTATCTGCCCCTTTAACAGGAAATTGTGCCTCCGACCCTTCCTGCAGACTACTCGATAGAATCGATAGCAAGCAATGATATAATCGATTGTGAGCTACTCGGCATCTTATTGCGTATAATTAATCAGCCAATAAAAAATAACTGAATATATTTTTTAAAAATCGAACTTTTATTACACTGCATTTGTTTTTGTTTTTGTTTCGTCCTGTCTCAAAAAAAAGTAGCGTTCCTAGATTTGAATATTTATTTCTAACTAGTTGTCCAGGCGAACTTTACACCGCCTCAGATGTATGAGTACTTTTCTTCCATGTTTTAATAGTTATTCTGCTATTCAGGGCGGAGACAAAAAATCAAAGATCACAAAAATCGGCCCACCCATTCTTGAGTTATAAATGGTGTAACTAACACGAATTTATTTTATAAAAAAAAATATATAGATAGGTTAGTTGAACTAACAGATGCTGTCATGTCCCCAATTCTTCCAATTTTCCGGTATAAATGTTAAAATTTTCTTACTCTAAAAATCTTATACGAACATTAAAAAAATACGATCGAATTAAGAACCTCGTTTTTTTTAAGTCGGTTAAAAATTATACATATCTACCGCCGTATATATTGCTCTGTAGTGTTTAATTATGTCAAGTGTGAACCGATGGCTGGGTTCAAAGCGGAGGCAACCGCACGCGGTATGTCAGCCTCGCGAGGCAAAGCGGTGAGTCAGTACGCGGCCATTTATGTAAATTGATGCCTCTTTCACGAGTGCATTGGCATCTTGATGCCGATATGTTGGCGACCCATCACAAGCGATGACGTCACTGGACTATGACGTAGTGAATCGATGGAACGCGAGGGGGTGGGGGAGGTATATATCTGGGGCGTCCATCGCCCATGTCGATTTTTGTTTGTATTGTAATGGATAGCTTTTGTGTTATTCTTTGGATGTGTTGTTCTAATCCTAGCAATGTATATCCCACTATAATATTATACATTTTATTGTTTATTACTCAATCACGCCAGAACGGCTGAACGGATCTGGATGAAATTTGGCACAGAGATAGATTGTAGTCTGGAATAGCACATAGGCTACCTTTTATCCCGTTAAAGAGTACATACTTTTTAATCGCGGGTAACACCACGGGGCGCAGCTAGTATTATATATGAGAAACTATACTGGCTTGCTTTCTCACATAAAAGTCAATCACTGTATACACATATATTTTATACATAAACGTGATAATTATCACCTATTTGTTAAATACTTAAAATATTTTACACAATTTTTCCAACATCAATAATCTTAGCAAACGAATGTATTGACTGACAAATCACCGCCGAGAGCACCCCAACCCCAGAGCGAAGGGTGGTAACCCCACAGCGTGGGGTGTGAAATAATTGCTCGCGTGCCATAACCAACGTCTCTCTTTGTAACCCAACGCGGGACTTTGGGGATTGGTGAACTTTATGAACTAAACTAGACCATTAATTGTTTAGTAGACAAATTTTGAATTATTACACGATTGGCACGGTTAATAGTGATCCTGCATTCTGTACCGGCAGTCCCGAGTTCGAATCCCAGTAGGGAAACACTTCGAGTGATGAGCACGAATATTTGTACCCGGCTTATGAGTGTTGAATATCGATAATATATTAGTAATTATATACTGGAATCACCCCCGGTCCAATATACCCATAAACCAAGCGTTGCTTAGTTTGGTACTGTACAGTTGGTGTTCGTCTGTCGATATTATTATTTGTATTTTTTGTACATTTTCTAACGTACAATGAGTAATGTAATGGGGCATTTTTATATAAAAATTGACGATAATTGTATAAAATAAGAGACTATTATTCTTTTATCAGAGTGCGTGGTGCGCCGCTATCGAAAAAAAATCAATATTTTTAGGGGACATTTACCATGGGGTCGAGGTTATTTATGTTAATGTGTATGTATGGAATAATTATATGACGACAAATTCATAAAAATATCATACCCCGGGTTAACATAATATGATACTTTTCATCCTGGGAAATGGGGATGCGTTCTCGCGGGATAGCCGGATAAACGGTACTTAGTGCAAAATCCACCGGCCAGCTTTTCATTTAATTACTGTGGTGACTGCTTATAACAAGATTAACATCTAGATTTTTTTTTTGCTATTATGCTTATTTATTTTTAATTTCTTTCTAAAAGACTAGATGTATATTCTGTAGACACTTCTTATGCGCAGGAGCGTGATAAGTGCCTACACTTAAAGTGTAAGTGGCCAACGAATAATTGGCGGTGGCTTTGTGTTGCCCCCCACACTTTACACTTCCTCGAAATACATGAGTGACTTTTCCCCCCGTGTTTTGCGCACGAGTTGGGCAGGACTAATGATGCTCGCAATTATGGGCACTCTAGTCAGAGAATATGGGATAACGACGTCCAAAAATTCCTGTTTCTGAGGAACTTCAGGACTTTTATTTCACAGCATATATTTTTATTCCCGCTGACTTAGAATTAATTTATTACGGCATGAATAGATAAAAAATATAAACACCACTATATCAGATAAAGCCGAAGGAAAAGGGTAGAGTTGAAATGCTGGGCATTTACTTTTCGTTTTGATATGAGGTATATATATAATAGGAGGCGAGCATAGATATAGTTTAATAATATCGCTAGACGAACACTAACTATACGGTCCCACACCAAGCAACGCTTGTATTATGGGTACCGTACAATGGACTGAGAGCGAACTCAGTATATAATACTTATATAGATATTAAACATCCATGTCTCGGATACAAACATTCGTGCTCATCACACAAAAACTGTCCCTACCAGGACTCGAACCCGGGACCCGCGGCACAGAAAGCACGGTCACTAGCAACTGCGCATTAGCGCCAGGTAGGCCGCGTAGGTCGTCAACAAATCGAAATTAACATTACATAATTTTGCTATCCTCATATAAATTCTTTCCTTATTAGCTTAGCAAGCATGTAGAAAGAAAGCCATTCGGAAGTAATAATCATAATAAAATGGCTGCCAAGCGGCACTGACGTCAGCTTTCTCTCGGAGACAGACTTTTATGTGTTTAGTTGATTGCCTGAGCGATCAATAAATATCTATGCGACGCAATAAAATAAGAAGAGAGAGAGAGAGAGAAAAAATATTTTCTATAATCTGCCTGACTGTATTTATTATTATAGTGTGAATAGCAAAGTGTATATGTCTTGCACAGGCACGGATAGTATAGGAGGGCAATACGTGCGATTACCTACCTGACTCACGACTGAAGTACTTTATTATAACCAATTTAATTTTTGTTCTGAAAGCTAGGTAAAATCCATTGATAAATAATTACGTGGATATTCGATAAAGTAAGTTTTATTTCAATGTGTAGTACTCACGTACGTATAAGAAATCAGCAGATCGATGTGATTTTGAAAATAAAATTACACGTCCGTTCCCTTTGATTCTATAATTTGTACTGCGGCTAGTCAGAATTAAACACTTATTTAAATTAATATTGAACAGTGTTTTTTTTTTAAATTGACATATCGGAATCCCACTAATATTATAAATGTGAAAGTTTGGATGGATGGATGTTTATTACTCAACCACGCCAGAACGACTGAACGGATCTGGATGGAATTTGGCACAGAGATAGATTATAGTCTGGAATAGCACATATGCTACTTTTTATCCCGAAAAAATGCACGGTTCCTATGGGATAGATATACTTTTTAATCGCGAGTAACACCGCGGGGCGCAGCTAGTGCTGTATAAATGAATGGTTTCCATGTCGTCTACATTTTATTTTTTTTATTTCCAAATTGTCCAACGAATACCCACAGCGGTAGTTTCCAAGTATTATGTTCTGTGGCTGTTCCATAAAAACTTTGGTAAGCACAAATTTCCGATATGGAAACCGCCGTGCTCTCGGAAAACTCCCTTGGGCAATCACAAGGGAGAGTATGGTATTCGATGTTAGACTTTATGGCGTTGTAGGAAGGGCTTTTTTATTTGACTGTCAGAAATGTGAGGAGAGTTTGGGTGACGTGTCATTGTTTTGAAAGTAAAGGGGGTTTCTAGTTTTCTACAAAAACCTTCGCCTAAGTTTCCTTATAACACGAGATGGGTTTAGTTTAGTTTTGTTTTATAATAAAAGATGGAAATTAGGTAGGTATCATAACATTATCGACTGCACCCAACCGTCATAATTACCTCGTTCCGTTACAATTAAAAAATAATCTTGGCCTTAGTTAATAAGCTTCAATTTGGTTTGTCAACAGGCGGACGCGAGCACGGCGTTTCTGCGCGCCGCTCGCGCCGGCCAGATCGAGAAGATCATTAGCCTCCTGGAGCAGGGGGTCGACATCAACGTTAGCAATGCTGTAAGTATTCACAACATCATGAAGCCTAATTCTAGGCTTTTACACAATATATCGTCAATGCGTCTGTGTGTGTGTGTAACTGCGCGCATATGTGTTAAAGAATTGTTGATTCAGATATAGCAGTACCCTACTAACTTCTTGGTCAACTGATGAACTATTAAGTTTATTCATTAACATATGTTTTAAGCTTATATCTTTTCATGATGAAGGCATGTTTATGAAACCTCACTGCATTATCGACTCTAAAAGCTTTCTGAATCTCATCTTTCTATTTGTCTTCAGAATGGACTCAACGCCATCCATTTAGCGTCCAAAGATGGCCATGTGGAGGTGGTCGGCGAGCTACTGCAGCGAGGAGCAGCCATCGATGCTGCCACAAAGAAGGGCAACACCGCTCTCCACATCGCTTCCCTGGCTGGTCAGGAAGCCGTAGTAAAACTGCTCGTTCAAAATGGAGCTCAAGTAAGTATGCATGTGATTTGGAAGGTCATCGATGCTATGCGCCTCGCATGCCAACACACAGGAGTTTTTTTTGTAATAAACATGGTTATTAAAAAAAAAAGGAGTGAAAATTATATTTTGGTAAAAAAAAGACTAGCCCGCTGAGTTTTACGCTGGATCTTCTAAGTTGTGGTCGCGTTCCAATCGGTTTCTAAAGTAAAGAAAAAAAAGAAAATAACAATTCTATACGAAATAAATGATTTGACTGTTACTTTGATATTGGAAACGGAATTGGAAACATTCTGAAACGGATTTCTGCAATCACTATATAAATCTATGTACATAAAACAAAGTCGTGTTTGTTGCACCATTTAGAACTCAGGAACGGATGGGCCCATTTTCTGGTCTTAAATTTTTTTATTTTGTCGCCGCCAGCATTACTATTAAAACATTGGAAAAATTCCCAAAAAATTGATAATAAAAATAATTCACTTCTCATACATTTGATTCTGAAGCGGTACGAAGTTCGCCGGGAGAGCTAGTTCTTCATAAACCTTTTCGCGATCGATTTTTTTTTTAATAATTCTTTTGTTGTTTACCAACATTATTTGTGTCATAAACAATAAAACAAATCGAATTCAACATTTACTCAAATACTTTAAAGGTCATACAGAAAATAGACAACCGAAGGAAATAGGAATAGATTAAAACGCCATTATAACCGCAACCGTTTGTGTTGCGGCCAAATGTTAATAAAACCGTGTTTGAACATAAATAACTGGTGAAATTAATGATCTATCAAACGCGTACGACTAACAAATTGCTTTGGATAATGTTCTGAAGTGATATTAATGTGGTTCTGTGGTCAATGACCGAGCTTTAGGAATTGTTGACATTGTGCACGGACCTGGACTGAAAAAGAACACAAATGACGACATAAGTTGAAGCTCAGATAGGCCTAAATAGAGGCTTATATTAACACGACCTTCGACTAAATACCTGCTCATTACTTACCTCAAATATTATGGGATAGGACAAATAAAGGTTAATGTTGTCACGATTAAGATTTTAAAAGTCAGCGTTACTATATAACCACAGGTTTACAAATATAATAGTGTGGTCGTACAAAAAACTATAGCAATTTATACGAAATTCCCATAATGCTAGTTGGAAACAAAGAAAATTGTATACAACTCCAAGTAGACAAATAAAAAGAAACTGGGCTCCGGGGACAGTATAGTTTTGAATGCTAAAACTTTGAAACGTTTGTCACGAAACGTCGGGAACGTAAAAAAACACAAAATAAACGCGATAAAATCCGGATTAATTAGTTTTATTTCAATACTACATGTATTCGCGTAAATATACAGCTTTATGAGCCCAGCCGTCCTTCCGTGCTCATTCGTAGCCCAGCCGTCCTGAGGATACTTCGTTTAGAGGCGAAACACACTCCCGACACTCGTAATAGATAGTTTCTCGAATAACATTTTAGAGGAGTTCGGTGTTGCTGACTTCTTTAATTATCGATCAAACTTGTTTGGTTTATAATTGGAAAAGTTGACGAGCCAAGGGTCAGTGGTGGATTCCTCATCCCCCATTTGTTTAACAATGGATTTCCGCCAAGTATTACCTAGTTTTATCAATTATAAAATAAACTATGCTTTATATCTGCTCAAAAACAATTATATAATAGCCGTCCGAAGTTACATAACACGCGGTGTCTGAATCCGTAGCGGAAAGACGTACATAGATCATAACAAATCATTCCATTCAAAAGCACTCAGTGTGATCGACAGTCTTAACAATATTATGATTTATTGAACACTTTTTTTTTGTTTCAGTGATCTGTTTTCAATTCTATAGATGATGATGATCATACATCATTGGCATTAATTTTGATTATAATTATGTAAGGCTGCACATTAATAGTGTACAATATTTTAATATGAGCTACATAAAGAAACATTCCCAAAGTAATAAATTTAAATTTACACATTGTACTGAGCGCATGGCCAAACGCTACTGGTTCGCCATGTTAAAAAAAAGCATTTATCCCTTTTTATCCCGGATAGATAGAAAGCAAATTTATTTTACAAAATTAACTAAACATAATAATTTCATATGCGTTAAAGAAAAACAGGTTCAAGGGTAAGGCTTTATGAATCACCTTGCAGTTCAAAAATATCTCTTGGTTTTAATGGCGTTCTTAACAAGCGTTTGTAATTCAAATTTAACAACATTTTTCCTTATTACAGGTGAACATTCAATCCCAGAATGGCTTCACTCCGTTGTATATGGCGGCTCAGGAGAACCATGATGGAGTCGTGAAGTTCCTTCTTTCTAATGGAGCTAACCAGAGCTTGGCTACGGAGGTATACATATACTAATATTATAAATGTGAAAGTTTGGATGGATGGATGTTTGTTACTCAATCACGCCAGAACGGCTGAACGGATCTGGATGAAATTTGGCACAGAGATAGATTATAGTCTGGAATAGCACATAGGCTACTTTTTATCCCGGTAAAATGTGTGGTTCCCGTGGGATAGATTTCTTTAAATTTTTCATAGCGCAAAGGATCGACATGATTTTTTGCGCGGGTAACACAGCAGGGCGCAGCTAGTAATATAATATTATGTAATATTCTGATCACTTTTTCAGTAGTAGTTCAGCAGTTCAATAATAATGTCCCACTGTTGGGCACGGGCCTCTCATCGATACGAAGGGTATTGTAAGGGGGTTGTGTAATTTAATTAATACTCGTGAGGTTCTGTCACGTTGTCGTGCCCGGTAAGACTCATGAGGGTTGGTATGGTATTCCTTATGCAGGATGGGTTCACGCCGCTCGCTGTGGCGATGCAGCAAGGCCACGAGAAGGTGGTGGCCGTGCTGCTGGAAGCCGACACGCGCGGCAGGGTCCGCCTGCCAGCACTGCACATTGCTGCCAAGAAAGATGACGTGAAAGCAGCTAATTTGTTACTTGAAGTAAGTCCAATCCCACAAATATTATAAATGTGCAAGTTTGGATGGATGGATGTTTGTTACTCCATCACGCCAGAACGGCTGAACGGATCTGGATGAAATTTGGCACTTTGGACTTCAGTGCAGAACGCAGATTAACTACCTACTGTGCCAATTTGATCGTCAATATCAGAACCAGATTCCAAGATGCAATTTTAACTGAAGATTCCGAATTATAGAATTCCAAGTCGATGTTTTGTAACAATTTTACGCTACTTCGAGATGGTATAGGATTATAATATCTCCGAGAAGTTTTGACGAATGTCACTGTCACCAGAACGAACACAACCCCGATGTGACGTCCAAGTCTGGCTTCACTCCACTGCACATCGCTGCACACTACGGCAACGAGGCAGTGGCTAGGCTGCTGCTGGCTAAGGGAGCCGATGTGAACTGCGCTGCTAAACACAACATTTGTCCACTGCACGTCGCTGCTAAATGGGGTAACGTAATCTGTGGACCTCCTTTCCTAAATGTTGTTGCTACAACTCAATAAAAAGACATTTATATATCAGAATCAGAATCAGAATATTTTTTATTCACGTAGACCATTATGTACAGTACTTATGAATCGTCAAAAGTTACAAAAGTATTATGCTACTGTATACAGAGTGATTCAGAAAGGGTATACTAACCTTCGAACTTGCGCTACTCTAATTCTAATCACGTTGTGAAGTCAGGATTTCGATATGTCAATAATTGTTCAATTTGCTACCAAAAACTCATATATATTTTTTTTTAATCGGCCTGTCGAAATTCGGACTTGATAAGCGCAGGTTTGTTCGTTAGTATACCATTTCTGAATCACTTTTGTACAGATGACATAGTAGATATATAAGGTTTTTAACCAGCCTGCCTAGCCGTACCTACGGTGTTGTCACATACACTTATAATAAATTTCAAACCTCCTTATAAAAAGACCACCCATGGAGTTTCTTGTTCCTTCTACTCCAACGGCATTCCGAACAGGCCGTAAAATCATAGCATATAATTTTCATAGCATATTATTCATAAATACTGTAATGGTTTATGAATAAGAAATATTGTGTTTCTGAAAATAAAAGGCTTTCAATAGATTTGAGAATTACTTAATTAGACAAACCTCTCACGGTTTATAGGCATAATTCTTAGTTCTATAATGAATATGTCATTTGTGTGGTACTTCCTAGGCAAAGACAATATGGTTACTCTACTGTGCGACAACGGTGCGAACGTTGAGGCTCGTACTAGGGATGGTCTAACGCCGCTACATTGCGCGGCGCGGTCAGGCCACGAGAGAGTCGTGGAAGCCTTGCTGGATAGAGGCGCTCCCATTACTAGTAAGAGTAAGGTAAGATGACATGAATATCTACTAAATCTAATCACATCACCTGCACTAATAATTTTAGGTGAAGATCGATAGGTATCAGGAAATCCTAATGTAATCGTATCATCAACGAGAAAGCATGCCGTCTCTGTCATTCTTATTGTTTGGTGTGTGTGAACGGATAAAAAACGCTTACGTTGCCGGAACGCTACGTAAAAAAGATTGTGCTTAAATCACAGGTAAGAAGACAAAAAAAAAGCTATCGTCACATGTATGAAGGAAGAAGCGGTAAAACTCATCTGTAAGACGTTGCAAATGGTTCAGTATTTTTCTCTCTTATAATCCGTAAACAAGGTTAAGACCTTATCTACAGCTTACCTTAGCAATATAGATGGTTCGCGCCCCCTTTGCAAATTTCTTCGCCCTTTTTTTTTTAAACCTGTGATCAACATATTTTTAAGAATGTGTGACACAATTCTGCTTCTCGATTTTTAACCTTATTTCTTATAGCCCAGGCTACTCCTAAGCTAAACTCTGAATGGCTGTATCCACAGAATGGTCTAGCGCCTCTGCACATGGCCGCGCAGGGTGACCACGCAGAAGCCGCCCGAGTGCTGCTCTCGCGCAGAGCCCCTGTCGATGACGTCACAGTAGACTACCTCACTGCGCTACATGTGGCCGCCCATTGCGGACACGCAAAAGTCGCTAAATTGCTTTTAGACAGGTAATAATTGGGAGAAGATGGTGTCTCAATTTGAACGAATCGATTGAACCTTATATGATAGAGAAAAAAAATATTAAATCCTGTAGAGACATACATATAAACCCATAAATTTACAGAAAGTTATATTGGATTATAAAGCTATTATAAATGACTTTTTCCCCTGAAGAGTTCTTTATAATGCCATTATAATCCATTATAACAATCTTTAAATTTGGGGGAAAGTCGTTGCCCAAAGAAAGGCGGGACATATTTTGAAAAGCCTGAATGTAGAAAGGTAGTCTTGTGATGAGCTATCTTTAAAACGTCTTCGATAATACAGCGTAATTCAGAAAGGGTATATTAAGCCAACCTTCGCTTCTTCAGCGCATTTGTAATGTGTAGACAGAATGTCGATAGGCACGTCAAATTAATATTTAAATTTAAAGCTTAGTATATACTTTATGAATTACGCTGTATATATATGTCTTTAGATTCCAGTCAACTCTAACATTTGCTCTTGATGACTCTTGATGTACTCAATTTCTGTTAACTGTCAATGCAAATTTATATGTATCAGGTTACGTAACTTGAAAAGACGAGAGGTTTATTCGTATTTTTTCTAACAGAAACGCAGACGCCAATGCGCGCGCTTTGAACGGCTTCACTCCCCTCCACATCGCCTGCAAGAAGAACAGGATCAAGGTCGTGGAACTCCTTCTCAAATATGGAGCTAGTAAGTAAAAATAACTTTATAATCGACTCGAGTCCGCCCCCAGATAACGTAACTGGCAATAGCCTAGCGATAGCAATAATTGCGCAACATTTGCTATTGAATTGCTAATTCGTATTACGTAGCGCTGCGACGTCATACAAATCTGCAATTTGAGAGCAAATATTGCGAAATTATTGCTGCTGCTTTGCTATCGTTAAGCTAGGAAAGATCCGTAATCTGGGGGCTGATCTCTTCTTGAACAAAGAAGAGAAGTACGAGAAGGCTCTGGGTTTTATTTAAATAAAATTGTATTGACATCTAGGTATACAAGCAACCACAGAGTCGGGGTTGACTCCGCTCCATGTGGCAGCATTCATGGGGTGTATGAACATAGTCATATACCTGCTGCAGCATGAGGCCAACCCTGACGTGCCCACTGTCAGGGGAGAGACGCCTTTGCATTTAGCTGCAAGAGCTAACCAGGTTCGTTAGTCTTATTTGACTTAAACTCACACCGTATGGTTTAATAAAGTAAAAGATAGTCTGTGCGTTTGTTTTCAATAACAGCGTCTTCGTCTTCTTTGCTATCGTCAGTATCACATCTGCATATTCTTAGCTAATGTTAAGTCACTTTTATACATCTCTAAGCTTCGTACGACTCTTTAATCTGACTCCCTGCAGCTTAAATCCAATGCCTGGCTGATCGTAGATGTCTTACATTACTGTATGGCAAATCATCTTTAATCGTGCGTTTGCTGAGGTATTTGGTCAGTGAGTTTTATTTCACGCGTATTTTTTCCACTGTCGGGCATTTAAACTTCTTTTGATCCTTGGTAGCAACACTACAGTTTCATCTTTTATTATGATCCTGATTCTATGTTCTTGTTTGACCTATTCTTTTTTTTAAATAGACGGACATCATTCGCATTCTTCTTCGTAACGGGGCAGCAGTAGAAGCCAAGGCCAGGGAGCGCCAAACACCCCTACACATTGCCTCACGACTCGGAAACGTGGATATTGCAGTACTCCTACTGCAGCATGGCGCTGACGTCAGAGCTATGACTGCCGATCACTATAATCCACTGCATATTGCTGCTAAACAACATAATCATGACGTAAGGAGGATGATGTTAATAGTCCGTGCGTTGTAAGAAAACAGGAGAAGATGTATACTCTTCATCCTTAGTATGCTAGTCAGAGGCTCTTCCTATACTCCCCGGTCAACGGTCCCACCAATGGCAACGTCTCCAGTCATCTTAAAACGCTCGGAGTATAATTTGATCACAATCATTAATGTGCTACAGATAAGAATCTACTTTTCTAGGTTGCTGCAGCGTTAATTGAGCATAACGCTCCGCTAACAGCAACAACCAAGAAAGGATTTACTGCACTGCATCTTGCTGCCAAGTACGGTAATTTGAAGGTAAGCACAATCTTTGGAAGCTAGTTTTTCTTTTTTTAGTTTCGCATTGGATTTAAACGTGGGAATCTTTTACAGGCACTCCATAACGAATCTGTTGTATCGTGTCAACGATTTTCTGGTGGCTAATCGATTATTCTTAATTTGTTAGGATTTGACTTCTACGACGTCTTAAATCACTATATCACACTTATGGCTTAGCTCTATCATCTCTAAGAAATGTCCTATATACGATAGAGCTAGTTAAAAGCACTCTTAAATAAATAAGTAACAAGTCATGTAATCGGAAATTCCGGGCATTCGTTTAATATGTTGACGACTTTTTATATTAGCTGCTGGCCTATCCTTAAGTGATAATTCATTTATTTTTGTATAGGTGGCAAACCTGCTGCTAGCTCATGGTGCTGCACCAGATCAGGCTGGCAAGAATGGAATGACTCCTCTGCACATCGCTGCTCAGTACGACCAGCAGGCTGTTGCTACGACGCTGCTGGAGAAAGGGGCCGACGCTAAGGTAGAATTTGGAAACTCTATATCCTAAAATTCTCTATTTTGATACCTTTTGCTTTCATAATAATCTCTATTTTAGGCTGTAGCCAAAAACGGTCATACTCCGTTGCATATAGCGGCACGCAAAAACCAGATGGAGACCGCAGCCACACTTTTGGAGTATGGAGCTCTGACCAATGCTGAATCCAAGGCTGGGTTCGCTCCTCTGCATCTGGCTGCTCAGCAGGTTTGCATTTCGGATTATACGTCAGCTTTTGTCGAATGAATGGACTATGCTTGAGATGTCGGAATATTGGCAGATATAGGTACACTAGATCTACCGCTTTTATAAATGCCCCCTTGATAACTTTAATTATCTATAGTATTAAAAATTAATATTGTTCATCAGTAAGCGCACTACTGGAGATTGATTGATTGCTAAACTGATTTGTAATTTTTTTTAAATGTTCGTAATAGTCTGAATCAGGTTTGTAGGGAAAGAAAAAATTAAAAGGTTTCCCGGAAAATTCTTAAATTACTAAAAGTCTGACATGACTGGCACAGCTAGCAAATAATAATTTGCATGCCCGTCTATAATGTTGAATTTACCTCAGGAGTCATCATCCTTCATCATCTCCTTTGGTATTACATTCTTGAGTCAGCTCAAGGATTCAAAGTTAGGAGTGAAATATAAAGATGTTTATGTACAATTATTTTAAGTTATTACTACAAATAAATGGGTTGAAAAAAAATCTTAATATGAACTGTTTTGCAAAGGATTAAAGAAAGCTGATACTAATGAAAGTATATACTC
This sequence comes from Pheosia gnoma, assembly GCA_905404115.1. NCBI lineage: Eukaryota > Metazoa > Arthropoda > Insecta > Lepidoptera > Notodontidae > Pheosia > Pheosia gnoma. The sequence goes on along the minus strand of FR989917.1, from coordinate 4,483,388 downwards.
AATAGGGTCACACGGAAATGTGTTCGCTTCTGGTTGAACACGGTGCAGAAGTGGACCAGCAGTCCAAGAATGGATTAGCAGCGTTGCACCTGGCCGCTCAAGAAGACAGAGTACCTGTTGCTCAGTTGCTTGTCAAGAACGGTGCAGAGGTGAGTCAACTGATAGTTAGAAACTGACAATTCCTTGCACCTGGATAGTTTAAACCTAGAACTAGTATTTTTAAATGTCTAAAGCTAATACTAATAAGCACATAATATTTAAAATCAACTGGCGAGCATGCACCAGGGTTTCTGTTTGACCCAACCTATATCCTAATCTTATCCTCAGCTCCTACTCCAAACACATTTTTTGCCAACAAATGCTCAACGTCGAATTGCAAACCTCCTCAAAACTCTATTTTCGCAATGTAACGCTTGATTTGCTCAAGATATATTGAATTTCATGCTGTTTACGGTCTTATGCTCTTTTGCGATAATTGTGTTAACTAAACTATTTTTTACAGATGGATATCTGTACCAAAGGTGGTTACACACCACTGCACATCGCTAGCCACTACGGTCAGGCCAATATGGTACGGTTTCTGCTCGAGAACGGCGCCTCTGTGAAAGCCCAGACCTCACATGGGTAAGTTTAAAGCATGAGGATCATAATTTCCTCGATTCATTTTAAGTCCCTTTTCACCATTTACTAACACCTTATCTATAACTTATCTGACAGCTATATAAGTGGTTATTAAGATGTAGCGATACAGACCTTACTTATTTTAATAAGTTCTTGGTTCCTAACTTATTGCTTATATTGATTTGTTCAGGTACACAGCATTGCACCACGCCGCTCAGCAAGGACACATTAACATCGTCAATATTCTTCTTGAGCACAAATCTGATGCTAATGCTACCACCACGGTAAGCACTCTATCATGTTCGTAGAGAGAATATACTGACTATATTAAAAATATTCGCGAGGCTATAACATACCCAAGGCCTAAGCCCCTTAGGAGATGGAGAGGCCTCCGCCTAGCAGACTTAAAAAGGCCCTAATAATCTTTTTTTATTCTTCTCAGAGTGGTCAGACCCCCCTGGACATAGCGTCGAAATTGGGATACGTGACAGTGATGGAAACTCTTAAAGAAGTGTCAGAGCCGTCGATAGCACCCGCCTCACAGGAGAAGTATAAGGTCGTTGCTCCGGAGACCATGTTGGAAACATTCATGTCGGATTCTGAAGAGGAAGGAGGTATGGTCTTAGAGCTTAGACTGCTAGTAACGTGACTGTACAACTTGATTAAGCTTATATAATGATCAACTTTTCAACTTACTTTGGTTTTAAAGATAAAATAAGTGCGTGGACTTTTAAAGCCCCAGATTAAGCAAGTAAAAGAATACCGATTAAATGATGTAGCAGGTAAAATTTTGAAGCCACGAAGCTATGCTGATTAGCGTAATATACGCAAATTACGCACACATACAAACCATGCCGATTAAAGACTTCTTCTAAGCCTATTCCCATTAATATTTTTGTATGGGAGTCATATTTCAGTATTTCTTGCTGTCTCCGCATAAGTGAAACTAACTTCTTTTTTCAACTGTATATTGCTACATGGGTTTGTATTATAAGCGTGGGCGTGTCGGACGACCGTTGCGGGCGATTGTTGGCGGGCGACTGTTGGCGGGCCACCGACGGCGATGCGTGGGGGCTCGGGAGTCGTCGTCACTGTTCGCCGTTTAGGCGCGAACACTTGCTGATTTGGAAGACTACCTATATATACAAAGATCGATTGCCATCAGTCTTCCGAGACTTAACTAGTGGGACTACCAGTAAAAGGGGCCGGTGACAAATTGTGTTTTTTTATCTCCAGGTGAAGATACAATCCTGAACGACCAGCCCTACCGTTACTTGACTGCTGACGACATGAAATCCCTTGGAGATGATTCCCTACCCATTGACGTCACCAAGGATGAGAGGACAGAGTCAGCCATGAGCCATAAGAACATCATGGAATTATCACAAGGTAATCATCAACGCAAAAAAATAAGTGATAGCCAAGGTAGAACGCTTGCCTCGGTGACGAGGATCGCAGGTTCAAACCCCGGCTCGCATCTCTGGGATTTCTGGACTTCATATGCGAATCTCATTTTCAACCATGATTATCACTTGCTAAACGGTATAGGAAAACATCGCGAGGAAACCTGCATGTCTGAGAGAACCACTCGAAAGACTTTTGATGTCCGCCAACCAGCATTGGGTGCTGGTTGGCGGACTGCACAAGTCACACGCACAATCTTCGTTCGATTCATGCAGTTGGTATCATCGGCGCAAGCGATTCTATTACTCGCATCGGTTCGGCCAATCATTCTTTATAATCAACATTACCAGGTTCAGTGAACGGTATGCCGTACCAGCCGCAGCAAGAGGTGGTGGTGAAGAGCATAAGCCGCTACAGCACTGCGCAGGCGCCGGAAGGCTATTGCTACAATGTAGACCCTACACAACCCAAGTCAGTATCATCATTGTTGAACATCTTTTCACTATTTAGATGTAGAGATCTTTAAGACATACTATTCAACCAATAGAATCGCTTCAGAATATTGTTATTTTGTTTATGACAAACTCGCACTGGGCCAGCGTCGTGATCTACTACTACCCGTACGTCAAGTGCGAGATTATTCGTAAGCTAACCGTATACTATATAGTCTACCGTGTTTAGACATTTCATATGGAAAATTGAAAGTTTTAATTAGGGCGTTTTTCAATTCGCTAGAGGCGTTTTTCAATTCTCCATACAAAATGTCTAAATACGGTAGACTATAAAGTATACGGTTAGCTCGCACTTGACACGCAGAATTCTCCTCGCATTGATGGGAGTCGTGCTCTGTGGGTATAATGACAATGGTCTTGACCCCTATTATATTGGGTCCAGTAAATACCATCGGCGAAATGTGGGTGTACTGCTATGCACCTCTGCCAAACCTTCGGGGATTACATTCGTGATTGTGTTTTTCCCCGTTCGTTGAAATCGAAACTTTCATGATTCAAGGACCATTCGAAGCACAGTCGTCCTCAGAATACTTCGTTGACAGGCGAAAAACGTGTCGAATACTTTTTTAGATTCGCTTCGTTCCGCGAAGAATATTACAGTAGTAACTGTCCAAATATTCATGACAGACAGACTCTCGATCGACATCTCAGAATAGTTCGGTTTTGTTTGGCTTCTTCAATTATGGATCAGCTTGATTGGTTTGTAATTCAGAGAGTTGACAGCAGATAAGGGTCAGTGGTAGGTCCCTTCTTCCAATTGTGTTTCCTCACTCATCAATGGATTTCGCCTTTCGAAAGTTTCGCCTGGTACTATCAATTCACCTTCTTGAGTTATGAATATAACAGTATGAACGCAACAAATTGATTAAAATAGTTCACTATTTGCAATTCCATTTCAGATTGTAAATATTTATACCGTGATTGTTGCGCATGCTATCCGGGAAACGTGTTGCAGGAAAAAATTACAATGGAAGAAGTGAGTACTTTGTATTATATACTAACATTTAACCGCGATTTGATTTGTATGGTATAGAATAAGAAGTGGATAGTTTCTCTAATGGGAACTTAAAGACTAGTTATCAATTTTGTTTAACCTTCCTTGAACTTTGTTTCTTTAATAAATAATTTGTAATATTGGTGGTATATAAAATAGTGTGGATTCATAAAAGTGCACGAGTCAAGGAAATATAATTGTATAATTTTACTCTTCAAGCTCTCCCAAGATTTCCAGCAAATCAGTCTCTACAGCTTTCTTGATTGAGAGTAGAAAATAAATTTCATCATCATTATCATCGTATAGTTGGTATATGGTATTTGGTGTGTTCGTCTGGCAATATTATTATTATATTGTCAACATCATTGTTATCAGGGGTCCATACTACAAACAAATATTTAAGAAATTTTACTTGACACTGGGTAAAGTGGTTTTATGTTATACCTGATTGCCAACGAGAAAAAAGGTGAAGTGATTAACCGGAATTAATTTCTAGTTTCCTGGTATCATTCCTGGTGGACGCTCGCGGTGGCGCTTTGCGAGGGTGCCGTGGCGGTGGAGTCAGGATAATCGTTCCACCGCTATCAGCTCAACAGCCTACTAGGATCACTTGCAGGTCAGATCTAATAAATCCTTTTAAAAAGGTGGAAATAGCAGGTGGAAATAGCTGACCAGTTTTCTTGGAGAGAAGATGATGCATTTTCTTCTTACTCAGGTACCTGAAGCCTTCTCGTATCAACCATATGCCGCCGCTGATGGAGGGCGAAGCGCTAGCGGCCAGGGTGCTGGAAATGGGACCAATCTCCGCAAAGTTCTTAGGGTAAGGCTTTTACCTATGTACTGACAATGATAAAATTTACGATATACGATTTGGCGATCCGATGGGCTTATATGGTAGTCACTCTACTTCCTGTGTCGAAAGTCTTGGGTTGATTGTGCTCAAGGCATAGACGTTAATTTATATTTACACCAAGAAAAACACCCAAATGCTTGCAAACGAGATAGAGTTTCGTAGTGGAAAAGTGTGTCTACGTCTCTATTGTAAATTAAGCGGGTGTTATTGATAGAGCACATTCCTCTTCCCTTTTGTTCTCTATAATGTAAGATCAAGATAAAACAAGGCAGTTATTTATGTAAATACATCCAGCCTATATCCGGGGATGACTCTATAATCCTATCTTAACGGACTATCTCATCAACTTGATCCTCCATTTGATAAAATTTAATAGTGAACACTCAGTACCTGCTGCTAAGAACCGTGCTCTATTATAATATATTTTTTGCTCACAGTCCAGTGATATTAGAAGTACCCCACTACGCATCTCTACGTGGGAAGGAGCGCGAGATAGTGATCTTGCGGTCTGATAATGGCACCAGTTGGCGGGAGCACAACGCGGACGCTACCGATGACGTGGTACAGGACATACTGCACGAAACTCTAGAGATTGAAGGTTGGTAACTACACTACATAGATAATTAATGGACCCATAGAACATTTGGAGTGCTCACTGTTTTTAAAAATGTTCGTAAAGTTCTTAGGGTTAAAAAAAATTAGGGGTCCCGAACCCCTAATTTTTTTTACGAACATTTTTGGTTGTTGTTGTTGTTGCAACTTGGAAAATTGGGAAAAACAAATTAATGAATTTGGACAGAACATAATCTGTCGGGAGAAATGCCTACATTTTTAATATTTACTTCAGGCTATTGTTTTTGCAGTTAGAAAATAGCGCAATATGACATTTTTACGGGCTTTGCGCTATATTAGATGTGGACTATTGCGCAATGTTAGTCCATCTTCTGTAGCCTTTAAATGACGCGCACCAGAAGGATTTAATTTACACATAAAGAAAACCCTAGAAATACATATTCATCATGAGTTAACATATAAAGGAGACCAATGGAAGGAAGGCAATAATGAATGTGTAATTCAGGTGACGTTAATAATTTATCTTAACAGAAACAAACGAAGATGAAAAGGGCTGGGACGCGCCGCGCGTCACAAGGATCCTGACGCACGACTTCCCGCAATACTTCGCCGTCATATCCCGCATACGACAGGAGGTGCACGCTATTGGACCTGAAGGTATGTCTTCTTTTGGTAATCGGCTACAAAATAGAGCCATTTTTTCCAGTGTTGAGTCAAATTTTGAGATCGTTGTTTTAAATACTCCTGATAATAATGATGATGTTGGTAACATTGATGATGATGAAATAAGTCCTGTTCCTAACCAATGTTAGTAATGATGTGGATATTACTGCAAATGATCTGGACGTCTTGGTGGGACTTGAAAGTCTTGTTGTACTACTCTATTTAAATTTTCTTTGCTCGTACACGTTTATGAATACAAAATATTGATCCTACCATTATCTATCAAAGAAACACATTTTTGAAAATAAAACAAAATCTACAACTTCGCTGTTCAACTTCCCGCCAAAATGTCGAAGGTAGGTCGATAATTGGGCTCAAAAATTAGGAAAACACCAGTGACACTCAAAGCTGTTACCAATAATGGAGAGATAGCTCTGACGATACCAATCGAAGACACAGAATAGATGGTACCAAAAGATAAGAGAAGGAATTAACGAAGGCGACTATACGACGTTTCAATATCTTCTTTATATTTCAACTACCACTGTAGTGTCCTTTTTGGTATCGCAAATTTTAGGTTTTGTAAAGTCGAATTTATTAGTTTCAACAGCCAGAACTAATAGAAATATTTCTTCAATAATTCCAGGTGGCATGGTCTCAAGCTCCGTAGTCCCCCAAGTCCAGGCCGTGTTTCCTCAAGGTGCTCTCACCAAGAAGATCAAAGTCGGCCTCCAGGTAAACCTGTTTAAACCCCGCAAAGGTGTTAAGGATAAAAACCTTAAAAAGATCACTGTCAATAACGTTTCCAAGAAAAAGCGCTTCTCTCTTATTTGGTAGTATTATACTTAGCATTGTATTAATTCAGTAAACTGCCGACATAGTCGGATCTTATGAATCTAAATAATATTTTGTACACGTGTCTCTTTAGCCGGTTGTTTCATTTGTAGGTTCATTTTAAACTGGTCCATGATCAGTTGTAGGACTTTTGAGTTCATTATTGTTAACAATATTGTGTTCTTATTGTAATGCTAGCTGTTACGGCAGTGTTGGGTAAAATAATAATTATTATCTCAATTGTGTGAGGAGTTATTAGTATAAACAATAATATTCTAGAGGTCATGTAACTAGATAACTGGCTAAACATTAAAGCTTAGAAGAAGGTATATGAAACGAATAATACCTTACTGACTTAATACCGAGAAACAAAAATGACTATTGAACCAGCGTGTATTTAATAAGTCAGAGTTTATTTATATCACAAATATGAGAACATTAAGGTGTAATATGTAATGTAATAATACTATTCAATTTACATAAGTATAAAGCTTGAATATAATATCTTTTTTACTAAAATTAAAATTAACATTAGGCTGATTTCAAAATGCACTCAACAAATCCCCACCACCATCGGCCGGGAGGGTAAAAGTGATTAAATATTTGTCTAACACTGCCTCATTAAATTCCATATTATAACAAAAGTACAAAATGTGATTGCCAAATGTTTTCTACTAAATAACCTTATTTTAATAAGATATTTTTTGTTATTAAAAATTAAGCATCGTCACATATCTTTGTATCGTGCATACATGTTTATTTCGTTCGTGTGATTTTACAACGACGAGTCTGTTTCATCAAGTTCTATTGTGGAAATTATTATAATTGTATCTGATAATTAGCGTAAGAATGCTAGCCTTAAAGGCGAAGACACCGAAAAGTATTATTCCAAAAAGGGAAATAAAATTAAAGAAGAGCAGTTTCCATAAAAAATGATCATAGACAAGTGTAAAATACCAAAAGTGTTATATTTTAGAATATCTAGACGAATCTTGATGATACAGGCGCTTAGTATAAGCTAATACGTTACTCCTTTAGAGATTGTCATATACCCAATAAATTTAGAAATTCACTTAAAAATGTAGTTGAGAATTCCAATAAAAACATTGATAGCAAAAATATTGTTTTCAATTTAAGCAAAATTGAATTATATGAAATCACATTAGAATTTATTATTGTAGGCCGTTTCTCACACTGCGATTTTAATACAGGTTGGACTGTCTCTAGTTGGTCTTTAGGTGACAGATGAGCATGGTTTAAATTGAAAATTACTTGTCAACTATATTTATGACTTTGTAATTAGACATTGATGTGTGTTATATATATTGTATGTATTTAAATAAAACTGGAGTGACGTTATTTAATTAGTTAAGTAGTATTTTTAAGAATTGCTAAATTTATTGGGTAATGTCTGTTTATGCTTATTTATTGAAGTGTTATTTGGAATATTACGCGAATGTGTACTTTATTTCCTAAAGACCAAACGTGAGAGTTGCATGTTGTACGTATATATTTTGTGTTGCTGTATTATTTTGAGCTTGATATAGCCAGTGTGTTGCATCTTGTTATAAGCGCATGTGTGAGAAATTGATGGAAGTCTGATTTGATATAACAGAATGAAGACAATTTAGATGTAACGCTTTTCCTGTGATTTCATAATGTTCATATTTGCCTAATTTCGCACCAACCCTTTGCCAATCTTTTGCCCTATTTTTTTTTAATAATAATAAATTAATGAAAATGTAAAAAATAACATGATAAGTTTTAAAATTACCTTAAAAAGGGATCAGACATCTTAAACATGTGCTATGTGGTAAGTACATAATTGATTCTATTGACACTGCGCATTTTCTCGCACAATTCATGTTGCATGATTGATGTAGCAACAATTACGTTTGGTCTTAGAAGATCGTCTTTTTATATTTAAGTATAATGAAAACCATTATGCTATTACCATGAGAAATAAAGCTTTAACATGTTTCTGTAAATAACTACAGAATATTTAAATTGAACGAATTTTATGGATTTTATTGCGTCAAAATCCGTAAAATTTGTTTTATTTCAATGTGTAGTATTCGCGTAAATATAAGAAATCAATAACTACAGAATATCTAATGTGATTCCTTTGCAGGCTCAAATAATTGATACAGAACTCACAGCCAAACTCCTCGGACGAGGAGTAGCTGTGTCACCAGTAGTTACTGTTGAACCAAGAAGGAGGAAGTTCCATAAAGCTATAACATTGAGCATGCCAGCTCCTCGCCCACATACCCAGGGTATGACGAACCAGTACAGCACGTCGTCTGCGCCAACCCTGAGGCTTCTCTGCTCCATATCAGGTACGACTAGAATAGTTCGCTTCTACTTTAAATGCTGGTCTATTTTTACATTGGAAACATCTATGGACTAAAGTCGTGGATACGGTCAAATTTCTATTCACAAAAAACGTGCATATTCCTTTAAATGTTATTTATAAAAAGTTGTTAGAAAATACGTAAATAGTAAAATTACGGATCCAAGAACCCGGTTAGTTGTTCCCAATATGAAATAGATCATTGTAAAGTGTTGCAATGGAGTATGGCTTGTATTTGCTACGTTGATGATGCTTTGCCTAAAAGAAGGTAAGTGTGCCTATAGGTATTAAAGCTTACAAAAGAGTGTCCAATTATAGATAAAACTTGCAGGCAATTTTAACAGTTTGCAGCTCTAGTTGTTGAATGTTTGATTTAAGTTTTCTCCATTGAATGGTCGTTAATCTAAGCTTGCTATTTATTTTAATACACTATAAACAACTTACAATTGCCTGCAAATTACAGTCAATTGCGGAGACTCGATGGACTTTGCTTTTAAATTGTTAAATTAAATAAGGTTCAAAATCCAATATTCCATTACAACACCATTGTAACGTAGGATAGACTAACAGAACTCATTACAAACAACAAGTCGGTCGTAGGTAATAATATAGTTCAACATGAGATCGGTAGACAATAGATTTGAAAATTTCAATATTTAAACTAGAGTAATGATAGTTTAAAACTTTATAGTGTTTTTTTTATATTAATTCATAATGGTTAGTGTAGTACAAAGAGTTACAGATACTACTCCTCATTTTCTAGACATCGTGATGAGCATGCTACAAAAAATAGCTTAGTTTGTACCTATTTCATTTGACACGACAAAATACATGCATTTTAATAAATTGGAAAAATAGACATTCGAAATGATCGGAGGGGGCCAAGTGCTTATAGCAAATACACAAAGCAGCTGATGGGACTATGTCCCTGTGTGTTCGTTCTGTGCGTGTCTACATTGTCTTTGTTCTCGTGTTTGTGTGTGTTGCACGCTCACCGTGTGTGGCGCTAAATAATGTGCTGCCACCTATCGGCGCGCACCAACAGGGGTATTTCGCAAAAGATCTCTCGAAGGTAAAACCAATGGAAATATTATACAAAAACAAATTCAAAAAGTCGGTTTAATTTTATATTGTTTTATTTAAACCTTTATTTGGTCTGATACTTTTTTGGACTGTTATGTTGTTTATTTCACATAAATCATTGGTTGTGTCCGATATTTATACTCTACGACGACCTGAGGCCATCGTTTTGGAGCATAAATATCAGACATTGATTTTATTCCCTGTCACTTTTTCAACGCTTTTCCGTTTCTTGCTTCTCATACATTTTTCTTCTATGCACGGGCTGACATATTTACGCTTTGTTAAATCACTTTCACTCTGTATCATAACCATTTAATGAGGTTTGGGACATGAAGAGCACCGCGATACGTTCACAGAGATTTGTCGGTTTATAATAGTGTATAAATTATAAATAGATCTAAAAAAAAATGCAACTACATGGCACATTGTATGAGATTGAGACACGTAACTTATCTGCCTTTAGTGTAAGCGTATCAATGAAAGACTTGGAGTCTATGTCATCATCATCCTGATCATGATCATTCAACGTCAGTGTTTCCTATTTTTGTTACTTTGCTTGTAATTATCAAAAGTTTCTTTCCAAAACGGCCTATCAGTTCAGTTTCACATCATCTCTTATTTTTCTCTCATTTCTTTTCCTTGTCATTTTTCCACTGGACACGTTTTTGATTTTGTTGTTTGATTTTATTTCTACTTGATTTTTGTGTTCGTTTCAGTGAATGTCCTTCGAGAGATCTGTTTTCCGAATAACCAGACAAGCAATTTTAATATTTCGTTTCAATAAAGTAGAATTCATTTTCATTTTTTCGATAAATGATAGCACTATTTGTAAGTACCAGGTGACAGTCACAGTGTGCCACATTTCAGTTACTTTTTCATTTAAATAAATAAACAAAACGGTACGTTATTTATTGTTTATTTGTGTGATGTGTTGTCTTTGCTTGTTGTGTGTTTGCTATAGGCCGTTTTGGAAACATTTTCCATTTGTGTTTCTTTCTTTTATTTCTTATTGAACTATCTCTCTGATATCCAATCTCTCTTTTACATCGGTTACTTATGTAATGTTTGATTTATCTTTCTGTATAGGATCTTTGAAAATTGAATTCAAAACTATCCGTATTTACAACTACTTCGAAATATTTATGTACAAGTATCGTTTGAAAATTGTGTAGACAAATTAGTATATAATGGAGAATATAATATTATACTGCGTAGTTAATAAGCCTGCTTTGGCATGCATTATAGGTTAGATTCATTATCGTGGCAGACGAGTAATAGCGTTTTAGCCGCCGAATACTGCCTCTTAGCTTCCATCTCAAACTGATAGATGAAAAAGCATTTTATATGTAGCAGTACTAAGTTGATATTTGCAGCGAGCATGCGTGTGGTTTTGGTGATGGCTGAAGGGTATAAAATTGTGGTTTTGTGGTGACAGGTGGAACCAATCGAGCTCATTGGGAAGACGTCACCGAGAACACACCGCTGACATTTGTGAATGACTGTGTTTCATTCACTACCACTGTGTCGGCTAGATATTGGTTGATTGATTGCCGACATATCGAAGATGCTACGAAAATGGCAACTGAATTATACAGGTAAAGTGAAATAAAAGTATTCGAATAAGCAAATCAGGAGTTAGCAACACCGGTTAGTTTCAAGATTACAGAATAGGTATCATATTCCATTCCTTCGGTACGTACTAAGCGTTTTGCTTCTACTTTCATCGTGCGAACTGCCAAGGAATGGAACACGCTGCCGGCGTCTTTGTTCCCCGTTGACATCAATCTGGGTGTTTTCAAGTCGAGAGTGAACAGGTACCTTCTAGGCAAGTATGCTCCATCGTAAATCTCATCGTCACTTACCATCAGGTGAGATCGAGATCAAATACTTGCCTATAATGTAATAAAAAATATTTAATGTTCAAAACGTATTACTACGGGAAATGTCGATTATGGGCTTAATGATCAAGCAAATGTAGGTCATTGATGAGGAAGACTCAATAACAACGATGAGAGAATTCTTTGCTTCCTACCTCCATGATACAAGGTTCGCGTCTGTATCATGGAGGATATTATCAATGAGTATCGTGACCATGGTACTGTTTACTCATATGGTGTTGACGTTCCTGGGAATTTTAAAAGAGTAAATATTAATTATCTCACTAGCTCTACTCAGAGGAACCAACATTCCAAAACGGTGGTTGCTTTTGATTATTCAAAAGTACTGTTTTGGCCTATTATATATACACTACTAGCTAACTCGGCAAACGTTGTTTTGCCATATTGATTATTTCTAGGAAATATTTTTATAGTTAAATATTTGCGATTATAAATTGAGATATAAACTATCTTTAAAGTTGGATAAAACTGCACACAGTGTGCAAAATTTTATTTAAATTAGTTTAGTAGTTTAGGAGTCCATAGCGGACAAACACTGTGACACGTAATTTATATATATCAGTTTAGTAGTTTAGGAGTCCATAGCGGACAAACACTGTGACACGTAATTTATATATATTAAGATTATAAAAGAATATTCTGAATATAGCAGAAAATGTTTAACTGCTTGACATTTGATTTCTAGGGAAGCTATCCACGTCCCGTTTATGGCACGTTTTGTGGTGTACGCGAAACGTACTGACGAATGTCAGGCTCAACTACGGTTGTTCTGTGTCACTGATGACAAGGAGGATAAGGCCCTGGAGCGCATTGAGAGGTTCATCCAAGTTGCCAAGAGCAGAGATGTTGAGGTTAGAAGGAATATCGTTTTTGATATTAATACTTCACCCGGCCACGGGACTCTTGCGTAGTCGTTGTCTCCCTTCACTAAATCGTCTGTCTCAGCAGTATGTTTGTGGCAACTTGTTCGATAAAGTTATTCATAAAAATAACCATCGTTCACACCAACGGATCTAGTATTCTAGATCATAAAATGAAGGAGTTACATATTATATTGCTATAATTTAAGTACTTATGTGTTTTATACAAACCAGATAAAAAATCAGTCATTGTAGAGCAAAGTGTAATTTCTTCAATTCAATTAATATAATACCCGTAGGTGCACGAAGGTAAGCCAGTATACCTTGAGTTCGGTGGAAACCTGGTGCCTATCGCAAAGTCGGGAGAACAGCTGTCGATACCATTCCGCGCGTTCCGAGAGAACCGGGTTGCGTTCCCTGTAATGATCAAGACCCAGGATCTGGAGCCGATCTGCAGGTGCCAGTTCATGAGAGACCCGAAGGTGCCTAAAGGAGAACCTTCGCCAGCGCCAGTGAGTACCCACGATAATTTATATTATTTTGGATTTATTTCTTCTACTAGCTGTCCCGGCGAACTTCGTACCGCCTCAGAATCAAATGTATGAGAAAATTAATTTATTGGTATTCTATGAAAAATGTAAACAAATCTATCCCACGGGAACCATACATTTTACCGGGATACAAAGTAGCCTATGTGCTATTCCAGACTATAATCTATCTCTGTGCCAAATTTCATCCAGATCCAATCAGCCGTTCTGGCGTGAAAGAGTAACAAACATCCATCCATCCATCCAAACTTTCACATTTATAATATTAGTATAGATTAGATAATGTATTGCATTTCCTCATAATATTCTTACTGATAACAAAGCTCCTGTTTTCACTCATCTTAATTGATACAGATCGCTATACTCAACATCATGGTGCCAGATGAGCCTACAGAAAGGGCGTCACCAGTAGGCACAGACACGGTACCCAGGCGTACCGAAGAACAGGAGCTTATTTGGCGTCAGAGGCTTAGTGATCCAAGGTTAGTGGCAAATACAGGCGATATGCACTTTTGTTGCGAAAACGTTGACAAGAACTCATGAGATGAACCTATATGGAATCTGGACGTATAAGTAAAACAGTAGTACATTCAACCGACGGAAGCGTATGAAAAGATGTATGAATGTGGATGAAGCAAAAATGGTATGCCAGGATCGTAGCAAATGGCAATCAGTGGTCTCTGCCACTGGGATACAGGCGTGAGTATATGTATGTATATATGTATGTAATAATTGGAATTCGGCTAAACTGCTTTGATCGATATCGTTTTAACTCCGTCGTTGCCTGAGCGACACGCTCAGTGACACAAATGACAGGACAGTTGCAATTTCAAAAACCATTAAATAGCTTGCAACTGCAACAGTAGCTCTTGTACAGTCAGCCTCATTCCCTCCCTATTATCTTGTCAACATCAAAGAAAATAAAACCGTACAAGATAAGGTGATCATAAAGGAGGAAGATGGTGGTACGGTTGGTAACTCTAGACATTAATTATCCTCAAATATTATAGGTTGGAAGACATTTGCAACTTACTTGGCAAGGACTGGGTGGCGTTAGCTTACGAGTTAGGTGTGAGCGTAGCTACAGTCAACCAAATACAAGCGAAAAGGATCACGGCAGCTGAGCAGGCTCAACTAATGCTGAAATTGTGGAAGACGCAGTCAGGGACTAAGGCTCAAGGTGTGTTGTACCAACTCACAGTTATTTAACAAGCCAAAAAAGTAAAAAGAATGATATTGAAAAGTGGATATGGTGTTTAAACAACGGCAGATAGTGAACGTACCAATGATGTGATCTTCATTTAAGTAGAAAGTCATTACATCCAATACTATATTGTCGTACCTATTCAGTGTGGTCGTGTGTAAATTTAGAAATAAAATTTTAAATTAAATTAATTTCAGATAACGCTTTAGAACTGGCTCTATGTCGTATTGGTAGAGATGACATTATTGCACCTCAATCAGAATTGACGAATGTGAGGCGTATTCAAAGAAATATTTACCAAGAAAGACAAGAATCGGAGGAGATTGAAGCATACAAAGGTAACTTTAGTTAATTAAGAATCAAAACTATCCTGGATAGGGGGATGTATCACTCATAAATATGTTGGTATTTTAGCTGAAGAAGACAATAAACTTAAAGACAAAAATTACAATGATGAACAAATCTCGGAGCATAGGGAATCTGAACACGATCAGGACGAAGCTAAATATTCTCCTGAAGAGAAATCATTTGATAAAAGTGAAGTAGAAAGAACTCCCACGCCTAGCGAAGAAAGTGAAGAAGATGAAGGTAAGTAAATAATTAAAATTGAAGTGAATAGACAAACAAAAGAGATTATAATATGTAATCTTGAAAGTACTAATATAACGCATTTTGAAACGTTGCAGATATCAAACGTAGTGTAGCTGAAAGAAAGGAACAAATAACGAAAAAGTTAAGCTCCAGTAAAATCCCAGCTTCTAAACAGAAGAAAGAGATCCGTGAAGAGATCATTGAGATCAAAACTCAAATCAAACCTGACATTAAGAAATTCCAAGATATTGAACAACAGGTATTTTATGATTGATTTTATTTTGTTACAGCAGCATATATAGCATATATATATAATAGTAATCTACATTTTATACAATATTTGTTATTTTAATCTAGATCAAAGAAAAGGAACCTAAATTAGAAAAAACTCGCTCTAAAACATCTCCCGATACAGTTGAAGAAGAGATAGCACATGAAGTAAATGAAGTTTATAGAGAAGTAGTTGAAGTTCCAATGGAGGTAATCAAAGAGGTTAGACCGGAACGACCTATCGAGCAGTTTAGAAAGTTTGATCAGTCTTCACCTGCTAAGCCTACGCCTAAACATTTACAAAGGCATATGAGAAATGAATCTATGAGATTCCCATCGGGCGACTTCTCTAATGTGACTATCAGTCCAAGAAAATCAGTAACTGCTGAAACGACTGAAACCAAAATAACTGAAGTAAAGGACACTTTTACGAAAGAAGCAATTTCTCAAAAAGAAATTGTAACATCTAGAGTTGAAGAGAAATTAGATGATGGTGATAAATCGCCCGAATTAGTGACAGACAAAGACAGAGATATAGCTGAAGCTACTTTGAGAGATAAGATTAGTACCTTTGAATCGAAAATGTCCAAAGAATCTTCTATAGAATTGCCTAAAACTACTGTAAAGTTAACAAAAGAAGCTTTAAAGAAACATACTCAAGAACAAGAGCAAGGTATTGAGTATACCCAAGAGTTTGTGAGGGAACAATCTCAACAAATTTCTAGTGCAGAGACTCATGTTACCCATAAGGTATGTGTCGAGACGGAAACACATGTTCAGACAGTAAAATCAGTTAAAGAAACGATCCAACATTTTGATTCAAAAATTAAACAAGAAGAGAAATCAAAACCCTATCATAAAACTATGAGAACAGACTCAACTCTTGTCCAGGTTTCTTCAGAGGAAGACAGTGAGTTTTTGAAAAAGTCTACTGATTCTGAAACTGAAACTGAATCTCAAACTACTGTAAAAGTAGATAAACTAGAACAAAGAAGTAAAATCAAATTTGGCAAAGACCCATTTGATAAAAAACCTGAGGCTAAAGATTTGCCTAAAACCGATCAAAAGGATGATAAAGACAAAAAACCAGGTGACGATGACAAAAAAGATGATCAGCCTGGTGTTAAGGCTGAACAAAAACTTGAAAGGCAATTAACCGAAGAATTAAGAAAGAAAGTTAGTGAGGAAGAAATTACTGAAGCTCTAGAAGAAAAAGATGTAACTATTGGTGATAAAATTAAAGAAAAGGCAAGTAGTCAGTATACCATACTTATACCCTTTTAAGGGAATTATGGACTGACCCTCAAATTTATAGAAAGTTATAATGTATTATAAAGCCATTATAACACACGTTTTCCTCTGAAAAGTTATATTTGTCTGTAAATTTGGGGTTAAAAGGTTAACTTACCAAATATTCTTTAGGAGCAGCAACAAAGTACTGTACGTCAAGTGCGAGATCATTCGTAAGCTAATCGTCAGGTCTATTGTGCAAAAAAAGTGATCTTCCCTATGAAAGCTCATTTTCTTAAAGCTAATGGTTATTGTTCTATATATTTTTAGGTGGAGACACAAATATCGATAACAAGTACAAAATCTGATATAAGTAAACATACTAAAACAGATTCTATGGGATCTGATGTTCACGAGTTACCAGACAAAAAGGTATCTCAGGAGTCATCAATTCCATCTGCGATTGACAAAGCAGATTCATTGGCTGATCTGCAACAAAGTACAGAGAAAGACTTTAGTTTTATATCTCAAACTGAATCTAAGGTAATTAGCATTGCTGTTTAACTTATCTGAATATATATTTTCAAGAACTATCAATTAAACATTTTCATTATTGTATGAGAATTTCTCAATAGAAGACACAAATAAAAAGGTGCGTTCAACGTTAATACTTTAAACTGGTAATCGTTTTTTCCAGGTGTACTCCAAAGATTCCAAACACCGAAGCGATTCATTAGACGAAGCCTCTCAATTTTCTGATCTAGAAGACCAAATCGGAACAAGTCCAGCTCACAGACCACAACATGACAAAGAATCGGAACACACAATAATCAAAACTGAAGTAAAGACTGTAACAACAGTCATTGATAGGAAAGAAACAAGAGACAAAACGCTAGAGTTCTTGAAATATGAAAGTGAGCATAGCACTCAGCTAGGGTCTACTCGTGAAACAATGGACACAGAAAAGGTAGTATCTAGTTACAATGATGAAATCTATGTCTATATTATACTCAGCCTCTTATATACTGACTATAATATAGTGATAGATTTCAATTGACTATAAAGTATCTATAGATTTTTGATACTGCTTTAAACCACAGGAATGAATTTAACCCAGTTTTGTGTTAATTAGCGAATGTCTAGAAACATACCAGTAGCATTAAAAATAAATATTATTGTTTTAGGTGTCACCAAAAGAATCACCTGTAATAAGCGCCAAAGCTCGCCAATTCATTGAAACTGTACCAGAAGACGATTCCGTGCAAGAATGTTTCTTCTCCAAACGCATATATTCCGACTCTTTAGAAGACTCCGAGCACACAGATTCTCGACGACACTCTGAAGCTGAATCATTGAAATCAGATCAGTCTGATGTTAGAGCTAAAGTATCTTCATCAGATTTTGATGAGCGTGCGGAGTTTGAAGAAACAGTTGACTCGGGCAGCGGTTTTGGTGATGAGAAGTTCGAAGAAAGTGTTGGGTTTACCTCAATGAGAATTGATCCTCAAGCGCTACAACAGGACTCAACTGAATCGGATAAAGGTGATGAGTCCGATTTAGTGTTTAAGAAAGTAACCCCAAAACGTCACTCTAGAACTGATTCTGTGGCGATCAGTAAACTGAGTGACTTACAAACTGACGTAGATACTATACCTAAACAAGAATTGCAAATAATTGTTACTGAGGCCGAAGAAGTTGAGACTTCTGATAAAGATGAGGTTTCTGATAGAATTTCATCTGAGGACAGCCGAGAGGTGGAAATTTCTGACAGAAAATCATCTGAAGGTATATCAGATAAGATTAGTTCTGAAGACGCTGTGACAGAGAAGAAAACCTCGTCCGAGGATGAACCAGTGAAAGATAGAGAACATGAATTAGAAATGGATAAAGATAAAGCTATGTCAGCGGCCACTAAAATTGTAAAAGAGTTTAAAGAAGAGATCATTGAAGCTAAAACTCGGGTTATAGAAGAATTCTCAGATAAAGGTATGGAACGCTAATTTAATACTTAATTGTGTAAATGAATTTTGATTTTTTTTAAACAAGGAGAATCGGTAGCTTTTGACCATGCGCTGAGTACAGGGTATCATTTACTAAATGTCTAATAATTTGATTTATTGCTTTGGGAATTTTATCTTTATAACCTACTGTTGGCCCTGTTAACATATTTGACACTATTATTGTGACACCTTATATATTTTTACAGTTGATGTAGTAAAACGCCAATCTGTGACATCAGCTGGTTCAGGATCAGTCAGTGAGCTGCGTTTGGAGGAAAAACGTTTATCAGATGCACACAGCTTAACAGAATCCAGGGATTATACGTTTGAAGAGTCGGAGGATGATATTGGAACTCAAGACACACATATTGACCCATCTAAGGAGAAAGTTGATGCTAAACAGGACAGTGAGAAGACTAAGACAGCATCAAGTGAGCTTTGATGGTTTTTATTTCTGGATAGTATTTAAATATAAATGCGTAAGTATAAACACATAATTGTAATAAAAATTGCAGGCAAAGCCGACCCATCCAAACTTGCAAAATTAACCCACGGCGATTCATTAGATGATGTGGAAGGGTTCCCAGAAGATCACGTCACAGATTATGTCCATAAATTACCACATATCGCTGAAATCGGGTAAGTATTCAATGTTCAATTTTATGAGAAAATAGCTGTTACCCGCGACTTCGTCCGCGTGGTATTTAACAAAGACACAACCGTTGGCAACAGCCTACTCGCGCGTTCTGAGCCCGCGAGATGCATTGCAGGTTGTTGCTATCAAACTTAAACAGTAAAATAAAAGTAGCCTAAGTTACTCCTTGTTACATCAGCTATCTGCCAGTGAAAGTCCCCTCAAAACGGCTCAGCCATTTCAGAGATTACCCGGAACAAACAGACAGACAGACAGACAAAAATTGAAAAAAATGTTGTTTTGTTATAGGTATCGTGTATCACATCCAAATGCACTTAGTAAAAAGTGGTTATTTTAATATTACAAACAGACACTCCAATTTTATTTATTTGTATAGATTAAATATAAGTGACAAATAAAAAAACCTAACAATCCTCCACCACTATTAGAAGACAAAGTGAATTAAATTGACAATTGGCCAACCGAACATCTAAATAGAACTTATTTAACTAAACTTGAGTAATAACAAATTATTTTATTTTAGCACCATATCTGACAGAGACCTAACTTCCGACTTCTTAAGTCGAGAAAGGAATGAACAATTAAAACGTGAAACTGTCGAAGCTGTAACAAGTGCTGTAACAGAAACTATTCATCCTGTGAAGGAACTAAGAATCGTCGAAACCGCTATATCTGAGACAGAAGAAAAAGCTCCATTTGTAGTGACAACAAAACAGACTGAAACAACTTATACGGTTACTAGGAAAGATGAACCTACTGTAATTAGTACAGTAACCACTATTATTAAAGACGGTGCATCCACGACAACGCAGGAATATATTGAAACTAAAAAAAAAGTTATTGTAAGTGAAGGAAAATTTGATGTAAGTAAAATCAGAACCGATACTCTTGGTCACTTCGATATAGGAGATATTGATGATGCTAAAAAGTTTTCCCCCATGGAATTAGACCTGCAAGAGGCTACAGAAATAACTAAAGAACAAGTTAAACCTGTTGTTGATGACATTTTGCACAAGGGCACTATTGCTGCAGCAGCAAGAAGTCCAGTCCATGATAAAGATCTAAAATCCATTACAAAGGAAATTGTTGAAATAGAAAAGAGATCTTATGATGCTAAAGTTCCAGCAAAAGAGGAACGTAGGCATTCATGTATTAGTCCTGCAATCTCCCTTGAAAGAATTGCAGAATCGGACGTTGAAACAGAGGATGAACCTCTAAAATCTGCTAGGAACATAGTTTCTGAAACAAAGGTAACGGAAACTATGACAGAATTAAAAAAATCTGACTCAGCCATGAAGCAAATGGCCGATAATATAGAAATTATAATTAAACAAGCATCAGAAGACATTGAACTTTCATCTGAAGAACATATCATTGATGATATAGGACCACAGGATATTGCTGGACAAGTCTCTGTTGATTCCATAATTGAAGAAGCTGTAACAACTGTAGAAGGATATCTTGAAGACAGAGTTATAAAAGAAAAAGATATGAATGGTACAAAAGAAACAGTTTTCGAAGAAACGCACAGAATGACTAAGGAAAGACCAGCACTTATTAAGTCCCTGTCTAGAGACAGTGGTGAGATCGTTATTATGCCCAAGAAGAAGCATCCTAGAACATTTTCAGTCCAAAGTTCACCGGAGGAAGTAGAAGAACAGATTTATACTGATTCTGAATCCGGTATGCACTTATGCATTGACAATACTTCCTAAAAAACAAATACTAACTGAAAAGCGTTAGACATGTTATTTATACTTTATTGTATTATTTTTTACAGATATGGACAAGGCAAAAGTGTTAGAAATAATTGAACCATGTTCAGATCTTGACGGCAAAGCACATACTTCTGGTTTTGACACTAGAAAAATCCGTACTGACTCCCTTGATGATGCCGATGATTTTCCAGAAAAAGAGGTACCAACTAGTCATATAGTTACATTTCAATATAATAAGGTGCATATGTACTAACTTTTTATAATATTACAGGCTGAATTCTTCGGAGACGACAAGTACATTGAAGATGCCCCCGAAACATTCCACCAATTTAAAGAGACAGTACAAGTTTCTGAGGGTACGGCTCCTAGCACGAGCGTAGGTCAGCCTGACACAGATAATGATAAGTCTACTGAGAAGTTTGTAAAGAAGACACAGTTTGTAGACAGCCTATTACGTTCTGAGCTAGTCTCAAAATCAACAACTGAATCTTCAGTTACTACAGTGATATCAACATTGACTAAGTCTTCGGACGATGACCAAAAATCTGTGCTAGAAGACGGCACATCTGCTGATTTTTCAAAAATAAGCGGTGCTAACTTGGTAAAAGATCCTTCTAAAACGTCAATTGACGCTAAAGATGATTCCAGAATTGAGGAACAAATAGAAGACCGCGCTACTCCTGACCTGTCAAAGAAATCTATTGATTTAACAAAAGATTATTCAAAATCTTCAATTGATAGCAAAGATACTTCCAGAGATTTTGCTACCAATGAGCTATCTAAGGACTCGACTGTAGACTTGACAAAAGATTTTTCAAAGGCTTCTGTAGAAAGTGTTAAAGAAAGTTCAAAGTCTATTGACGAAAAAACATTTTCTGAAGACCATTCCTCATTCGATGTGTCCAAAACATTAGCATCAGATGCTTCAGAATGTATAACAATAAGCAGAGAATTTATTGAGGAGGAGAGATCGGTATCAAGAGTTTTAAGGGTATCTACAAGTTCATCCCAAGAAACATCTATACTAACAGAAAGTAAACTATACAGTGAACCTGATGAGAAAACTAAACCCACCGATAAAACTGAACCAGAAAAAGATTTGATAGGAGATATTGAAGAAAAAATTGCTCACCTCAAATCAGAATATAAAAAAGAAGAAGAAGGTATGAAGGAAATGATAACTGAAGAAAAAATTTTAGAAAGTAAAAAAGATGCAGATAACAAAATTGTAGACAGCAAAAAAGTTCAAATAATCGGTGACAGCTTGGTTGATGAGACGGCACAAGGTAAGATGGATGCAACAAAAATATTAGATGTTAAAAAAGAAGAATCTTTGAATGAAATTGCAGGAATATCAAAGTCCGAAAAATCAGCAGAGGATGCCAAAGTAGAAGAACAAAAACTAGTGGAAACACCAAAATCAGAGCAGATAGAAATCGTTAAAACTAAACAAGAAGAACTAAATTCTAATGTAGAGAAAATTGTCGATGATGATGTACCAGATATATCAGAATTGAACAGAAGGTGCTCGAATCTCTTAGAAGATATTTCGCACGGAGCTCTTATTAGAATAGATTCTACTCACGTAACGCATGGTAAGCTACTATAGTAATTTGTAAATGTGGGAACCATGTAGCCATTAACTGTAATTTTATACTTAGTTAGTACTTTTTGTTTTTTTGACCTGCTGCTAAAGTCTGATTAGCCGTTCTTACATTGTTCTCACATACCTATAACAATGTATTGCTGAAAAATGAAAAAGATCTATTCTAAAAAAAGAGCAACCATGGAGTTTCTTGCCCGTTCTTCTCCATAGGAACGGCATTCCGAACGGGTGGTAAAGCAGTAGCATAATATTTTTGTAACTTGACGATTCATAAGTACTGTACAATAATGGTCTACGTGAATAAAAAATATTCTGATTCTGATTCTAGAAACTAGAAAAAAATAGAGATACGGGGGTCTAATCCGCCATTTTTGGAATTTGTGCCTGTCTGACTGTTTGTTTGCTTATTTCTAGCAACGTTTCAGACAGGTTTTGATTAAACTTGGCATCGTGATAGTTTTTAATCCAGGCTATGAAAAGGACAAATTTATCCTGTAAAATGGATTCGTTCCAGCAGGATATTTCAAAAACGGTGTCTCAAAACCTACTAAGCCGGTTTTAATCCAACTTATAATGGTGGCGTTAGCTAGCCTAAATCTCGTTTATAATAATTATCAGGCAACCTAAAGTCCAAGCGTACATACAAAGATACGGGCCCTGCCAGTATAAATTATATCCCTTTTCAGATCTTGTCTCCAAATTCTCAAAGACACCACCGCCGTCACCCGTAGACCTTATCCTCAAGGCTAAAGCTGAAAACGGAACTAATGAGCATAAAGTCGGACTACAACTCAGAGGTAAGCACTAAAAATAATGCGGCTTGTATTATTAGTATAATATTTTATATTAAATTGTAAGTACAAATAAAAATTTTACACAATTTCCAAGATATTCGCTATTAAAAATGTATTAGTGACCACAGTGTCGTACTCGCGCTGATTTATGGCTATGACGTCAAGGTTCTGCAACTCCGTGCGATATTAGTATTTTCTGATCGGAAATTTCTCATTTCCCTATTTTTTTTAAATATTTCAGTGTTAGTAATCGTAATCTACTAAATATTCCTATATAAATTATACAATAGGCAACGACTCAATTGCAATGAAAAACTATAAAATGAATATGAAAGCACATTGACTAGTTACTTAAGAGTTATATCACCAAAGCTTATAAAATAGCCGTAAGAATCCCTGTAGTAAAGTCATTCCAAACATACAATCCCCAAGGAAAAAGAAATAGCCGTGTACCAAAATCCTGAGTAACATCGAAAAAGCTTGATACATTTAGACGTATAGCTAGAAGTAAGCCCAACCTTTCATCTAGGCTCCGATTCCTCGTTCCTGGACGCGAGCCGCCAGTCACCAAGGGCTTCATCAGCGGGAGACAGCCTCATCAGCGAAACAGAGGCTCATCAAAGTGGTTAGTAACACCTATGTTACGTAAGCAGCAATCGTAAAACCATTATAAGAAAATTTTAAATCAATGATTAAAAATGTATTCAAATATATTTAATTATTGCAAGCTTCTTGCAGTAATGTATGTAGTGGCAAAGTAGAGTCATAGCGAAACCTTACTCTTAATTTTGTAGACAACTACCATTGTAGAAAGCCTCGTTTGCCACACTGTTTATTTGTACGCCAATTATCGCATGTATTCATTGAGTTTAATACACTAAACTAATTACTAATTAAATAAATTGGACAGCCCGATAATTTGGTATGCACAGAAAAATAGACTTTAAATAGACCCAAATTAAAAATTAAAATTAAGAAACAGATGTACTTAATGCTGTTGCAACCGTCTTGTAATGTATCACACAAATTATCAGCACAGTAAATTTTACTTTCTTTCTTGCGGAGCCCTTACATTGCTATAGGTAAGTGGACCCCATAAACAACCGAACATCATTTTTGTTTTACTACAGCTTCTTGATCTGATGCAGTCGAATTGTTTTGTCTTTAATTCGCATTTTTGTTCATCATCATCATTCACGTTTGAGTAACGTTTCGCTTTGATTCTGAACCTCCATTTATGTTTACCATTTTGCCATCACTTCACTGTTAATAGATAGATCTCATCACGTGATATTGTTAATGTAACACAAATACACGCTTTAGGTGCTTCAAACGCATTTTAAACACCATTGACGATTTTATGTTCTTTAATTTGGGCAACTCACACGTTCAATCTAACAAATAGTTTGAAAACTAACACACCAGAAAAGGCCACACTTTTAAGATATATATAGTAAAAATCGACCGGGCGAACTAGTACAATAAATATTTCTTTGCAGAAGTACTGATGGAAGCGTCCAAGGCTCTCACTGCAGCTGCTAGACCGAAATCACCAGTCAAATACATAGCTGATAACTTAACATTTGTTAACGTTGACCAACCGACAATTACCAGCGGCGCGATAGAACTAGTCGATAGAACAATTGAAAAGAGTATTGACGTTATCGATCAAATTAAGAAAGAACAACTCGCCGTCAAACTGGAAGAAATGCAAAAATCCACATCGACAGACACTTTCTACAGTGAATCCAGAGTTGAAACTTCTTCGTCTTCAGTCCACAAAACTTTCGAAGGGGGAGAGCTGAAATTTCAATCGATTGATCCTGAAGCTGTAATGTCTGATATGGTTGCAAAATTTGGAACTACAGACGACTTTAGTACGATTTTGACACATAAAGAGACAGAAACCAGAAAGATATCCGGTCAAGAATTTTTCTCGGAAACTAAACAAGTATCGTCTTCAGATGATGATTCGTTGATCATAAAAACTGAAACAAAACACGAGCTTAGGGGTCAAGAGCATGAAACTAAAGAAAAAATGACCGTGCGTAAAGATGGAGATCAAACAGAAACATCTCAGAAGAAGCTAGAAAAAGCACACGAAGCAACAGCAAAACGATCGGATACTGAAACTAAGACGGTTATTAGGAGCACCGATGATGCTGATATTATCAAAGTCGAAAGAGAGTTTTCTGAACAAGGACTTTATACTGGACGTCAAACTAAATCTGAAGAGAAGATGACAGCACTAAAAGATGAAACTATTAAGAAGAAACATGAAGTCAAAATATCTGAAAGGGATTTGTATCATGAACAGTGGGGCAAAGAATACTTTACTGAACCCGGAGAACTAGAAAATATCGTTGAAGATGAGGATGGCAAATCCAAGGTAGCATTTGTCGATTCCTCATTGAAAATAGTCGAAAAAGACGAAGTGGTGTCGAGTGTCGAAGTTACAGAAAAGGGTATAGTGGTCAGTTCTACTATTGAACATCACAAAGAAGAATCTGTGATCGAAAGCAAAGAACATGACGATCTAAGTTCTGATGCTTCTCATGCTCCAAGTTTCAAAAGTGAGCCAACTGAGCGACGAGATTCTTGTGACGCTAGCCCTAAAAGCAAATCAAAGTCTTTCAAAAAGGATGACGAAATATATGAAGTAAATTTCATAAAGGAAATCAAGGTAACTACGTCACCGGTTAAGAGTACTTTCAGTCGAACGGGAAGTCAAGATACTCATTCCGAATCAGAAGTAGCGCCCGACTTACCCCATGATGACAAAACTGGAGAGACGCCTAAGAAAGAAAAACTTACTAAGTCACCTATAAAACTACCACAGCAACATATTCAAGACCAAGTCTGGGAGGTATCTATACAAAAAGCAAACTCTTTCGAACTGGCTGATGAAATACCAAAATCAAGACTGGAGTTAACTGCTGAAACATCAAGTACTACAAAAAAGGGTTTAGGCAGTGATACCACCTTGGAAATTAGGACAGTTGTAGAATCGACTACTGAAGTAAAAACGTCCAAAACTGACATGTCGCCAATAACATTCGAGCTATCTGACGAAATAAGCACCACATCTAAAGACATGATGGTCAAATCTGGTGAAAGTCTTGACACTGAGAATATGATCAAATCTTTGGAATCCCATGAAGGAGAAGTTTTACAGAAATCAATGGACTCTACTGTCAGCGCAGAAACTCTACATCCCTCAGAGTTTGACACCGAAGCTGATTCAGCTTATTTAACAGGTACTGACCATAAAAAGGAGGAAGTCAAACTATTGAAAGAGAAAAGCATCGAAGACATTTGCAGTAGTGGTTATGATACTGATCTCTCCTCTGCCGAGTTTCATGCTACGAAACTCGAGTCAGAAAGGGTGGATTTTGATACATTGATGTCTGCTCAGCCACTTACCGACTTGTCAGTTTTGGAGAAAACTATAGATGAAGTCAAGCAGTCTCTTGAAGCAGCTCAAGTGGAAATTATAAGCGAAAAAAGCGATGGAAGTAGCAAGTACAAGCAATCTCCTTCCGAGTTCCAGTTCAAACTGTTAATTAGCCCTGACAGACCTGAAGTTATCACTGAAGAATCACAGCATGATGACCATGCAGATAAAACATTTACCTCTGTAGAAAAAGCACTAGATAATCAAAAGTCAGAGCCTCTTTCACAAAAACTAAGTTCTCAAGATGATATTTCAACTTCAGATGAAGGGAAAGAAACGGTTTATGTAAAAGAATCTAGTCCACCACTGGATACTGGCGACCTATCATTAAGATCAGACAGTGGCCCTCACTCTATAATAGAGACAGATAGTGAAATAGTTCTCTATGACCGAGATAAATCATTAAGCAGCATTGAAGTGAAACTAAGGGATCAGAAACATATCAAATCCAAATTAGGGGTAAGTGACAGACGTTCCGCATCTGAAATAGAAGGATGGTCAAGTTCAGGCGAGAGCCATTATCACAGTTTTGAACATTCAGAGAGTAGACCTTTATCTTCAGATATTGAAGTAATGATGACAGCACAAAGTGCCACTGAATTTGGAACTGCTTTAACAAGCCACGATGTTTCGTCTCAGTCGCTAAGAACATCCAAGGATTATTATACTGCTGGCAGTTCACTTGCATCAAGGGATAGTATGAAGAGCTTAGACTCTGATGGGTCTAGTCATGTTGCAAGTATTGATATCTCTGATGCTTCAGAAACTCTTGTACCCTCCGCTAATGAGCTAAAGGAAGAATTAATGGAAAGCAGTACTTACGTAGAACAATTCTTGCACGAAGCTGGCAAAGAACTACAAAAGCATAAAGATGTTAGTGACGAGGAAGGTTCAGGTGATGAACAAGATAAAGTCAACATAACAGAGCCAGTTGGTAAGATGAAAAGGTCACACGAAATGCGTTTTCAACCAAAAGAAATGATCCCAGATCAATTCCCTATCGACAATAATTCAGAAAGCGTTGATATCGATGAAGACTCGATAAAAGACAAAGAGGCCTCTGACACCACTATTTCAAGTCAACTACATACTGATGATGGTCTATCTTCTTCAATTTCTAAGCTAGACATGCCGTCATCCGAAATAGAAAAGGACCTAGTTTTAGAAATGGTACAAAAAACTACAATTCACTCTGAAGAAGCGTTACCGTTTTCCATAACAAAAATAGAAAAGCCTCAACGAGAATTTGTTGATGTGGAAAGTGAGATTATACCTGTAGGATCTTCAGCATATGAAGAAATTCTTAAGTATGGAAGTATTACTTGTACATCTAGAAAACCTTCAAAAGAAGATATTAAAATAACTAAAACGACAGTACATGAATCAGAAAGTACCCCAGAGACTGATGAAAGATTGAGGACTGAGGTAGTCGAAGAATGTCAGAAAAAAATTATAAAGGAAGTGAGTGTCGTTCCATTCCAGATAACAGAAGTACCACCCAGCCAAAGAGAGTTCGTTGATATTGAAAGTGAGATAATACCCAAGGAATCCTTACAATACGAAGAAATATTAAAATCCAAAAGCGATTCATCTGTACCTAAAACTAAAGTTGAGAAATCAATCGCAAAAACTCCTGACTCTCACTTAGAAAGTAAACAAAGCTCGACATCTAGCCTGAAGACTCAAGAACATATGTCTACACCACATACACCTTTATCTGCACCTAGTCAAAGTTCACTTTCAACTGATAACGGTAGAGAGTACGTCTTAGACGATATGTATGATATATCGGAAACTCCTGAACTAAGATCAGATCTAGGTGAAAGCAGCAAGTCGGAGCTTGTTGTGACCACTGATGAAAAAACTTTACAAATATACGAGAAGGAACAAGAATCACCTACAAGTGATGAGTTCGAACTAGTGGATAAACCAAGTGAAATGGATGATTTTGTTGTTATCGAAGAAGTAGCAAAAGAAGCTCACGAGACTGATACTGAAGGCAAAAGCGTGCAAATTAAATCACAAAAGTACGAAAAGCGTCATGATACTGAAGTTGAAGAATATTTGTCTAAAACTTCTAAGCCTAAACAAGAGAGTTCTAGCAGTGCATCAGGTTCATTATCTGATGAAGAAGTTCTTCAATATGAGTTGGAGCAAAAGAAGCTTCAAGCTCAAGAGTTGGCTGAGATAGAAGCTGGAAGGCGCTGGATTCAAATGCAGTTTGAAGGTGATCCACGATATGACTACGAGAGAGTACCATTAGAAGATATCAAAGAAGAGGAAATGACTGATTTTGACGCAAGCAGAATTGGTAGTTTGACATCCCAAAAGGAATCTATAGGGAGTTTTGGTAGTTTTAGGAACTCATTTGGAAGTCTTTCTGAGTCTGAAATGGCATCTCGTATTAGGTTCAGAGTACGAGGTGATAATGATGATATTTCTATAAGCTCTCTGCAAGAATTCGAGAATCTTGAGAGAGCCTTGATGGAGCAATACCAGCAACATTCGTCATCATCCCAAGAATCTTTAAATGGGTCACTGCCACGGCGCTATATACTTAGTAGAAGTCAGGGCGATGATATCTCTGTGTCCAGCCTTAAAGAATTCGAGGGCCTCGAGTCAGCATGCTTAGAAGCTTTGAGAGCTGAAATTCTTGCTAAACAAAAGGAGGCTCTTTTAATGGCTGATCCTAAAGAAGTTAGTGGCAGTTTTCTGGAACGAGAAAAACGTTCGTATAGTGGAAGCTCCGATAGCAGTCCCCCACAGAAAGGAGGGAGTCCTAGCCAGAAGAGTGGAAGTCCATCTCAAAAAAGTGGAAGCCCATCTCAAAAGGTTGGCAGTTACGGCAGTCCATCACAGAAAATGTTAACAGATTCCGTTGCCATAAGAAAGCTTATTGACCAGCAAATGGCTATAGAACAGAAATTACAACAAGTGACTCCAAAAGTAGTGACAGTTAAGAAATATGATGAAAGAGGAGCATTCTTTGTTCCGGAACCTGATACAGAAACTTCAGATCCAACAGTAGAAGTGACAGAAGAATGCAAGAAATCTTCTTCTTTTGTGTGCGCAGCGGCACCAAGTGATGGTTCCGCCGAATCAATTCCAGGGGATTGTGAGGAAATGATGAAAATATTAGACCAAGAAGAAAAATCTAAACAGACTCAAGCTGTTACCCGGACATTTACTGATGGTGGCGTAGTGGAAGTGGTTCGAACTACAACAGTAATCCAACAACGATTCGTTGACGGGAAGAAAGTGTCTGAAACCGTATCTAGTACCGACGGTGAAGGGGCCATGGATATACCTATACGGCCAAGGCAACCTGAAGAGGGAACAATGTCGGCTATGTCGTTTGGCTCTGAAATGTCATCTTCGATAACTTCACAGCCTTCTGAAATGGATAGTCTTATGACTGTTCTCGAAGGTCATACTGGTGGGGAGGTTGTGACAGTTACGAGACAGGTTATAATGATGACGTCAGATAAGCCGGAGGATTTGGATTTCTCGAGGGAAGGAAGTGCCGTCCGTGAGCTGTCGCCCTCTTCTGGGAGGTCGGTTGCTCACAGCGTCATCTCTTTCTCTGGTAAACAATTTGCAGATCCCGCTAGTGGCTCGTGGAGCGGACAGGACGAGGAGTTGAGCTCGTCTGGAAGTTTTAGTAGGTGAGTTCATTGAGAAGCACTCTATCATTATCATGAGCTAGTCCATTGTGATCACTTGAAGTAAGTAAATTATCAGATATAGCATAAGCTTTTGGTTTAATCCTGTTAATCCCGACGGCCTGATTAGTGCAGTGGTAGTGACTCTGCTTTCTGCGCCGAGGGTCCCGGGTTCGAATCCTGGTAGGGACACAAGCTTTGTGTGATGAGCACGAATGTTTGTACCCGAGTTATGGATGTTTAATATGTATATAAGTATTATATACTGAGTTCGCCCTCAGTCCATTGTACGGTACCCATAACACAAGCGTTAAGCTTAAAGTGGGACCGTATAGTTGGTGTGTTCGTATGGCGATATTTATTTATTGATTTAATTAATATTACTTTGTCTCGCTGAAGTTTTGTTTTCATTAAATTGGATTGGCTCTCAACACCTCTACAGCTGTTACTCTATTAAGTGAGGATCTGCAGTGGTCTTCAGATGGAACACCGAAATTTGATCCTAGATGAGTCCCGGGAAAAGCTAAATTGCCTTCATCGTGTATTATTTCAATTGCTTCATGAGATTCTGATGGTTCAGGGGGGCGCGCGCAGACCTGATGCTGGGCAGCACGGACAGTCTGGAAGCAACCAGCTCTAACGCAACGCGCGCCACTTACAACTACGAAGTGGATACTCCTATGACTGGAAGCCTGACTTCTGGAGGTGAGTGTTTTGCTTGATTACGCTAATATAGTTATTAAATCAACAAATATGACCTCTCTTTCTGTCTGTAATTCTTTGCTTTAGATATGTATATCTGCCAAATACTTCTTAACTGATTAATATTAAAAACAATCAAGGTTGTCAATTTTATTTTAAATCTAATCAATTACGAAATATCTGTAGCTCAATGCATATTTTAATGTCATATGCCGTATATTATTAATAATTTAATTAGAAAGATATATATTTTTATGGCAATACATCAATTAAATTATTTTAAGCTACGCTAAGTACATAGATCATAATAGTTAAAAGAATGCGTACTAATTACTCACTTTATTTTATTTGAATAATATATATTATTCATTATTATAACTACCTCATAATCTTCATAATATTATTTTCCAGAAAAGCTTGGCTCTGATCCCCGCTTTTATCTTTAACAAATTCATGAATTCTCAAAAATATTTAATTGAAATAAAAAAAATTCTAGTTCTGTTTTTCTATTATTTCTTAATTTAAATAGTAAATATGAATTGTGCACATAAAATATTTTTGAGAGAATAAAATAATTCATTTAATTCATTACATGTTTGCTACCCTACCGAGCTTGATACTAATCAGAAAGATAACAGCGGTCCCCCCTCCAGGGTCGAACACCATGGTGTCATCCCTAGACACGTTGGATCCGATCACAGCCGTACAAATGGAGAGTCAAGTGCACCAATCCACCGGTGAACAATGTTCCCACGACTATGAGGTGCATGAACCGGATTCAGATACTGAAAGATTGGTAAGTCATATCTGGTATTTTATTTTTTTTATTAAATAAGGCTTCCCATGATACACGAGAAATCTCTCATAGATCTCAAGAAACTCTAACGAAGCTGAATGTACGATTAACCTTCTATTTGGTTTAAGTAACCTTAGTATAATTGTTAGCTGACCCAAAAAACGAGGTAAGAAACAAAGAAGACTCAATTATACATCATCATAAAACTTATTCAACGTACATACACCCGAATTACACACACGTACTATAACTATAGTTAAAGTTACGTTTATAAATTCGGGGTCAGACTTTACCGTAGCTTTAGGTGCAACTAGCATATAAGTTAGCTATCATCCTTACTATGAGTGGTCTTCGGTTCTTAAATGTCTTCCAATTTTCAGGAGCTGGACAGCCGAGCTCCTCGTGCGAAAGAGCGCACTATTATGTTTGATAGCACTGACACTCTCAGCGCTGTGAGCGGCGACGGGTCAATGAAGGAGGCTGCCGTGGAGACTCCAGCACCTACCTTCTATATTGGGGATACTCCTATTGTTAGAGGTAAAGTACCTTTAACATCATCCTGATAACAGTGTGATACTTTAGTTCCAATAAGATCAATGTCTGCTACAATAATTACAGAATCCCAGTAAGAGTTGTACGTAGATGATTCAATGGTTCGTATGAATTTGACGTCATTAGTTGCGTGCTGGCATTTATGAGTTGACTTGTGTGAACCTGGATATCACAATCTTGATATGATGTTTTGAGTGACTCAATTTGTATTTGCGATATAGGAGAAAGACGAGAAGAGGATGACTCTCAACCGGCTTTATCTGGAAGCTGCCCAGCATCACTGCAGCCTGCCCCGCAATCCTCGCCACCTGTACCAGCTCAAAGAAGGTAATATTACTTGTTGTAACCATCACAACATCAACAATCATTAAATATTTGTTATTGTATCATAGAGAAAAAATTGGCGTTAAATTTAAAATGAAGGACTTGGGTGTAGGTTGATGAATGTTATTTGGCTTTAACTTCTGATGAATTTTATATAAACTATCTGTCCCGGCGAACTTTGTACCGCTGAATCAAATATGATTTTTTCCTGATTTTAATAGTTAGTCTGCTCAAATCAAAGATCATAAAAACCGGCCCACCCGCTCTTTCTTTTATACATACATAGTGATGTGTAATCATGTCATCTAACATTAAAGCTCTGAGCTTAGAGACAACAAATAAGCTCAATTCATTGTTGTTCAACTCTTGTATCTTCAATGTCGAGATGAATCTTATTTACATAAATTATTTTCATTTTATCCAAACCGTGCTATTATTTGTAATTTGTATAAATGTAACGTATGGCTCATCTCTTTCATTTATTGTATCAATTATATTAACTCGAGCTTTTTAATTTCATTTAACAACATCATTTTTGCTTTTACCATTTATTGATTTGTTTAAAATATCATAATTTATATTTGTTTTAACTAAATTGAATGTACTTACTAAATGAGTAATTATGATTGCAGCTGCTATTGTTTAAGTCACTCAAGATAAGAACAGCGAATAGGTACACTACTTTTTATTGTATTGCTTTTTTTATTATGATTTGCATCATTATCATAATATTTAGTGTCATAATCAG
Organism: Pheosia gnoma; assembly: GCA_905404115.1. Lineage (NCBI taxonomy): Eukaryota > Metazoa > Arthropoda > Insecta > Lepidoptera > Notodontidae > Pheosia > Pheosia gnoma. The sequence continues at coordinate 4,449,886 of FR989917.1, read as the reverse complement.
CTTTAATATATTCAATCAGATTTATATAGTGCTTATTAACACTACAATTATTTTGGTTATTATTTTTTATATTGTGTGATACTATTGCTTTATTGAATCTTAATAGCATGTAGAGAAGGGTGAATTTTATAAGTATTTTATGAGTCCTATATTTGGTACATTTTATTTACCATAGTTCTGAACATGACTGAGTATTTTGTGTGTGCTTGTGATGGATATTATCATCGACATTTCGGTCATTGTAAGAAATAAATAAAACTTAATTAAGTTTTATTTATTTCTTACAATGACCGTAGTAAATCAATAATTATTGATTTACTTAAATCTTAAAGTGTTAATATAACAAAGTTTATTATTTTCAGATCTCTAACAATGATAGCGAAGTCCCCTCCATCAAGCATTGACGAAACCAAGAAGAAGTAGATCTAGTTTCCCAATATTCATCTTTATTTTAAAGCAACTACGATTTACTATTACTAGTTTTTGATAAAGTCTTTTGCAGCTAACATTAGCTTAAGCCAACGATGCACTGTATTTAGCAAATCAAAATAGACAGTATCAGTGCTAGCGCCATCTAGTGTAAGTTCTCGAAACGCTTACTTAAACGAAAACTAGATGGCGCTAGCAATCAGAAAACCCTTCAATGATAAATATGAATTAATTTGAGATTTGATCTTGGGTTTGGCCACCCCGACATGAAGTCGTTCCGTTCCACGTTAGTTAGTGAATGACGGGGGCCAAAAGGTTCATGGCAAATAAAATACGTAAAGCTACATAAATGATCGCTTAAATGTAGGGGTAGTTTGACAAATCAAACTTCTCTAGTACTCCGATATAATTGCGGATTGATTCGGGTGCTAGAGTGAAGACTAGAATGATATGAACCTAGGAGTACAAACCATTCTAGCCCATAAAGCACCTATGATATGATATCTCCAATCTAAAGCGGCACTCGATGTCAATAAAGCCCTAAATCGTATAAAACCCTACTTCGAATCTACTGATTCCGTTGTTACGAAAAATCTCTTTAAATAGGACGAAAATAATAGCAATTATTGTTGTCGTATTTATTGAACATGCGATTGTATATTGGTATTTAACTTTTGTACTGTACCGTCGGGTTCGACGCGGTCCATTCAATTTGAACTATCTACTAGCTTAGCTTAGTCAACGATATGCTTAGCCATGAGTTAACACTGTAGTACTATTAACTATTTGATAAGTAGGTTAATGAGTAGATTTCTGAAATGGATTTTGATATTGCATTGATATTTGACACTGGATCCGTTCCGATTTTAAAGCGTCGATGTATTGATATGATTGTTGCACAACTTACATAAGTAAATAGGTAGGTAGGTAATGCTGATTCTGTGCCGGACTGGTTTATTTGAAGAGACATACAGATTTGTAGAAGTTTGACGGGAATAAGCAGAGCATGTTTTCTACATAACTTTATTATTATACTACTACAGTATCTTACTTGCCATTGACGTACTTAGCGCAGTTGGTAGTGATCCTGCGTTATGTGCCGAGGGTCCCAGTTAGGGAAGGATCATTGTGTGATGAGCACGAATGTTTGTACCCGAGTCATGGATGTTTAACATCTATACAAGAATTATATACTGAGTTCGCCCTCAGTCCATTGTACGGTACAATACAAGCTTGGCTTAGTGTGGGACCGTATAGTTGGTGTGTTCGTCTGGCGATATTTTTTTATTTATTTATTCATTATAGGTACTGTAAGGTCTCATAAGTTATGCATTTTGATTGTCAGTTTTTCTATATTATTTACATACTTACTCGCACTTTCTTTATACATCACAAACTAGGAACGAAATAATTTAGAAAAAAGTCTAGTCATTATATTATATTTTATTTAACACTTAGCTATATTATTATCTAGCTTTTTAATTAATTAATTTAGTTGTTTAATATAACATATTGTGTAAGTTTGTAATGTTTTGGGCCGTTCTCGCGTAACAGAATCTTACACGATTTTCATGGTCATTTTTTATTTTCTTAATTTTGGTTAATTTACATCAAGGTCAGTTTATATGGCTATATTGTCCAAAATTAACGAAAAAGTTACCACGAAAATCCCGGGAGAATCTGTTTCGCGAGAATGACCCATTTATTAGGGTTGCTACAAAAACTCAAGGATTTGTAGAATCTTTCGATCGGAAAAGCTATCGTGATTATTATTACTTCTTATGAGAAAGACGTCTATAGCTCACAGCTGGTCATAGAATAAAATAAATTCGACTCAGACGACATTGATCAGGGCTTGCTCACTTTCAATTTATTAAAATTACCTACATAAGAATGGTTTTTATAATGGTTACGGATTTTGAAGTTAATATTTTAGTTTCGCAAGAAAGTGTTGAACCTTGTGAATTCCATAAATACGAAAACAAACAAAAAATGTCGTATTAATAATAATAGGTACTATATGAACGGCATTTGCAAGGAGAAATATCGTATATATTTAATAGGTCGGAACTATAGAGAATTAAAAAAAAAACTAGTTCTATCTTTGATAGACGTGTGGGATGAGACTGAGTGATGGTAAAATGTATTAGCGTGACATGCTTAGCTTGATACACTGCAATAGCTGATTCGAAGCTATTGTTTCTTATCAGCACCGGTATCCCCTTAACTGAAACTAATGATAAGGGCTCGCTTATAATGTAACTATTTATAAATAATAGTTAATTTTTTATAGTCTGTGTGCTTGCGGTGTCGGTGTTAAGAATTGAACTGCTCGTATCCTAACGTGGCTGCGCTGTCGTATTAAGTTTAAAAAAAAATCAATTAAGTTGCAATGTTCAATCGTTTCACGTTGTATTTGTAATATTGCTGAATATTCTATCGATCAAATAATTATTGAATATTGAATAAAGAACGCTACGTCTCATATTTATACGATGTATTTTATTTCACCCTCTAGAATTGTTGATAACACAACGTTCGGTAGCACAAAACGAAGGGAGGAGTAAAAGGGAATGGGAAAGGAAGAGAGAAGAAAAGCAGAGACAAGAACGCGGGAGAGTGTAGGAAGAGAAAGAAGGGAAAAGAGAGGGTGGAAAGACATTTGTCGAAAATAAATAGGGGTCAATTTATTACAACAAAGTTTAATAACAGAAAATATATTAACGAAACGGATACAAAATCCTAATACAAAAAGTATGCTATATCCGAGCTTCGCGTGCGAATTTATTTGTAAACGAACCGTATATTTTATAGTCTATGAATTTGTCATTTTGGTATGGCAAAATTAAACAGCGCCTCTAGCGGACTATGTTTAAAACCTTCAATTCTGACCCGACTATCTGACTGACGACCTGATTAGCGCAGTTGGTAGTGACCCTGTCTTCTGCGCTGAGAGTCCCGGGTTCGAATCCTGGTAGGGCAAGGGGTAATCTTTGGGTGATGAGCCGAATGATTGTACCCGAGTCGTGAATGTCTAATATCTATAAAAGTATTATATCTGAGTTCACCCCCAGTTTATAGTACGGTACCTACCCATAATACAACCGTTGCCTAGTGTGGGACCGTACAGTTGGATTGTTCATCTGATGATTATAAAAATATAATTAAATACATCCTCCATACAAAGTATCTGAATACGTAAACTACTTACAAATTATACGGTTAACTTATAAATAAACCTCGCACTCGAAGCTCTCGTAAGTATTTACATTCAAATAAATATTTTCGATATACTTTCACTTATTTTTAAGTCTAAAACAATTTAGCCAGAGAGCCGTATAAAACTAGTATAAGAAAGCATGGTAGGTACATTGCTTATTATACCTACATTACAAAGGTTGGCACTTTCTCAGTGCACAACATTGTCGAACAATGAAAAATTTTCAAATAAGAAATCACTTTTAATTGTATAAAAATAATCTAATCTTAAAATTACTGATTTCCCATTCGAATAATTTTCATTTTCTTAACAACTAAAAATGCTTATATTTACTATGGCATTTTTAAAAAGAAATTTTATTTATTATGTTCCTTTTAAATAACGAATGAAATAACAAAATTAGAGTTTTATATTTTTAAAATAAGAATAAATAGTTCAATAAATTAGCTTTGGTGGTAAAAATGAAAGCCACAAAACCATCCAGATTTTATCCTAACAAACAATATTGTAGCGTTCATTACAAATGAAGATTAATTACAAAAAAGTTGTGATATTTAAATTAATAATCAAAAGTAATACTCATTATATTATATGACTCCAAATGTCCTCACAGGGAATCGAACTCCGACACGTCACTGGTCTGAAAACAATACAATAATCAATTAACAATCACAATAATGCCATAAGTAGGGTTTTGTCTGGAGCATTTGGGTACGGAACCCTAAAAATTAAAACTAATTTTGTAAGGTCATTGGTACTGTCCTATTGGCACCCATTTACTGAAATTTACGAAAACCTTCTGGCTTACTCATAAGGCAAAAGTTTAAAAAAAAATTATTATTAAAAAAAAATATGCTAGGCATACTGGTAGGAATGGGTAAATTAACGTTAGACCTCAGATACTTCTTACTTATAGGTACTTATAATATATGAGAAGTTAATAATTGGATTACATCTATAAGTATATTAAAATACCTACATTAAAATTAATAATGTCTCAGTCAGTTTGTTACCTTTCCACGATCAAACGGCTTCACCGATTTTCATGAAATTCGTCAAGGAAATAGAGTGCATCATCAAGAAGATGATAGAATTATTTTCATGATTATATCACGAAATGTGAAAGAAATATCTGATTATTATTAAAACAAAGAAAGTGTGTGTATATATATTAATGTGCATTAGGGATTCCCAAACTATTTTGGGCATGATACCCCTTTTCCAAAATGAACTGATACCTCAGACCCCCATAGCCAAATTACTTTAATAATCCCATCTCTAGTTTTTTTCCTATTGATACAAAATAATAATTTCATCGTGTACGAACGTGTACGTACACGCTTATCGACTTGTTGAGATTTTTAAAAGTACAACAATGATACTTCCTACTGAAAAAATTTTCATTCTTACAACAAAATGGTACACGTAACACAACTTATACAGTATCTTGACAGTTTCAAGTAAGAACATGTGTTAATAGGTAATAGGGGTCGATTTTTAGACGACCTCGACCCCCAAAATCAGTTTTCGTTTATGTCAACCCCTGGGAAACCGATACCGACCCTAGGGTCGATATCGACCACTTTGGGAACCCCTAGTCTCCAAGTCTGCTAACACAGTCGATTCATAAGCGCACAGCAACCGCATAGAATCTGTCACTTTTGACAGATATCCCAAACAATATCTGTCTAAAGTGAAAGTTACTACTTTTTTTTTATTACAATATGGGCAACTATTTGATCTCGATCTCACCTGATGGTAAGGGACGATGAGATCTACGATGTAGCATACTTGCCTAGAAGGTACCTGTTCACTCTCGACTTGAATACACCCAGATTATAGTCAATGGGGAACAAAGACGCCAGTAGCGTGTTCCATTCCTTGGCAGTTCGCACGATGACTGATACTATGCGGTTGCTGTTCGATTATGAATCGATTGTGTTAGCAGACTTTGGGCTATAATGTACTGTGATACCCACAAGGTCCGGTTTATATAGGTGGACGTGGGGCAGCAGGAATGTGGAGCCAAGGTCCCGCTCAGCCATCGTGTTAGCTTCCTGTACAACACCATAATACCACGGCATAAGACTAAAGAATCATATATAAGTCATATAAAGGTCGGTTACAGTGTGCTGGGGCGTGGGTAGATGGGTTGAGAAAAATATTTAAAATGGGTACTACATAGAGAGAAAGATTTAACAAGAGAAGAGAATTACCGGGAGCATAAAAGGCTGCTAGTATCTTTAAAATGTATTAGTAAGTGAGTTTTGTCCATGTCCAAAACTATATTAGGGATTTGATGAAATCACATTTATTTTACGAAATTGAATTAACTCCCATTTCCCTCTGACATTCTTGTACGTATAATAGCACATCACTTTTATGTATATTTATCCACAAATCTACACAAAAGTTTCTGTCCATTTACACTGTGCTACGAAGGAATAGGGTGTCCACGTGGTGACACTGGTATAACGATCAGTTAACCCACAAAAGAATGCGTCTTATAAAGAACTTCTTTCATAAACTCTATTGTATAATTGTGAATAATTATTCTATACATTTTGGGATTAAAATACCTGATGTGTGAGACGAGTAGAAGATGCCGCTCTCCCTGTACTCGCTGGTAGAGTACCACCAACCGACCTCGCTTCTGATAGAGTTCTGTTGAAGTTACACGTATAATAATATTATCCCTTAATTAATGTTCCACTGTTGGACTCAGGTCTACCCGCAATTCAAGTGAGGATTAGGGTATAGTCTACCATCAACGCAAATGAGATTCGCACATGAATGCGGAAATTCTAAAGGTTCGAGCCGGAGCTTGAATCGGTGACACTCGTTAGCAAGCGAGCGTTCAACCAACTTGACTATCACGGCCATGCTACTGGTGAAATAGTTGCATAAAACTAAGCTTACCAAGTCAGAATCAAGTTACTAATGTATTTTGTATAGTCCTATAAGGGCACTTATATACTGTATGTTTCTTTAATTTATATATGTGTATGAATAATTGTTTATATACGCCTAGAATTACTTATAGCAACTATTTAGTATTGCTTACAAAAAACAATAATTTTCATATTTTATTCAGTAAGCAGTTCTTATTTAGTATTAAAAGGTTCTCGTATACGCTACTCACAGCTCTCCCAGTCGCCTCTCGGCGTCCGTCCATTCAGATAAATCTTCTTGACTGAAATCACATAACAATGAATAAAATTAACACCTAAACATAATATATTTAAGTTTACATTAAAATGTAATTTATTAGAAACTTTGTCACAGACGGGTATTACACGTTCAGTCTGGTCGTCTAACCTACTGAAACCCCAGACTAAAAATAATAGTCTGGTAATTACTAAACTGATCGACCAGACTGATGCTAGACTAAGCGTGGAACACCAAACATACCATCTTCCTTTACGAAAAGCAATGAAATGCTTACAAAAAAATTTAACAAAATGAAATATGGCCTCACCCACAAATTAGTGGCTATTTTGCCAGTGTCAAGTATTTAATAGCGATAAAAAATACACATTACAAATAAGGAATGGATGATGTAATGATAATTTGAAAATGGCGTATCCCCAACATACCTATAAGACTTCCGAAGAGTGTCAAACCGAGACAGCTCCGCTTCCAGATCGCCCTTATTGACAGAAGACAGGTCGTCTCTCTCATCCTTCATATTGCTCTCCTCTGGCCTCACAGTGGTCGACACTTTGAATCCGGCCGATATAAGGGCACCTACAATTGTTAACAACTCATAAGTATATGTATACTTAATTCTGTCCCAGTGGTTATATCTAATTTATAGACAAATTCGATGGTAAAAATTCTATGTTTCTTCTTGGGACCGTATTGCTCCTTCGCCCATGTAGCGACTTCTTCAACCTCGCCACAAGCTACGCAGATGGCGCTGAAGACGACATTCAGAACTAATGATGAGGCTCCATATAATCCTGAAACGCGCTAAGAGAGTTTTCGGAGCACGTTACATATATACAGGATCCAGAAAGTAATCGTCGAGGCATAACGGCCGCCCCGCCAGGCATACCACCCGCTTGGTTGGAAGATCTTCCCTGTACCACCAAATTGCGAACGTCATCTGCAGCGCCATCTGTGTACCTTGTGGCGAGGTTGAAGAGATCGCTACACCCGTTTACATGACTACAGTACAGTACAGTACGCAAGTACACTATCCTCGTGTAGCTCGGCATGATTGCTAAACAAGTACGAGTAAGCATATGATTTCCATACATTTGACCTTACCGATCTCCTATTACTTACCGGCAATTGCTTATTGAAATCACATCAGAAACAGATGTACACGTCAAGTGCGAGAATATTCGTAAGCTAACCGTATACTTTATAGTCTACGTATTTAGACACATTGTACACATACCTTGCTTGTTAGGTCTATCCTTGTTAGCACTGTAAGAAGACTCCAAACTGTGTTTTCTCCTCATCTGTGAAATAGAAACAAAGTTTAATGTATGAGATCAGCTTTATATTTATTTACTTTTAATAATTTTTTTTTTAATTTTTAAATGTCGCCATACGATCACACCAACTATACGGTCCCACTATAAGCAACGCTTGTGTTATGGGTACCGTACTGAATGGACTGAGGGCGAACTCAGTATATCATACTTATATACATATTAAACATCCATGACTCGGGTACAAACATTCGTACTCATCACACAAAGCTTGTGTCCCTACCAGGATTCGAACCCGGGACCCTCGGCGCAGGAAGCAGAGTTACTACCACTGCGCTAATCAGGCCGTAATTATATATTTAACGACGAAAACTTACCTCATCATTGGTAATTGTGGCGCCGGATTCCAAGTAACTGATCAATTTCGCTTCATTGCTGAGTTCCAGACTTCTCTTTCTAGCAATATTCTCACGACTGTTAATCAGAGAAATAAGATAATAATTATACAATGCATTCCGAAAAGATGAAGAGAAAACCCTATCAACAGACAAACACACGAGTCGTTTGTTCCGAATAACTATATAAATACACATTAAATCAGGATGAATTCCGAAAACAAAAACCAATATCCTATCACTCGTACCGCAATTAAATTATAGACAATGCCGTCGTCAACATATCTTTTTGATATGCTAAAACATGTAAACACAATACTAAATTAATGTTGATTACTCGTAATAGACAAAGAACCTACCTGTCACCATGATGCGGATGAAAACGAGCTCGTGGTATCATGACAGCCGGCCCCGGGGGTGGGGGAGGAGGGTCGTGCGCGGGGGGGTCTGATATCACCAGCTTCTTGCTGCTAGATGATGGCCTCTGGAATTTAAAAACAAACAGCGAAGATAAAAATGGAGACTACATATATGAGGAAATAAATAAGCTGTCTTATACAATAATACACTAGGATAGAGAGAGAGAAAGGAATAAGTAAAGTGGAAAAGAAGAAGCTTCAAAGCGATATAAAGGAAAGCGTGGACGAGGAAGACCACAAATGAGCTACATGAGTCAGATTATAGAAAAGGTCGGTGTCATGTCGTATAAAGAGCTGAAGGAGGCTCTATATAAAGACAAGTAGATAGAGGTTCTCCGACTACACCGACAAGAGACTTACATGATTGAGGAGCAAAAGAACGAAATAAAACTGAAGTCTAACTATTATATAAGAAGCAGAAAGAGCCTGCCCTGAACCGTTTATTTTCAGGGCACAAGACTTATATGTAATTTTGGGTGCTTGTATACAAAATAAAGGAGAAAGTTACCTTGGCAGGTATGTATGGCAGTGAAGCATTCTGTACACTGGATGCATCCCCTGCCTCTCCACGCTCGCTGATCAACGCACGCCTATCAGCTCGTTGCTTCGGCATCGCACCCTGAAAGCAGGAGACGTTAACAAGCTCACAGATATGATATAAATCATCAGATCACTTTTAGGGGATCATACAATGACATCAATAATAAATCTCCAGAAACCGACCCGCAAATGAATTGGCACAGCTTCTAAACGGCCTCATCGTTTGAAAATAAAACACTATTTTTTAATTATATTATTTTAGCAAGACAAACGCTAACTGTACCGTCCCAAATAATCAACGCTTATATTATGGTACGTCCAGTCTATTGTACGTTATCCTACAATAGAGTTAAAGCGATTAGAGTATATATATAATGACTTACTATAATTACAAACATTCATGCTACCGGGATTCGAACACGGGACGTTTGGTATAGAAATCAGGTGCAGGGCCAACTGTGCCAAATACCAAAAGATTCAAAGAAAGAAAACATATATACTGGGAAATATTATTATATGAACGTAAGACAAATGAATCTCTCTGAAGAATTAATGTTGTCGAGTAGAATCCTACCTGATGCAAGCTAGGCATGCTCTGTATACACGTGACGATGGAGCGTTGCTGTCGTTGAGGACGACGCTTGGAACACGCCAGCACAGCACACACCGCCAGCACCACTGACAGTAGAGCTCCGCACACCACCAGCGAAATCAACACCACTGTGAATACAGAACAAAACTTATGTATGCGTGTATGATTTTGCTTATAAAAGAGTAGGAACAGAGGAAGAACACGGCGCATTTTTTACGCGCAGACAACACGTATATGACAAGCTTTAAACATTCATAAATTTAGTGACACCTTAAACTCGCGTTAGTATCGCTACAAGCACGCAGATACTTCGATGTAGAGGCATTGTAATTAATCAGTAACGGTAGTAAAGAAAAACGTAAGTCGGGATACAGACGAGCTTCGAACACGCTCCTCGCGCACGTTTGAGTCACTCCGAACGGAATGTTTTTGTTTTTAAATGCAACAATCGGTTTTTTGGACCTGTACGAGGCACCGTAAACGCGTTCTGCACCCATAAAATACACCGTGTGCAAAAGCCCTAATATAATTTACGGATCCATGGGTTAAGAGGAAGTGACTAAGTTACTGACCTTTCAAGTTAATCTGACAGGAGCTGCCAGCGTACCACTGGAAGCATTCGCAGAGAACTAGTCTGTCGTCTCGGGAGTAGCATGCGCCGTGATAATTACAGCGCTCACAACCCACTGGTTCAGCTGTAAGATAATAATGACACTTGAAATATGCAGTTAAAACTCCAGTCATGGCACTGATACACTAATAGTTCATGAAGCGAAATTCAAAATTGTGACAGTTTTGATGGTGGCTTGAGAGCTTCCACCTCGGCCATTCGGAGCCACGAACAACATAAGATATTATACCAGACGGGACATAGCTTACCAGAGCATATTCTTCCTGGATATAAAGTATTAACACTGAGATCCGCGAATCCTTCGAGACAACTGCAGGTGTAGGTACCGCGGAGATTGAAGCATTGCGAATGCTCCGAGCAATCATGGAACTGACCGCTCAGGCACTCGTCAAAATCTGAAACAAAATCATCGTCGATAATCAAGAATTTACAAATGCAGAATATGGTTGATGGTGAACCATACTGAAGTATAAGTAGACCGTGGGCTCCACCACCGACCGAGTCGACCTCCGACTACACAAGACCGAGTTGTCCCAAGGTAGACCACGGGACAACTCGGTTTAGTGGGCTGAATAGTATACGCTTTGACAGCATCACCAGACAAACTAGCAATACACTCACCACTGACATCCAATCGGTCCATCAGCTCACTAGCGGCGTGCACCTCAGTACCTCCGAGGCTGTAATTGTTGTTCCTCAGGTACTTCTCAATTACTTCTTTCAGTCTGCTCTCATGCGCATTGTCCGACAGCTGGAATGTATGTCAGTTTTGAAAGCAGTGATGTTTTCTTAATACAGAAAGGATTTAAAGAAGGTCACCATCGAAAGCCCATGACTAGTCAGTATACAGTTGATGGTGTAATTTTGAATGCGAATAAATAAAAATAAAAAGGCATCGCTAAAATTATGCCACACTGAATATTCATTATTGATTGCATACCTAAATAAACATTTCCCAAAATCGAAATATGGTTTTCCTGGGATCAAATTATACTATCTTCTTTTGAATTCTACTATCATTCTGGTTAACAGTGGTGGTTTCAAGTCCCATAAAGTATCTCCTTAAGTATGTATAATTTCATCATATCAGAGGTTTTGGATTCATAAGTATTCGGGGGATGCTTTTCTCTATTATTAACCGACTTCAAAAAGGAGGAGGTTCTCAATTCGGTTGTATTTTTTTTTTTTTTTTTTTTATTTTTTTTTTTATTTTTTTTTTTTATGTTTGTTACCTCATATCTCCGTCATTTATGAACCGATTTGGAAAATTATTTTTTTATATGAAAGGATATGTTTACAGATTGGTCCCATTTTTTTCAAAAAAATGTTCTGATGATGGGATCCATGAGGAATTGAGAGGACTCCTCAAATTTTATAGGCATACCGATAGCAATTTTGGTATTTTCATCAAGAAGTCAAGCATTTGCATTCAGAAAGTATCATTTGCTGAAGTGGAAGTGATGAAGAAGGCCACAAATGGCCAGCGGAACTTGTCAGTGTTACGTATTTCACGGGTTGCGCCAAGATAATCTCGATTATTGGTATACCTATTATCCAATAAAAAGATTGATATACAAATCTTTTTAGTGACAAAGAATAGTAAATATATCCACTAAAAAGTTTAAAATAAAAAACTTTTTAACAAAATAAAAACCGTCTTCAAAAAACTAAAAAGCAAAAAATAATCTAATCTTGAAATCTACCTTGTCTAACCACATCACATCAAATATTTAACTAATCTGAAGTCGGTGACAAATAAACAACCGACGAAGAATAACAAAAGTATACTCAGTAACGAGATGCGCGGACCAATTTGTAGGTATAGTCTTTGGCGCAGACCGGCAATACTCGACTCAGTTGTTTGTTTGGCACCGACTTCAGATTAGTTAAATATTTGATGTGATGTGGTTAGACAAGGTAGATTTCAAGATTAGATTATTTTTTGCTTTTTAGTTTTTTGAAGACGGTTTTTATTTTTAAATAAAGAATCATTACCTGCACATAGAAGTCATTCATCACACCCTGATATAATTCACCACCAGAGCTCTTCATCTCCACTGGATGGAAGCCCGTGATTTGGACCCCGTGGAAGACATCCCTGAGATCTGATTGCATCACCATCCTATTGATTCCCTCGTGTGTCGCTACTGCTAGTGTCTGGTACTGCTTGCTAGAGTTATCGGAGAGCTTCTCGTGGAATTCGAGACGGTCGTTTCCATGAGAACCGAGAGCTAGTTTTACGGAATAGGTATATGTAGCTGAAAAAAAAACATTCTTAGAGAATTCAGAATGCAGGTGTTATTTTCAAAAGGAGGCTAAATAAAAAAAACAACTGAAAACTGAACTGAACTGGATCTCAAGCATAAGATTAATTAACTTAAAAAAAATTGAAGAAGACACATCCAAACAACGGCTTCGAATCGTTATATTTCCATCGCTCATTACTCGCGCAACGACAACGAAAAAAGATTAAATATCAGCGAAACCTCTGCGCCCATGTTATACTTACGTTTACAAGGCCTATCAGGGAAGGTTCTAGCAAATCCGGGTCTGCACACACACTTCATGATACCATCAATTCTCTGGCAGCGTTCATTTCTTGAGGCTTTGCAATCCGGCTGACACTCCTTACCGTAAGGTACACCTAAAATACGCAGAACATTATACCATATTTATAATATTACAAAACATTTAAAATTTTCTAAAGCTGTAAATATATAGTCATACCATTTGGATTAACCTTTGTAGTCTCCAAAAACGGTGCTCCGGCTAATAGAATTTCACCAAACATTACATGAGAAACTCCATTATTGTTCACTTGTTCATTCCTCGTAACACCGTCATAGTCCCCTGTTTCAATTTCAGTATTCAATGGAGGAGCCTGTTCACCGTTTTGCGACTTATTCATAACAACAAAGAATGTATCGTTGTCACTTTCACCCTCATTATCAATCTTTTGAATTATATTATCCGTTGTCTCATCTTTGATTATCAAATTCTCATTTTCTTCAGAAGACATTGTTACATCGTCAAGCGGGACTTTAGTTTTAGAAATAATTTCCTGAACTGGGGTCGGTTGGACTTGCAGAACTGGTATATGTTTAGTGACTGTCTCTATTATTGTAGTCGGCTGCACTTGTGTGTATATTTCGGTCACGATATCTACAATTGTAGATGTGTGCGTGTTAGTCAAAACTAACGTCTGTGTAACAGCCCCTTCTGATTGGCTGACCAAACTAGTCTTAGTATGCGTAACAGTCAATGTGTGGGTGAGATTTACGTAACCAATACTAGAAACGGTCTTAGGCGGTTCCGATAAGGTCTTAGTTAGTGTCACAACGGTTGTCCTGAATTCTGTCTTAGTTGGTATTATTTCATCTACTATCTTGATTTCATTACCAGCGTGGTGAGTAGGTATTACTTCAGGTATTAGAGTTTCTTTAACGCTCGAAGCTTCTGTTACAAATGGTTCCCTTTCAACCAAACTCGAAATTCCTATCTGTGATGAAGTCGGTGCATTTGCGATACTTCCTTTTAGAACTTCAGTAGGTCGTATAAACTCTTCTTCTACTGATGACTCTGAACTTTCAATAACACTTACCGGAATTGCAGTAGTAGGTCTCGTAACTGGTCTGACTATTTTTTTTATTGATGTATGTCTTGTCGGGTACAAAATTTCAGGTCGAGAGAGCGTTCTAGTCGGCTTTATTATTGACGTAGGTTTTAGAGGTATCTTGTATTTGCTTGTAGTCGTTCTTTTCTCATCGATCCGAACAGGATAAGGTTTACGAGTCCTAGTTTTGTTTACTATAGGCATCACGTTAATTTTATCATAAGCCATATCCTCCTGACTATACTCATAACTTGAGCCAGTTGTTTCTGTACTAGCTACCATTTTAGTTGTAGATTCAGTACTAGAATCTTTGGATACAATTACTCTATCTTCTGTTTCGGGGTTTGCTGAGCTCGCTTCACCGACACGTTCAGATGATACCTCGACTTCGTAAGAATAAGAGTTTTCTGAAGATGTTATTTCACCTGAACTTGGAGTGTTTGAAGGTTTAGGCGTTCCAGGGAACTGTATTGATGTAGGTGCGAAATTGAAACTTGACGAGAATTCTACGCCAGACGATGTCAACCATCCTGATGAGATAGGTGTTGGGAAAACTACATTTGGCAATTCAGGTAAGCTTACAGTAGACGCCGGCAGCTCACTCGCAGGATGAACAATTCTTGAAGGAATATCAATTGGAGGTGGCAGTAGCTGGGATGAAGGTTGATCTCGGTTATAGACTGGTCTTCTTATACTACTTAGAATATCATAAGCTGGTCTATATGTAGATACATCATCTCTAGTAATCGGCTTTCTTACAGGTCTTTGCGTAGTAATCCTAGGATGAGATGGACGTGGTGGTTTAGGTCTGTACGGAGATGGAGTTCTTATTGGAAGAACTGGTCTAGGAGTGAATGGTGCTCTTGTGGGAGGCCTGATACCTGGAGGAGTTCTTGGCGGTGGAGGACTCATACCCATTATCATTTCATCATTTGTTGAAGGCTTGAAATTATAGTCCAAAGTTGGTGGTGGTGGTGACAAATCAATGATTTCACTTGACGTGTGGTTTATTTCTATGTTGGACAGTGTAAATGAAGGTAATGGTGCTTTTTCTGTAGCCTTTTCAACTATCAATGGTTTCTTATCCGTAATATGTACTATAGACGTAATTATGGACTCATTGTGTACTTGAGTTCTATTAGAATTGGGTGCAAATACCGGTCTTGTTGGCTTTTTATATTTAATATCAAATTGTGATGTATATGGCCTCTGTATTATAGGTTTGACGGTAGACGAAGCTTTAACTTCTTCTCCTATATTTAAGTCAAAATTGTCTTCATACGACATATTTGTTGAATTTTCTAACATCTGATTTATTTGCCAGTGAGGCTGCTGTAATTGGTGGTCAAGTACCATTGCTGTGTTTACTGTAAATGGTCTAGGTTTCATATAAGGATTCTTTTCATAAATTGGCTTTATAGTATTTGATGTGAATGTCGTTATATTAGAAGTTCTGAATGGTTTTTCTGTTTGAGTACCAGAATTAAAGTCTGTCGGATGCTTGTTTCCATCTTTCTGGGTATTCATTGGTGGTTCAAATACTTCATCTTGAAGCAAAGTAAGCTCTGTTGATGACTTAAAATTATTATCTATTTCAACTGAAGAACTAACAACTGGAATTTTCATCGATTCTGAACTGACTTCTCCATCCATATCACCTGGACTTTCAGCTTCTTCTTCGCCATCGTATATTTCTTCAGAGTTCTCATAGACTGGCTTGACTTTATCTGTAGCAAGTCTATCACCAACTTTAAGAGTGGTAGTTTCGTCACTATTATCTCTTATTGGAATATCATAGGCGGGCTGCTTTATGGTACCCAAATTAGATGGTATGTAATTAATATTAAAAGGTTTCTTAGTAAACGGTGGGATAGTAGTACTATAAGGATTTTCGGTAGATTGTGGTTTCGTAAAAGGTTTTCCTATATTAAAGTTTATTAATGAAGGTGACTTTTGTGCCCAGAATTCGTTAGGTGGTTTGCCAACACTAGCAATTTTTTGTCCAAATTGTGGTAAACTGTCCTTTTCATTGTGAATTAGTGGAATTATCTTACGTGTCGTGATTTCTACATTCATATTATTAATGTTATTTTCTTTTATAACACTAGAGTACCACCCGTGTGAGTTCGTGGGAATATTTGGTATCAATTTTGGTGGTCTCTTAGTATCAGGTGACTTAACATCATTAACGTTTTCTGTAACAGGCTTAACGTTCTCATTTACACTTTTAGGTGTACTGTAATCATTAATCATTGGAAAATTTGCATGGCTATTAAGAGATGGCAAAATAGGTGGATTTACAGGAGGACTCACAGGCTCCTTGACAATGTTGTTTCCATAATTATAATTTTGGTTATAGTAATGATGCCCTATTACAGTATTTTCAATTATGCCTGCTGAACTCTTGTTCCATCTGTTATCTCCTATCGATCCTTGTGGCATATGACCATGTTCATTGTAAACAATAGATGGATTTCTATCACCTTGTAAATTATAAGTTTCTAGCGGCGAATCTTCTACTCGTATAGCAAAATTTGTACCAATAGGAATGTCAGTGTTTAACTGGTCAATCTTTGACGAAGTACCAACAGGTACAGAAATACTGGAACCTATAACTTGGCCAGTATCACCATTGCTCGCAACATTGGTAGCTGTATTCAGTGTAACTGTGTATGTGTTATCTTTTTCAGTATTTTCATTGCGTATTATTGACTTATTTGCCATATCAGGTGATGATATTACAGAGAAAGAGTTATGTGTTGATATGGAATTTATAGATTTTTGTGGATGAAAATTGTTAGCTTGGTTATAAGTGTAAGGCGTTGAGCCTGGAGGCATTTGAATAGTGTAAGTTGGAGTAGGCTTGCTATTTGGCATCTGTGCTGCGAAATAGATTTCAGAAGTTACTTTAGGTGGCAGCTGTTCAGGTACTGGGTGCTGTATGTTTAAGAATACTTTCATATCTTGTACTGGTTTCGTGTGAACGATTGGTCGTTGACTATACGGTTTACTTTTATCGTATGTATTATCTTGATTGTAATGTGTCTTTTGAGGACGTGGCGGTGGAGGTACTGCTAAATAGTTTTCATATTCATTGTCAATTAATTCTTTTTCATTGTTCGGTTTCTTATTCGCATTAACTTGATTGATTTTATCGAAGTCACCATTAGTATGATGGTATACATTTGGGTCGTATACAGTTACTTGCGGCCCTACTTGTAAGTGTGTCTCTTGATTACTTGTAGGGGGAGGTATTTTATAGTCATTGGGGAGTTTATTATCATTCCATTTAAACTTTAGATCATTCCTGACTGATTGATCCTTGTGGGGCGGTATATGTGGCTTCTGTGAATCCAGAGGTGAAGGGAAATTTGGTTTACCCATAAATTGCTTGTTATTATTTGGCGCAACATTATGCACATTCGTCATTTGTGGAGCGTCAATGCTAAAACTTCCAAAGTAACCCGGCTCAGGATAAGGCAAGGGATCATCAACATAGTCTCCAGTTTTATGAGGCTCCGAAGATCCAGCAAATACTAACGCCGTAGAACTTCCGTGAGGAATTAATACATTAGCCACTCTTGAAGGTTGAATATCAACTAAAAATGGTTTACTAGGGTCAGTGTTTCCAGTAATTGTGTACTCAGCTTCAGTTCTTATTCTAGTATTCACAACCTCTGAAGAACTAGGGCTGTTGTCAGCTATTTCAGCCTCTATGGTAGCTTCACTCACGGGAGTGAAATCAATGTGATGATGGATTTGATTGCTCGAAGGCTTCGGTTTGGTTAATGAAGGAATGTAATCTAAAAATGCTGGTCTGCCATGATTGCCTAATATAGTATTAGTCGTTTTCATCTGTTCTGTCTTCATTAAATGATCGTGAATACTTGAAGGCATACGGTATGGATACTGATCATTAGGCACATTTTGCATATTAAATGATGTTGGTCTTTGAATCGGTCTACTAGGTTTAGGCTTCATTTTTGGTAATTCAGGCGGTCTCAGATCGAACGAATCATCAACTTTAGTACCTTGACTAAAGGCTTGATCACCGAGAGGTTTCTCATTTACTAAGTAGTGTTCATTAGCTGATACAAAACTGTCGATAGGAGGCGGAACAACTGGGTTTTGTAGCTTTATTCCACTAGCAGCTAAAGTTAAAGGTCCACCTACAGCAGGTTTTCCCACAATGACGTCAGAATTAGCATTGATTATTTCACCGGGACTAATAGGTATACCACCATTAACGAGAGGACTCTCGTGAATGATTTTCGGTAGAACAATATGTGCTTTCGGCTGTTTATGTTCCGCTGCCCATGCAAGATTTTGATGGAGTGTAGCATTTCTAAACACAATTTGCGATTCAGAAGTCTCCATTTCATCTACTGGAATGTAAATGGGAAAGCTGCTGTGTTTAGCTTCCAACTCAGTATCAACCCTTTCTTTCATATGATAAGGTGTTAATTTTACTGCAGGTTTAACTGTTGTAGTGGTACTTTTATTAACGGTGTCCTGTCGTTTTATAAAACCTCCTGTCATTTTTTCAATAACAGGTGCTAATTGAGACAACCCTTTTATTCCCAAGGATCCTAATTTTAGAAGATCAGCTACGACAAATTTGTTTTTGTTAATTTTCTGCGGTTTGTCAGGTTTAGATTTATCGGGACTTTTTATGTTTAATTTATTAGTTTTCACAGGCAATGGTCCTTGTTCATTAGTCAATAATTCACTTTCTTCCACTGAACTTGTATCCTTTTCATCTGAATAATCGTTAATAACTTCTGTATACTTCTCAACTACTTTATCGGTTGGAGCTAAAGGCGTGTTAGTTTCATACTCATAAGGGCCATATTGAGTTTTCTTATCGACAGATTCTTTATTAGTAGGTCTTAAGTTTATTTTGGTAGCACCATATTTGGTAGATTTTATTCCATACTTAGTAGATGTTGCAGATAGATCTATATTTGTGTATTTTGTATTAAGCCCTTCTGTTTGTGTGTTGCTACAGGAGCATGAACTGGTGCATGGGGCGTTACTGACTTCAGATGGTTGTATCAAATCGAAGCTGCTGTCCTCTTCACTATCAACTCGTTTGTCTATCTTTGGATAGTTATTCATAAACAAATTGGCTGTAGCTGAAGGTTGTATCGTCTTCAGTTCCATATATTTTGTCTGGAAAAATACAAATTGGTTAGATTAGTAACACATTTATAAAGAAAACAAGGTAATCAAAGGGGGTCTATGGTGGATCGTGGATATGTTAAGTTATTTTTTCAGGATCCAGGTATGTGGGTAACTAGCTACTGACAGTTACGATGGCTATTTTAGAAGTAGTAAGGTTACACCAAGCTATCTTGTAACAGGAGTAAAAATTGCGAGGATTTATCTGGATCACTCAGGAAAATCCCTACCGGGGTCCCAGTTCTTACTTTCGTCGGATCTATCTCTGTGACCACAGCAGTATCGTACAAGTTCGTTAACGATTCGGTGGTAACCACCGATACGATTGTTTCGAACGTGGATATTGCACTTCGTTTATTCTGTACCACTGTTGTTAAATAAGTGTATGTGGTCATACACGTCTTGATTATATAGTTATGTTGCATGAGATGGTGAAGTGGAAATAGTGCACTGATTTGCTGGCGACTGACGAACGTGGCAACGGCTGATGTTAGCAATTGTTTTGACGGTAAAGATGAGTCGGGCGACACTGAGCTTGTCTGTATATGTATCAGATTGCGCTGAGAAAATAAACTTGGTGATCATATGTCAATCAAGGTACCGTAAAAAAGTGGGTAACAGTAAGATGAATATTAATTTAAATAGAAATGAATGCAATGCATATTCTAAATAGAGTGTTTGACTGTATGAAAAGTAATCTATAAATTGTGGCCATCCTAAAAGATTATTGCTTTTTACAACTAATTAGTCTTCCATTTTTCTGCAAAAATATGTCTTTCAAATCATAAAATATAATAGTGCTTATTTTTTGGTTCGGTCACGTAATCAAAAACGCTCTTGATTGTTAACCTATGGGGAAAGAGGACCCACCACTGACCCTCGGCTTGTCAACTTCTTCGATTATAAACCAAACAAGTTTGATCGATAATAAAAGAAGCCAACAACACCCGAACTCCTCTAAGATGTTAATCGAGAAACTATCTATCACGAGTGACGGGACCTCAAATAAAATGCAAGTCTCCGCGACACTAAGCGAATCTATAAAAGTATTCGACACGTGTTTCGCCTCTAAACGAGGCATCCTCAGGACCGCTGGGCTACGAATGAGCCAATGGATTCTGGATTGTTGTTTGATGCGTTGTGGCGTCACACCGTCGTAATAAGTGTAAGCATCAAATTAAACTAATGTACAATTTGAGATAGTATTTCAAACACAATCAAATAGTCTATTGAACCGTTTCTTATGAGTATTTGTAGATCACATACCTGCTCCTGTTTTCCATCAGCATGCTTATCTTTTACCAGGACTTCTACACCATTGGACATTATCCTCGTCGCTAGGTTTTTTAACTTCCTCTCATCTTCCGGCTTTTCAGCTAGATCCATATCTCTGCCTGGTCTCCATGGCGTATTATCGTATACAATCGCATTGGTATTGAAGGCTGAAAATATTGAAATCTCCATTATGATAACGCTCTTATTATGTTTTTTAATTTAACAAAATAGAGCAATATTTTAATGAAAAAAGCGACTGTTCTTGTAGAGATTAATCTTTATTCATCTATTTAAACAAAATTGAAATGCTTTTTGTTGGGAAGCGCATCACTTGAGAACGGCTGAACCGACTTCGCATTTTTTTTAATTTTCTTAATTTCCTGAATCAGGTTTGTAGGGAGAGAAAATTTGAAAAAGTTGTCTAGACAATTTACAACGTCTGTTGGGTCAGCTAGTTGTAATGTAAAAGTTATAAAAAAACATAAATTAAGAAGTCTTCTATGTATTTTGGAAAGGTGTTTCTGATGCACCAAACTACAGTGCTAATACGAGAGAGAGAGAAAGAGAGATTTGTAACACAACATCAAGCGTTTTCTACAGCTGTTGTAATCTGCAAAATACTAATTATGCAATTGGTTAGTCTACAATCGAGGATAGAAATAACATAATGCTTTATATTAGTTTAGTCATATCAGAGTACATAGGGCGTAGGCTCCAAATTATTCTCCATAGTTACTAAATATAATGATAATATTTTTTTATTATTATTACAATATTGATGTTTTTTTATGAGTAACAATAAAACGCTCTCTGCCCCGTGCCTTCAATATTACTACGCCGTCTGCATTCTTCTAATGAAGCCCTAATTGGCAATATTGTTAATTTGTATAACGCCATCTTTTATTCTGTGTTATTAATATATATGTCGCGACCGCTTTGTAAAATCCGCTTTTGAACAAAACGGCTAGGTGCATTACAAAACGTATCACTTCTGTAAAACGGCTGGTTAGCATTTAGGCGGAATGTCGAATCAATACGTTCAACTAAACGATTACCAACGTGTAGGCGCTTTGTAAATAAATTTTGATGTAAATATTTAATTATTCAGGACCGTGATGTGTGGAAGTCGTTGGGGGAGGCTATGTCCAGCAGTGGACGTGTATATCGGCTGATAGATAGAATCAATATAAATACAAATTAAATAATAAATAGCCATATTACAATCCGCCTTCACGTTTCTCAGCCGTATTACAGGGCCCCAATTCTGCTAATGTATAAAAAAAGGATCCGTTTCCATACGCTTACTATTCCATTTCTACTGGCCCTTAAGTCGGTAGTCTGTTAAACTCATAATGGTATAGTTGTTGCACGGCAGTCGAACCGTTTCATAGCGGTAGAGCAAAATCGATGGTATTGCCAAATGAATAGAACTCGTAAATTACTAAGTTTAATACAAATTGGTAGTAACCTTTTATCACGTTTTTGTGGCATATTCGGTATTAAAAAATAATGTCATTATTTTATTTACTACTAGCCGTTTATTAAAAGAGCGGAATTAACAATCCGGCTGCGACATATATATAGCGTGACTCGATAACATTCGCGTGTGCCGTTGTCATTCAGACGCGTAATTTTTTATAATTATTATTACTGTATCATCTTATGTAATTTCTATCTTACGCAATTTTAGTAACTTTATCTACAGTTATTTTAACATCACTATACTAACTATTAAGTACTTGTTTAGTGGCTAATCTATTTACATTATTCTTAGTAGTAGATGTTCTTGAAACTGGACCATCTGTCAAATAATTTGTGGATAGGGTCTATCAGCCGCTAGTTGCAGGTCATACATAAAACGCAACCGATAGTAAAAGATCCAGAATAAATATTATTTTATAATGCTGTTTTATGTAAGCTTCAAGAACATCAATTACTAATTAAGTTACTGTTAATTAATCAAAAGTCATAATTACACTCACCTCCATATTGGATGTCGCAGGATGTGGGGTTGGTACCACCCGTGCTTTGGGACCTTCCGTTACCAGTGTCGTCATGTCATCAGTCTTCGTCATGACATCATTGTTCGTTATCGTCATGATCGTCATATCGTCTAGATCAAGTCATATCTGTTGAGGTCTTGGATTGTGTGTAGTTAGGTCAATGTGTTTTAGTTCCTCGTAGGCAAGCGTCATAGTGTGTTTTGAAAAGTCATTCTTAAGATTTGTTTAGGTACCATTCTGTTAAACTAGTTCACAGATAACTAGAAAAATGTATCCGTCATATACGAGATCACAGATTATTTATCTGTGATTATTACTTTGACTGTATGAAAATTAAATTATTAAATTCAAATTGTATAATAATTATTCTACATTGTTCTCACATACCCATAGCAATGCTCAAAAATGTAACGTATCTTTTTTTAAAGAGCAACCATGGAGTTTCTTCCTCGTTCTTCTCCATAGGAACGGCATTCGGAACGGGTGGTAAAGTTGTAGGTTAGCATTTTGTAACTATTTTGACGATTCATATGTACTGTGCTTAATGGTTCACATGAATAAAAAAATGTACCTACCCTTATTGTATAATGCAATTGAAAACGCACATCTTTTATTATATTGTTTATTGTTATAACAATTTAAGTCGTATTTTGCAATGTACAATCAAAAGCGAAAGAAGTATGAGTATTACAAGATAATTTATGAATATCATAATCTAGACTTATCTTAGGCAGTGAGTTACTGTTACCCATCAAAATTGAACCCAGCGTATCGATTATGGTAACATAGGAAATAACATTTTTGGTGATCTTAGATCTAAATGTTAACATCTAGTCAAGTATAAAAGAGTATTTTATTTTTAAAACTAAATTAAAAACTATAAGGCACTATTCCATAGTTAACTTACTATGATACAATGTAAATAAATAACTAAACCATTACTATACACCTAACCGTTCGTTTGTTTCACGAGACGTCGTCGATCGAGCTTTGTTTTATATCACTAATGGCAGAAGGGCTCGCTAGCTTCACAACGTACGTTGGTGACGCGTCATACCTTATGTGTTTGCTAATCTCTCCAACTATACTCTCCAGGCTTTGCGTTTCGGCCTGAGTTTCTATTGAGGAGTTATCAAAGTATTTATCAGTTTCAGAGGCTACACCATTGTCGACGTAAGAGCCTACAAGTTCATAAATCGAAGGAAGTGATGAAGGCTGAACATTAACATTGTCGTAATATATGGCTTCGCGTTTTCTGACTGTCTGTGTGTCGTCTGCAATGACTGTCGATAATACTGTACTGAACTCTCCAGGATGTCTGCCAGAGACGTAGAGGGTTACCACGCTTGATTGCTTAGCGGGAGGTGGAGCGGGCTTAGGTGCTCGACCTTTGTTTCTCGAACGAGATCTAGGAGGTGGTGGTGGTAAAGAATCCTCTTCAGTATCTTGAACATCTTCAGAAAAGTCCTCATTACTGTTTAGGTCAGAAAGAATATTGGGTTTCGGACTGTTACTGTATATATCATTGTTTATATTTGGTTGTTGATTAAGATTGTTCAGACTTCCTAGGCCTCTTAGATCGGCCTGATTTAATCCTAGGAGGGGATTAGCAGTCTGTAGAGCAAGGGGCTGTTGCTGTTGCTGCTGCTGCTGAAGTAGAAGTGGAAGTAACAACGAATTAAATTGAGGAGGAGGGCCTAACACTGTAGGAGTTGTTACAATAGTATCCGTAATGAATTCAGTGGCTGTTATGACGTTTGTGGTGGGGTCGACAATGGTAGTTAAAATAGCTACACCTTTAAATGTAATGGGCAAGACTGTCTCTCTAGCGTCAGTGACTGTGGTTACGTATGAAGTTGTCCTAACTTTAAACTCGGTGACTGGAGTTTGTACTAACGGTTGCTGCTGTAAGAAACCTTGTCCTTGTAGCGCAAGGAGAGGGTTGATCCCAGGTTGCTGGTTACCAAGTAGCAATTGGGAAAGTAGAAGGTTAGCTAAAGGTACGTTTGCACCAATTTCTGGAGCAATAGTTTGTGTGACGGCTTCTACACTATAAACAGTACTAGGGAGGATGTGGGAGAAGGAAGTTTTTCGACCCCTTATTGTCGTAGGGGTAAAGATAACAGTGGTGGTAGGAGTTTCGTGTAGCAGGAATTTAATGATTTTTGTAGCTCCGTTCTCAGCAATCTCAGTAGATTCCGTAGCAAGCACTAACTGCGGATTACCTTGAGGTCCCACAGCAGTTGATACTTGTTCCAATAAAAGAGTTTCAATACTAGGTGTGGCAGATAATAAGTTTTTGTATTCTGTAATTTTTCCATTAACAAATGGCACCGTTACCTCAGTGGGTATTTGATGTGTGATGGTAATTTTTCCATCATTAAGAATATTGTTAGGGTTGAATCGTTCACCACTGGTGTTTTCAAAGGAGCTCCTCTGTCTACTTGAAGCTCTACTAGTAGTCGTTCGAGGACGTGAACGTGTTGAACTCCTAGAAGTACTTCCTCTAGTAGTTGATGATGTGCTTTTACCGAGTAGCCTTGGAGCTTTAGGCCTTGATGCACTGGTAGTGGCCCTTGACCCAGCTCTGGAAGTTTTTCCTCGCTTATAAGCGGGAGCAGATGTAGTTGTGGTCGATCTGCTCTCACCGCGGATAATAAATGGCTGACGAGATGATGATTTATTTGATGAAGATTTGTTTGATGAAGATTTATTTGATGAAGATTTATTTGATGTAGATTTACTAGCGGATGATTTTCTTGACGATTTTGGCGCAGCCGTAGTTGTTGTTTTGGGGCTAGAACCTCGTGAACTGAATCTGCCACCGGGCCTTGCTTTCTGGGTGCTTGGAGGTGGTGGTGCCTCTGTTTCAGGTTCAGGACGGCGTGTGGTAGAGGTTTTTACACCTGGCTTCCTGAAGTTTGAGAATTTCCTGTTACCAAAATCCACTTGACGTTTGGTTCGCTTTCTAAAAGTGAATGGTCTTATTTGAACAGCGTTCCGTTTTGGAGATGATGTGGAAGGGGAAGCAACTTGTCGTTCCTTTCTATCAGATGAATCGTAGTCATTATCTTCTTCAAACTCTTCTTCATCCAATAGCTCTTCGCTTTCTTCTAATCTTTCTTCATCTTCCTGGAATTCTTCTTCGGGTTCTGGTTCTGGTTCGGGCTGTTTGAAGAGGTTTCTTCTTGGAAACAAAGCGTTTGGCCTCTGTCTGCGTAGTGAAAGAAGTGGGTTGGATGTAGAGCGAGTTGTGGACCGTCTAGTAGTAGTTGTGACTCGACCACGAGGAGTGATACTTCTTCTACCCGAAGGCGTGGTTGATCGTGGTGTATTTGCAGTTCCAGGTTGTCTGGCAACAAGCGGCCTTCTAAATCTTAATAACGGATTATTCGTTGTTCTAACAGGAGCTTCTGTAAACTCCTCTATTGGTTCTGTTGCAGTTTCGTCTTGCTGGGTGCCGTAAGTCTCGGCTTCATCTTGATCATTAGGTGGGAAAGTTACTGACGCTGAAGGCCTGACACTCCTTCCAGGCGGTAGCCTCGACGATGCAGTTGGCCTAATTCTGGGACTCGCTGATCGACTAATGTAGTCTAAGCTGTTACTTCTGACTGAACTTGATCTAAACCCTGATCGTCTTGATGTTGGCTGAATACTTCCTCTAGGGGCAAAGCCTCCAGGTCTGGAAGCAGAAGGCACGTTACCAGATAAATTACCTACACTGCTACGTCCAGGGAATCTCTTGCCAGCACTAGAAGATCCAGGGAAAGCAGATTGCTTTCTGTTACCGCTATAGCCTGATGGCCTGACTGACTTCAAGCTTGGCGTAGCTGTAATAACTGGCGGTGTGAAATCTGCACGAGTAATTGTAGTAGCACTACTCAATAATGGAACCCGTTTTGGAATAAATGTAGGTCTGTTTCGGGACGCAAATGGTATGATAACAGGAGTGGTAGATGGTTTCTTAGGGGTAAACGTCAATCGTGATTTCTTTCTTGTATTCAAACTTTCACCTTCTTCTTCTTCAAATTCTTGGATAGCCTCAGTCGTCGGTTCTGGTTCAGCAACTGAACTTTCTATGACTTCAGGAGTGGGGCTAATGATGGACCCTTCAGTAGATGTCGTAGTTGTAATGCTAGTTGTGCTTGTGTTATCACTTGTGACTATTGTTGAGTCACCTGAGATAACAGCTACTTGAGAAAACAGTATCTTCTCGCCATCAGATGTTTCACTAGCTGGTTTATCCTGAGGTTTTACTTCGGCAAACAAGTTGTCTATGTAAGTACCCAAAAGAATTGTTGGCGAAGCTGATGCAGCGTCAGGTAATTTCGTAGGAATTATTTCTTCTTTCACTACCGTAGGAGCTATGAATGGTTTGTCACCATTATCTTGAATCAAATTTTGATCAGCAGGCCCAACTGGCACTTTTCTTCCGAGCTGATTGTCTTCAACGAGTTTCGTATGATCTACGATGTTTGTCACAGTCTCTAAGCTACTCCTTATTTGAGATGTATTACCAGTGTAGAATGTGGTAAAGTAGGTGTATGTAGTATAGAATGTGGCCTTACCATCGTCGTGCTCAAGATTTTCATTGACTGCTGATGGTTTGACTACGACTTCTAAGTCTTTAGGGGGTAATACACTATCAACTTCAATTGGCGTTGTGTCAATAGGGCTAACAGTCGCTAATGTTTGAGGGACAGGAGTTACCACGTTAGATACAATTTCTTCACGGCTTGTGATAGTCGTAGACTTGTCCTTATAGAGAGTAGTCCAGTAAGTAAACGTTGTGTAATACGTTATCGGCAAATTGCTTTCTTCTTCTGGTTCTTTATTCGGCATTATTGTTTCAGTAACAACATTTGTAATTGTTTCTAAGCGACTTTTAACATTGCTAGAATCTTTACCAACATACATTGTCGTAAAATATGTAAACGTAGTATAGCTGGTTTGAAGTAGAAGTGTAGGTGATGGTAGTATTTCGTCAATGTTACTTTCTGAGCTTATTTGATCATCTAATATTATGTTATTGTTATCCAGGAACTTCCGTTCACCCTTAGAAGATGATGATTTTACATCAGTAATATAATTGTTTTCGGAATCTAGAGGATTCGATTCTACACTGAACAACATGTCCACTTCAATTGGTGTTGGTTGTAATGTAGATTCCTCCTTCTCCTTCTGTGAATCTTCAAAGGACTGCCTATTATCGTGCTCTACGCTAACGCTGGTTTGCATGGATACACTTTCCTCTTGATTAGCAGGCTGTTCCATTTTAACTTGTTTACAATTTCTAAAGTCAAACTGTGCTTTAGTACTTTCCGCAGCCAATGGATTACTCTTTGTAG
This sequence comes from Pheosia gnoma, assembly GCA_905404115.1. Lineage (NCBI taxonomy): Eukaryota > Metazoa > Arthropoda > Insecta > Lepidoptera > Notodontidae > Pheosia > Pheosia gnoma. The sequence goes on along the minus strand of FR989917.1, from coordinate 4,421,798 downwards.
GAACCAGTTCATCAGAGCCCACGTAGTTTGTATGAACTTCACTTCGACTGCATACATTAGCATCTGTACCTACATAAATGGTTGTAAAGAATGTGTAGGTAGTATAATAAGTTTTAACTGCGTCAGGTTTTATGCTAGCAACGACATCGTCACCTAATGATGGAGTGGGTGTCTGTGAGCTGTAGGTTTCGTCTATTTCAACAGATTCAATGACATCTTTATTCTTAACAAGGTCGATGATACTATTTATTGCAAACGTCTCAGTTGGTTGACCTATTCCCACATTAGTTGGTGCTATCTCATCCTCATTGAACGCACCTAGTAGTGATGGATCAAGTTGAGCAAGATCAATGGTCGATGTGATGATATTAGTAACAACAGATTTGTGGCTAGCAACACTTGACGTCTGGTCACCAAAGAATGTGGTGAAATAGGTGTAAGTTGTATAAAGAGTTTTATAAATAACATCGATCTCATTTTCTTGATCTTGTACCTCTTCTTGTACGGTAGTCGGTTTATCAGTCGGAGTAGTTGAATGTTCAGTGCTCACTGACACTTCGACATGACCTTGGATGGTCGTGATGTCTTCAGTAATTGTGGTAGGAGCACTTGTTGTTGTTGGCTCTTTAAACTTAAGATTTTCTTCCGTTTCTACTTCACTATTGTCTGAAACAGTGGTACTGACAGTCTGTTCTTCTTGAATAGTAGATCCTACTTCCTCTTGCATCTCAGTCGTCTTAGGAGCCTCCGTGACTATTTCTGGTTCCGTTTGTGGTATAGTAATAGCTTCTTCGGTCGTATGCTCTGATACGTGCACTTTAGTTGCCACAGAATAATTGACATCGACATTTACGACTGTAGTAGGTTCAATTTCAAGTTGAGTTTTACACACGTAGTTTGTTGAATACCCAACGTTGCTTTCCACAACTACATCAGATTTAATTGATGTTGTAGTTTCTGTGCTTTCCAAAGGAATAAAGTAAGTGGTTAAGTATGTTAATGTTTTGTATGCCGTAGTCATTGTTGTTTGCGTTTCTAAACCATCAGTACAAATTACTTCTTGGTGTGTCTCCTCATGTGTTTCTACATGTGTTTCTTCATGCGTTTCTTCATTTGCATCTTCCACAGACTCAGGCGGTATGTACTTAGTCTCTGTAGTGGTCTCGTATTCCTCAGAAGATTCTTCACTGTGTCCACTTTCTGTAGTAGTCATTATTTCTTGTTCCATTTCCGTTGTCATTTCTTCTTCTTCCTCGTATTCTTCTTCCATCTTTTCAGTCACCTCGGCTGCTGTATTATCAGATTCTTCTTCAGAATTTGTGAATATATCAGCGATATTACCTTCAGTGACTACGGACTCTTGAGATGTTTCAGGAATCGTTGATGAAGGTGTCAGTACAAACAAAGGTTCAGTTGCTTGTGGGCTATATTCTTGAATAGGTATAACTTCTAAGTCTTCAGTTATGCGAGTACTTTCTGTAGTTAGAACAGGCGATTCTGAAGGTTGAATCACATCAACGTTAAGGTCAAAACCATTATTATATTGAACGCTGATAGAATCTGGCACTTTATCGTCAGTTTCATAAAGAACCTTTTCAAGACTTTCCTCATCATTGAAATGTGCTTTTTCTGACCTGTTTTCTTCTGATCTACCACTTGGAGTAGTTACTGATGTAAAAGAAGGAGTTTCATAAGCTTTGAATGTAGATGAAGGAACAGGAATGTCAGCAGCAAGGAATGTAATTTTGGTCGCTAGTTTATCAACACGCTTGGCTGATGGATATACATTTACTTCTTCGGGATTAGGAGCTTGGGTGGTTTCTGTGTTAGGAGTGAAAATGATTACGGTGTCACCAACTACTGTCGTGAAGTCAGCGAAGCCTGCGTATGTGAATGTTTTCTTTGGTCTTGGTTCACTCTTTTGCCCAAACAGTTTCTTGGGCGTTTTTATTTGCTGTGTCACCTGCGGCTGATACCTACGTGACTCGACGTTATCTATATAATAAAATATTGGCGAGAATTCGTTCTTTATCGTAAATGTCGGCAGTTCGTAATTAGGTTTAACTTTAACTATATTTAAATCATCTACCACGTCATAATTTGGTCGTGGTTCTACTTTCATTGGTTCTGTTACTGGATCATAAGCCTTATTTTGTCTATAAAACGTATTGACATTCTCTATGACAGTTGGTTCTACAGTATACTCGAATTTCTTATCGCTATCAATGGATGGACCGTCAAGGAAGTTGAAAGCTTCATTTTGGACATACCTAGGTATCTCTTTAACAGGTTGCACCCTGCGCGCAACAGGTTCATCGTAAATTTGATTGTCGTCCTGACTTGCAGGAGAGCTTGGAGGACTCCAGAATTTGAAATTGTCTTGAACAGGTTTGCTCGCGTAAACAATTTCCATTCTACTACTAGGAGCTAGGTAATCAGTATTTTTGAGCACAAACTTTTCAGGATCAATGAAGCCCAAGTCTTGCTTGACGTTCCACTCGCCATCGAAAGCTGAATGCACACGTGTTGGTATCACAATAACGGGGTCTTCAACATTTGTCGGCTTATTGTAAAGCACGAGTGAGGACTTTGTTAGTAATTGGGCATATATACGTCCATTATCGAGAGTGGTGCCGAGGATTTGCGTGGCATACTCCGTGGTGACACCGTCCTGGATGAAAGTACGCGCCGTTGAGGTCAGTAAGCCGATGAGCGGTTTCACACTGCGGTACCTCCCGATCTTCGTGTTATAGTCGTTCCTCTTCTGGTTAACGAGGAGCACGGTCAAGTCTGCACGTCAAGTCATTGTCATTCGTCGCGGATGGGATATCGGAGGTGCGTTATGTTAAGTTTACATATTCCGTTCGAGTTGTTCCACGACCACAGGATTAGATTTGAAAGAGAGAGAAAAAACATACAATTAATCAATGCGATATAAATAGAATAGAGGTAGGTAGATGCTAATAGGGACGATTTTCAATTTGTTAGTACACTTATTTTGTACAGCATTTTTTAGGGTTGCGGTTCATGATGGATGTAAATTATATTACGAGAACTGATCTCAGTCAATACTGTGATTTTATATATCTTAATCATTATGTAAGTTGAATATTAATTATATTTAATTTTTATACATCATGAACCTCAATAATATTCACAATTTACTCTTTACGTCAAGTGCGAGATTATTCGTAAGCTAACCGCATACTTTATAGTCTACGTATTAAGACATTTTGTGTGGAGTGTTGATTTCTTATTGTTACGCGAATAGTAGGTACAAATTGAAATAAATCATTTATTTCGGATTTTATCGCGTTTTTATTATATTCAGTCACAAACACCTCAGTCCTCCCGTGACCATGGTTGCTGTATAGCAGGCGAAACGTCGGGAAAGTAAATAACATAAAATAAACGCAATAAAATCGGCAAAATTAGTTTTATTTCAATTTTGTGTGGAGAATTAAACAGCGCCTCTAGCGGACGGTATTTCAAACATTCGATTATCCATACAAAATGTTTAAATACGTAGACTATAAAGTATACGGTTAGATTACGTATAATCTCGCACAAAACGTGCTGTTATAATAGAATACGAAAGATACGAAAAGAAAAATAAAGTACATAAAGATAATATAGAGATAAATAATACTTTAGATACTGATACGTACTAGCATTCAAAGATTTCATTCAAGCATAAAAAAGATTTTTACAAAAAAATTATATATATAATTAAAATAGTTGGCCGGGGCACAGGCGTATCCCCTGGGAGAAGGATGAGAACTCACCCCTGTTTTCCGGGACACCCTCTCTTTTTATCCGTGATGACTCTATATCTTCATCGTTATTGATTTCTGAAACAAACGAGAATGAAAATCATCAGTCAAATTCACTGGAAGTCATTTTCCATTTGTAAATGTGGGAACCATGCAGCCATTAACTTGTAATGTTATACGTAGTCAGTACTTTTTTTGACCAGCTGCTAAAGTCTGCTTAGCCGTTCCTACATTGTTCTCACTTACCTATAACAATGTACTGCTCAAAAATGAAAAACATATTTAAAAAAAAAAATTGCAACCATGGAGTTTCTTGCCCGTTCATCTCCATAGGAACGGCATTCCGAACGGGTGCTAAAGTAGTAAGCATAGCATTTTGTAACTGTTGACGATTCATAAGTACTGTACTTAATGGCCGACATGAATAAAAAATATTCTGATTCTGATTCATTTTATCTTGTGTCGAATATTATTTTTTAATTCATCTAGACACAGCCAGTACTTTATACACTCCAGAAACTGTCAAAATACGGATAATCTGCACTAGTTCGCCGACCCGACGCGGTTCGGTTTCGCAACCAATGGTTACGTTAACCCAGATGCATTGTAGAAAGTGACTAAGCGAAGCAAGGTCGTTCGAGCGTACGGAATTGTTTATAAAAAAAAAATATTACGTGTCGTATGTCCTTTAATTGGTGTGAGCGAGATACGGTTTTCAGATTAATTGCTATATGTTTTTTTTACAACTTGCTAACTCTTGTACCAGGGTTTTGTTGGTTCATTTTAAGGCTTTTAAATAAGGTATCCTGAGATATAAGCTTCCACATCGTGCAGTAGATAAGGCCAAAGACAACAACACCACCTACTTGCTCAACCACCGCCATTAAACAGTGTAAATTTTATCAAGATAAAATAGATACATATACTTAGTTTTTTTTCTGTAACACGTAAAGTTGTAATAAATATGTTTTTCATTTCACTGGCCTGGAGAGGCGGCGTTTATATTTCGAAATCGAATCGCAAAAGTCCATAATATCCCTTGAGTAGAAAAGCTTTTCGAATTTCGAAGGTGACGGACTAACACGTACGTAACAGTACTACATACTGAGTTCGCCCTCAGTCTGTACGGTACCCATACTACAAGCGTTGCTTAGTGTGGGACCGTATAGTTGGTGTGTTCGTCTGGCAGTATAAAATAAAAGGCACAACGCAAGGGTTTAAGTTACCTAATACTCGTTCAACTCAACATTTCACTTACGAAAGCGAAGCCATCGTAACTATTCCCTTTGGGAAAAACTTGCGCAAAACTCAACAATGGCTGCCGGCAACCGCGGCTTGGAAAAAAACAAACTGTTACAAATAATTCACACGATGTGACACCGTGAACTGAAAAGACAGATCCCACTGGTCCAATATAAGGTGTAACAAAAATAGTATAAAATATTTTAAATGATGACTCAGTAAGTTAAACGGATCACTTTGATGTATAAAATAATTGTGTAAATGATGTTGGACTTTTTTTAAACAAGGCTTATATAAGTACCCTTTCTGAATCGTCCTGTAAGCAGTCTATAGGTAATGTTAAATACATGGTAAAAGCCAGAGCCTATTACAATGTTCAACTCTTGCGCATGACAGTTACAAATTCCAATTTCAAATCGGACCGGGACAAAGCCTAACTTTTTATTAAATCAGGTGCACGCGTGCCGTCGTTATGCCAAACATCTAATCACTCTACTGACCCGGCAATCGGAATTAATGTCATGTGCGATCGATATGCGAGGTGCGTAGGCGCATCCGTGCTCTTTACGCGTCAAATACCGTGTCAGTGAAGTGTCAGGAAAAAGTAGGTGTGCTTAGTTTAAAGCGAGTGTCTACACTTTTATAGGTAAGTATATTACATTATATATTATTACATTATATTATTATATTACTAGCTGCGCCCGGCGGTGTTACCCGCGATAAAAAGTAGCCTATGTGCTATTCCAGACTATAATCTATCTCTGTGCCAAATTTCATCCATATCCGTTCAGCCGTTCGGGCGTGAAAGAGTAACAAACATCCATCCATCTATCCATCCATCCAAACTTTCACATTTATAATATTAGTATAGATTACATAATATAGGTAAGTATAATGTATGTTATTTTGTCTATGGTATTTATAAAAATAACACGCTTCGTCTACAGCATGTTTTTTAAACTATGCTTCTACTTATAAAATGTGATGAGCAGTAATTAAAAATGGTCAGTGTATTAAATACATCCTGTATATCAGCGTTAAATTGTACGTCAACACAAAAAATATATCCACTTATAGTAGTTGAAATCCCGTATACTTTATAACAATAACAAAAAAGCTTCTATAAATTACGTAACTATGTTATACGTAGAAATAAGATCATCAAAGAATCTCTGAACAAAATTGCTTTTCCCACTACAAAACAACTTTCGTGCAATTGTAACTACACTACGATACTGAATAATACTCTTTATATTCTAGGAATAGGGTTTAATATAGCGTGTGTATACATTGTAGCACGAACAACTTATGCTTAAAGTTGTATCGAGTAATAAAGTAGCCAATTATACGCATAGAACTGTCAAAATACTAATTATTTCACACGCTCTGCTTTCCTTCAAGCACATGTTTTGACGTACCTCCCATTACCGACATTATTAACAAGTGTTAAGAGTCAAATTGGAACGGTAAACGGTCAGCGAAGGGTAATTAGTAATTACCTAATTTGTTCTAAATTTGAAATGGGAAAATAGTGATGTGAACACACGGGTATTCGTTTCAATGTATAAAATTAATATTGTCTAAATTGTTTTAATTGCTTAGTTGGCCGAGTGACCAATTAGCGCTTGTGGGCTAGCATAACATCAAATCTGATATTGCCACATAATAATCTATACCTTAACTCGATCCGGTGAAAGTCGCAAATTGTACAGATCGTTTCAGAGATAATCCATAGGAATAAGTACACACGATTCCGTAATAGGTACTCGTACAGATGGAATCGGTAAAAAGCTTTCATTCGGTTGAGCTGTTTATTTTTACGTTTAGCGAATTTCACTTTTACCTGCGTTTGTCGGTTAAATCAACGAAAGTGTAGCTATGCCGTTTTTGTGTGTAGAAAACTTGACCTCAACAAGGTCAGGGGAATTTCTATCGGTAAGTAGAATCAGAATCAGAATATTTTTTAAATACAGTACTGGATGGTCGGAATGCCGTTCCTATGGAGAAGAACGGGCAAGAAACTCCATGGTTGCTCTTTTTTTTAAAGATCTTTTACATTTTTGAGCAGTACATTGTTATAGGTATGTGAGAACAATGTAGGAACGGCTAAGCAGACTTTAGCAGCAGGTCAAAAAAAGTTGTATTATTACTTACTTCTTCCTAGCTCTACATAAATTCACACAAGCCAAACAGGATATTTAAAGCAAACATGTTCTAGAACATTATCGTTCCAGAGAGCTAGCGTTTCGAAACGCGTCCTCAACTTTTATGGCGGGAGAAGTGTCGTGTAAAAAGTTGTGTGTGCGACAGAGACGGCGATACGTATCACGATAAGTGGGATGGAGACGGATAACTATGTCAGTGGGTGAACAAGCCCTGAGTCAATGCACTTGCAGCTTGCAATACTGTGTCGTGCGCTTGCGCATAAGAACATGAACGCTCTAAATTTGTTCACGTTTAATTGTTAAAATGATTTAAGTACAGTGATAGTTGGTGAAGTTCGCCAACACGCACTTGGCTAGCGTGGAGAACTGAAAGTTTTTAATACCGTCGGCTAGGGGCGCTTTTGAATTCTCCATTCAAAATGTCTAAATACGGTAGACTACAAAGTATACGGTTAACTCGCACTTGACGTATACAGGGTGCTATTTTTTAACGTCTAGAAATTTGATTTTTGACCCCCCCCCCCCCTCTCTCCCATGTAACGCGCCGTAACGTTTTTCATTAAGACCCCCCCCTCCCCCCAAATTCGTTACTAAATACTTGAACGCTCCCTTATCACGCGCGGGACTAACCTACGCTATCATACAGGGATGCCATAGGTGGGGTCTTAAGATGCTACTCATCAAAATCATCACTCAACCCATCAAAATGTTTCGCAAAGATTTTCTCACGATTTGCTCTTAGTAATGGACCACTCGAGATTATTTACACAACTGTGCGTCTATCCGTTTGTTTGTTCTGACGACACAGTTGCGACACGCCCTTTTCACATCTTATTAGATGTGTGATGGATGCTGTACCATCATTATGTACCCATTGTTTGAAGGAGTAGCTGGTATTGTTATTAAAAAAATTATGATAAGGTAACCAACTAACAGCGATAAGAAAGGTATTGCTAATATACATAAAAATACAGATCTAAATTGGCGTAGCCACTGTGGGTTAGAGTGGGGCAGCTGCCCCATCCAGGCTCATGGAGTCAAGCCAAACATTTAAGACGGAAAGGGTTCTATTGCGTTGATAAAAGCTCCCAATAATAGTTTTTTTCCATGTACAGACAGCGATCAGTTATATTTTTTATTACTAGCTGTTACCCGCGACTTCGTCCGCGTGGTATTTAACAAAAAGCGGACGAAGTCGTGGGTAACAGCTAGTCTAAAATAAAAGTAGCCTAAGTTACTCCTTTTTACATCAGCTCTGCCAGTGAAAGTTCCGTCAAAATCGGTCCAGCCATTTCAGAGATTGGCCGGAACAAACAGACAGACAGACACACAAATATTAAAAAAACGTTGTTTCGGTATAATATGTACCGTGTATACATCCAAATGCACTTAGTAAAAAGCGGTTATTTTAATATTGCAAACATACACTCCAATTTATTTGTATAGAAGATGTAGAGATGAGAAGTTTAGATATAGATATTAAGAGAATCCATAGTACAAATGTGCTCAACGCAGCTCAACGTTGAGCTCAACTCATTATCATTAGCATGAAATTGTTGCTCAATCGCACCGCGACTACGCAATGCTGATAAAATCATGCATTAAAATGAACTCTATTCATCAAGCAATGGTTGTCAACCCACATGCCTAACGACGTTGTATAAAATATATATTAATTAATACCAGCACTTTTAATGTCCCACTGTTGGGCACGGGCCTCCCCTCAATGCGAGGGGGATTAGGCCATAGTCCACCAAGCTTGCCCAGTGCGGGTTGGCGGTCTTCACACATCTTTCGAGGGGTTCTCTCAGACACGCAGTTTTTCTCGCGATGTTTTCCTTCATCGTTTAGCAAGTGATAATCATGATTGAAAATAAGATTCGCATATGAAATCCAGAAATCTCAGAGGTGCGAGCGGGGTTTGAACCTGCGATCGTCGTTACCGAGACAAGCGTTCTACCAACTTGGCTGTCACTGCTATAAAAACTGTATTGTAACGATATTATAGAGAGATTCCACAACCTTTCATGGCAACCAGTCCTCGTAGAGCTTTATACTAGGTAGTATACTCTACATAGGCACGTGCCACTATGTTATCGATAAATCGCCGTAGCGTATAAATTATAAAAAAAAATCGAATTCAAATCGATTAAATTTAATACTAAGCTTTATCGCGAACCAAATCGGTTGACAACAAACGTGACCTAATACTTTATTGAGTGTGGTTACAACACTAATACTAGGTTGTGTAAATCGAATGGTATCTAGTACCGGTCTTGATAGATGCACGTCACTATGCATGTCACAACCTTGGCTGGTTACAAGTGATGTTTGATAAGGATCTAGTTATTAAGACCAAAGGATTTCTAAGTAGGTATTACATTCATTACAACAGACCAGTGGCGTAGACTTCATACAACCCGACCGACTAGTATATAATAATATAGTTATTATTTCCATATAATAAAGTCAGGTTTCAGATATTCCATACCCTAGTCGGCTTGCCTTCTAGAAAAATTTACCTTCGCCACTGAAACAGAGATTTGTCGGATTACATAGGAACTAAACGAAGCGAACTATGTATTATAGTTAATGTAATATAGTTAATTTTAAATAATAATTTCGATAATGCAAGTATTATTTATCATTAGTGGGCGGCACGTGGACTGGCACGCTGGACAGGGCAGGCTGGACGGCAAAAAATAACATCCGGTTACATTATCTGAATGAGAAACACTTAAAAAAGAAGAGTACCCGAATATATAAGTAAGCTTATTACTCTCAAGCATCTTACGTTTTTAATAAAAACAATGTAATCATTCAAATTTATTACTTACAAGTCTTCAAGTTATAAATATATCTATATAAAAACTTAACTCATCATAGCTTGTTCTAGGAATATAATAAAATAAAAACTTGACAAAACAGATTACTTTACCAAAAAAAAAGCATAAAAGCCACAGTTATTTCCTGTTCATTACCGACGAGATAAACTTTAAAAAAAAATGCCTAACATCGTGACATGACATCCCATTTGATTCAAATTTAATGCTTAGCAAAAAACCATAGATTCTTGTTAAACTTATATATTTATACATTTTAACGTAAGTATATATACAGTATGTAAGTGGCATAGTAACGAAAAACTTATATAAAAATGATAGAAATATTTTTTGTCGAACGTCGAAAATTTTTGAGTGCGCCATGTATTGTAAACCACGTGCATAAAACACAAAGCTCTGCTTGATACCCGCCTCGTGCGAGTAGAGCACACGGCTAAGACGAGCGCCCTCGAGCGTAATGAGTTTTAATCTCCATTGCAGTTTTATGTCTAAACTAGCAATGCCTGTTTTGCCACACACACACACACACAATAATAAATACACTTCGACTCAACACGTGCCCAATAGTAGAACATGAAAAGGGGCCTATGAAATAATTATTAAAATACATTAGATGCTATGTCTCAAAGCCCAGACCGAACTACAATAGAAATTTCGACACGGAACGATTCTTTTCGTAATCGACGATGTTACCGGCCATAATCGTTATTAACTAATCCGACTCGCCCTTGGCAGAATTCAAGTCTGATGAATAAACGGTGAGGTCATTGTGATGTTACGACATCTATGCTAAGCGCAGCTGAGCTGCTATGTCTGTGCAAGCGCATACCTTTTGTGTTGAGACCAAGACAAAGGACCGAGACAGAAGACAACCGAGACAAAGACCGCGATATGAACATCTATAAATATCGTGAGCCAACAAAATTCGAGATTTGCCTGACAGTCATTTTAAAACAGTCACCAAAACTATAATAACAGTCAGATATACTATTAAAAATAAAGAATAAAAACTTTTTTTTTAAATACAAGGCCACTAAGTTTCTTGCCGGATCTTCTCGATCGTTGAGGTCGCGTTCCGATCCGGTTATAGAGTTAAGGAAAAAATGTAAAATCAAATTTTTAAATGCCCCCTAAGTGTATGCGATATCTTTTTTGCCTTCGCCTTTGACCATACCCAAATAACCCGGCGAGCGGCTTTCGCTCAGATCGCGCGGTCTTCAATAAAGAAAATCGTTAAGTAGCAACTATAATTAGACACCCTAAAGACCTTCCTTGATGGAAGTTCCATAATATCTTACATCACACCGTGATGTAACCTAACATTATACGCGAAGCCGTACTGCGTATCAGGAAGCGAGCACTTCCGAGCATTCAATGGAGCTTATCGTTGGGCCTGTCGGCACGATTGGACGCTCCACTTTTGATACGGTGTGAGTGAGGCCACACGTATCTGAATGTGGGTTTTAAGGTATTGTGATTCAGTATGAATACTAAGTAATATTCTGTACTAATACAATGTCAGAAGGTCCAAATTGATAATGACTATCTTTGCTCAAAGATGCAAAGACAGTTATTAATGTCACCTAGTCTTTTTTAATAACTTTTTTTTATAAAAAAGGGAGTTTTGAACAAAAGATAACAACGTCAATCCCGTGGTCACCATATTCTCAAACAATAACAATTTACGCCCTGACTAGATTTTGTTTTGTCGCAAGTCCAAGACCAAAACGCAAGTCTACGAGATGTGCGTTTTGAAGCAAAGCAACGAGATTATCGCGTCTTGCTTTTTTGGAGAAAGTAATACCAAGACCATATAAGTATTATATACTGGGTTCGCCCTCAGTCCATTGTACGGTACCCATAATACAAGCTTTGCTTAGTGTGGGACCGTATAGTTGGTGTGTTCGTCTGGCGATAAAAAGTGAAATATAACCATGTCACATGTACATACAATTAAAAGGCTATATAAGCGTTGCAAAGATTGATTTACCTCTAACTCTCAAACTAGGAGAAATCCAGTATTTTGAGTCGTCGGTGGTTCCTCGCGCTGTGAAAGTAATTGATACTTTACAATGGACTGGGGACGAACCCAATACTTATAAGTACAGATGTTATAAGCATCCATGTCTCAGGTACAAGGGGTACAGGTACAAGGTACAAGGTTCACTGCTGTACTAATCAGGTCGTATATATCTCTATCGTCTTTAAGTTTTCAGTGCAAAAACTTAGAGCCGCAAGGTCGGATGTCAGAACAATTGCTTCTAGGTTAGTATACCTACCTCGGTCGCATACCGTCGAACAATGTCTTCGTATGGGAAACGAACACGTATCATTAGCATATAATACCATCAAATTATGTAATACGATATCGTTATTTTTGCTAGTCGAGGAGACAAAAGCCTCAGGTACGTTTATGATGGAGCAAGACGCAAGTATGGCGCAGCTTGCAATGGGGGGGGGGGGGGCTTGCAGGCTGCTTTTATAGAGGACTAGCTGCGCCCGGCGGTGTTACCCGCGATAAAAAGTATGAAAAATTAAAACATCTATCCCACGGGAACCATACATTTTACCGGGATAAAAAGTAGCCTATGTGCTATTCCAGACTATAATCTATCTCTGTGCCAAATTTCATCCAGATCCGTTCAGCCGTTCTGGCGTGAAAGAGTAACAAACATCCATCCATCCATCCATCCATCCATCCATCCATCTATCCATCCATCCAAACTTTCACATTTATAATATTAGTATAGAAGATGATTTTTAAAGAGTTTAGTGTACCCTTATTAGGACCCTTTCTCAACAAAATGACAATTAAATTTGATATATTCATATATGTAAAATTTGATATATTCATATATGTAAAATTTGATATATTCATATATGTAAAATAAATGCGCTAAAGATGCGCAAGTTCAAGTCTTAGTACATATACCTTTTCTGAAACAGCCTGTATATCATCTGGGAATACAGAATGATTCAGAAGCTGTAAGGTCTATGCCTGCGCTGAGAATGGCGAAAGTCATTGGTTACGAATGTTGTCATTTTTGAGCGCGCAATGTATCGTAAACCACGCGCATATCTAATTTTAATTTACATTGCAGTTTAGGTCCGAATTTTTAATAGTTTTCTCAATTAAAAACACGTTGGGATAGACTTCTATTACGATTTAAAGATCAGACAAAAAATGCATGTATATTACATGAAAAGATCGACGGGAAAATTTAACACTTTTCGTTTAAAATCTCACACCAACTATACTGTCCCACTCTTGCATTGTGGGTACCGCACAATGAAAGTGTGTTTATTTATAGAAAGATCAAATACGGCTGAACAGATTCGAATACCATTTATTATATAGTTACGTTAAAATCTGTGATACATACTCTACTGGTTCGTTGAAGTTTACACAGGCGAGGTCGCGGGTAAACGCTAGGAGATAATAAGTAATGGACTCGGACTAAATACATCCATAAAAGGATTGCGAGAACAACAATCGGACACTTCGACCCAAAGATGTCTCCTCCCTAAATTGTAGGCCGCTACCTTTAATGGTAGTAGAAGCATCGTGAGAGCTTCTGGGGACAGGCTAGCTTCTATAACCAAACTGTACAAATGGACGCATCTCTCTATAAAAAGTACAATGTTCCTGCTATCGACGTAGTCGTTGTTATCCCTTTGGTAGTCGTAAATATGAACGTTCTCCATACTGGGACATCGGCTCAGAACATCGAAAATGACTTCATAAGCATCGTTCCCCGAATACATGATCATCATGAAATTCTTTAAGTTCGCCAGATGAATTGATCTTGACAAAGCTGGCATGTAGCGTCGCGTGCTGTGATTCGCTGACGTGGTAATGACGAGAGTGATCAGTTTAGAGCATCCAGTGAATAGTACTTCAAAAATGTCCCATCTAACAGGTATGTTATTGATATGCAGATAGGTCAGATTCTGCAAGCCTGTATGGTGAGAGATGCCGATCGGCCGACATGTCACCTGTCTACCTACGCTTCGGCAAAATCCTGTGAGCGTCACGCTTTCTGGATCTGTCTCCAGTATCTTCTCGAATCCTACGCATCCATCTATGGAGCACCAGCTGCTTGCACAGTCAAACAATTTTATTTGCGTCCGACGGTGCGTGCAGATGTAAGTTGGGAAGTAATCTTTGAGTTCCTTTAGTAAATTGCTGAAGAACTCATCATCAAACACAGTGGTCGCTTTATTCCAAGCTTGGAAGTGAATATGTCCGTTCAGTGTTAAGTCAGGCGACAAACGCGGCGTGACGTTTACAGTGAAATTGGTGTGATTCAGTGAGTATATAATATTGAAAAATATCGGAGACACGTTAACGAGGATATTCTTTGAATACATAATGAGAATATATTCCAATTGATTGAAATTCAGTTTTGAAAGTCCGGGCAAGGGTCCTACAGTTTCGCTACGTCCAGACGTTATATTTTCAGGGTAATTGGTATGTATAACAGTCAGTTTATCGAAGTTAGTTGCCATGACCTCTTGGTCATCAGTGTTATCAAATGGATCATATAATACCTCATCAGGCATCGTCAGTTTCAGTTTGCCTGTGTGTGTGTGCTCCAGAAATAAAAACGGTATCGCCAAATCCCAGTAATCGAAAACGACGAAATGAATAACTTTGAATTGTTTTTGCCTGAAAAAATCTTTACATTTATTGAAAACGGTTGTCTCGTGGCAATCTGATGGGTCCATAAAGAAGTTTATACCGATGTTTGTTAAGTTGTTGGGGCATATTTTTATAAAGCCTTGTATAGTGATCCTCGTGTATGTTACGTCTAAAGCTGTAAGGTTCACGAATTTCTTTATGTGGTGTTCCAGGTTCTCCATTGTTAAGTCGGGTACTCCACTGAGATTCAACTCTTTGATATGGTGTCCTAAGTCTAGAAATAGGTTTTTGTTGAGGGTTTCCACAGTAGCTAAGGTGCTTCTCGAGAGAACAACTTTCCGTAGGTGGAACCATGTTCCGAAATACTTACGTAACGCATAGGAACTTTTGTATACGTTTATTTTTGTTTTCAAATCAAAGTAGGTAAACATTTTGGCACCTAGCTCCACTGGTAGATTTAATATATTCATTTTTTGCTTGAAAATATATTTAGTTGCATGTCTACAAGTAAATTTTGATTTCTTTTATATCTGTTATAAACACATTAAAATAAATACACCTAGGAAACATAAATAAAAGGAATATAAAATGATTTTCAATATACTATGTGTAACTCATGCTTTTTTTTTTTTTTTTTTTTGTTAAATTCGCTCCTTCGAACAGGCTAAAGTCATTATGACCATACCGCCTCGTCTTACGTAGTTGGTTTTCATAAATGTAATAATATAACAATTAATTTCATTCGTGTAAAATCATTTATGACAATCCAAATCCTGTAAATTCTACAGTTTTATATTTTTCCTCAGAGTATCCTTTAGTTTTCTCTTACGTCATGTCCTTGAATATAATGTCAGTTCCTCGTCTTTTATAGTCAAAGTCAAATTTTATCTATCAATTTGTTAGAATAAATGAATTGATTGTAGGTTACGATATCGCTCAGCATCTGTTTAGGTCATTTTATACTAAGTATTTATATTACACAAAGATTATGTACAATAGCATAGCCTTATCTTACTTATTCTAAATCTCATTTACAGTACTTATTATAAATTTGTACAAATACCCAAAAGTTGAGACATTCATAAGCAACTCCTGAATGCACCGCGGGACCAGTTCAGGTTCATTATAAGTTTGTAGAAGGTCATCTATCAACACAAGGCGCTGAATGTTGAAAGATGGACACTCGAAGAAAATATGATTCAATGATTGGATGTTTTGTGATTGACAGTAATCACAATTAGAGGAATCAACCATTTTAAGACGATGAAGATGATAATTCAATCGACAATGACCAAATCGCATACGACAAATAGTTGCGTAAAACTTTCTATTCAAGAAAGTGTTACTCTTACAAAACCATGGTGTGGAATTGATCTGAACATCTAATGAGGCATACCAGGTACCTTTATTTTCCACCTGTGTACAATGATATGAATGTGTTCCCCATGATTGACACATTCGTTGTTTTAAAAGACTTACAGCATCTGTGAATGGTATTGAGACATTTGTATCACTGTTATTATCAGGGATAACATCTGAAAATTTAACTATAGTATTAGCTAGATAGTCTGCTTTTTCATTTCCCTCAACACCTATATGTGAAGGCACCCACAAAAATTTAACATGAATATTTGCATCTGATAATTCCATCCATAACTGTTTTATAAAATAAATTATGTAGTTAGTGTTAGCATGTAATTTATTATTTGCTAAGTTTTTTAATACACTCATGCTATCACTTACCACAACCCATTTGGTGTGTCCTCGATTATGATTTTTAATGTGTCTCATAGCACTCAAGATAGCAACAGCCTCAGCAGTAAAAATACTTGCATTTTTATCAATTTTGTGACCTACACCTCTATTTAAAGTGGGTTCAAATATGGCATAAGACACAGCACTATCATTTTTAGAACCATCTGTATAAACAAATTGATGATCAGACCACTCTGCCAACATAGCATATACATCTTCTTTAATTGACAACTTATTGTTAATAATTATATTCATTGCTGGAAATTTGCTAGTAAATGATCCTTCATAACAAGGTAAAATATGATTTGATTGATAAATATTTAAATTTTGAAGAAAATCTAAGAAATTTCGAAATCCCTGTAACATATATAATGGTCTGGAGAATGTCTGAGAATGTGTACTAGATAAATTGCTAATGAGACTATTATTAGAAACACTGTGAAGTTTTAGAAGAAACCTTTCTTTTAAATAAACAAAACGAATGCCGATTGGCGGGAGGTTACATTCAATCTGCATTGCATTTATAGGAGTGCTTCTGAATGCCCCAGTAATTAAACGCAGACATTTGTTTTGAAAAACATTTAAACTATTTACAAATTTTACATCTGCAGCAAAACAAAAAAAACCATATTCAAAGTGACTACGAACTAATGATTTGTACAATGTTAACAGAATTTTTGGGTCTGCACCCCAGTATGAGCCGGACAACGATTTTAATACATTAAAAGCTTTGTTAGCTTTATTATTTATATGTTTTATATAATTATTCCAGGATAAATTATGGGAGAATAAAACACCCAAAAACTTTACATCCATTGCAATAGTTAAAGGAGAATGATTATAAAGAACAATAGGGGGATTAGAACACCGTTTCCCAAAAACAACAACTTTAGACTTTGATGGATTGACCTCAAGATCTAGGTAAGAGAAATATTTATGTAACTTTGCTAATGCATCATTGACAATTTCAACTACTTGAAGTAGATTTTTTCCTGACACATAAACTACCAAATCATCTGCAAATTGAAGGTTTTTAACATTTGAACCTAATATTAGATTTAAACGCCGAATATATAGTATGAAAAGTAATGGTGATAAAATGCCACCTTGACAGACTCCTTTTGATGAAAGTCTGGGGCCATAGAGGTGTCTATTATATTTAGCGAAAACTTCTCTACTACTTAAGAAATTTTTTATCCAATTCATTATTTTTTCAGGTATTCCTACTAGTACCAATTCATGACAAAGAATATCAATATTTACACTGTTAAAAGCACCAGCAATATCGAAGAAAACAGCAATCATATGATTGTTTGCTCCTAATGAATTATGAATATCAAGCTGCAATTGACAAATACTTTCCCTAGCTGAACGATTTCTGCGAAAACCGAATTGATTAGAAGGTAAAATATTGTTTTGTTCCACATAAAACTCTAAACGTTGCTTTACCAATTGTTCAAATATCTTTCCTACACATGAGGTAAGTGCTATTGGGCGGTAGGAATCGGGACATTGTTTATGTTTATTAGGCTTTAAAATTGGTACCAAACAATCTGTCTTCCATTCTTGGGGTATAATGTTCTTTTCCCAAAGTAAATTCAACACACTTAGAAAAATTACCAAGATCTTACTGTTTAATTTCTTAAAAAAGATGTATGGTATTCCATCGAGACCAAAGGCAGTATCCCTTCTTGAAGAAATGGCAGATATTAATTCATTGATTGTAAATGGACTGAGAAGAAAATTATTACCAGAGTTTACATTATTAGTACTAAGTATATTAGGACTCGAAGACACAAAATCTGGGGTATATTTCATTAGAAAATCTGAAATCCATGCATCATTTCCATTACTATTAGGAATGTATGTTTTATTAAATTTACGCATAAATTTCCATATAACCGACATAGAAGTACAACGATTAAAACTTTCACAAAGAGATTTCCAACTATTTTGCCTTTCCCTTTTCAAAATAAGTTTTTTAAGAGCTCGAGTTCTTTTAAATTCCAAATAGCTTTCTTCTGTTGGGTGATCTTTAAACTTTAAATATGCTTCTTTGAAATTCAAAACAGCGTCTGAGCATTTTTGATTCCACCATGGAAGGGAAGGTCTTTTACCAAAGTTCCTTTGACATGACTGACTAATGTTCTTGGAGTGACTGGAATTAAAATTAGGAACTGATTTTTCAGCTGCTGTGAGCAAAATTTTACAAAAAAGTAGATATGTATTGTGAGGACTTAAATCCTGTTCAAAATTATCTATTAGAGCATCTACACAATTATTGAACTTTTTCCAATCCACCCATTTGTAGTTTGGGTAGATGGGTAAATGTTTACTATTACAGTAATTTATATCCTCATTGTCGCTGTTATTGTTAACTAATACTTTAATTATTACAGGAAGATGATAACTAGTTCCAAGAGGACTATCAAGGACTGACCATTCACAGTGAAGTGCCAGTGATGAAGAAACCAAGGACAAATCTAATGCATTTGGACGCCATGTTAATGAACCGATTGTTGTTACTTGACCATCATTGAGCAGAACTAAATTATTGTCATCGATGACCTCCAAAACTTCCCTACCCCGAGGAGATTCAGAACCACAACCCCAGGAAGTATGGTGGGCGTTGAAGTCCCCTGCGAATATAAATGGACTGGGAATTGACTTTACCAAGGATTCAAATTTAGCTTTGTTAAAAGCTGGATTACAATTTGCAGGACTGTAAACACTGACAATACAAAACTCTTTATTATTCACTGTAATTCTGACACAAATGTTTTGCAATGAATTATCAAAATATGTGTTAATTTTTGAGTATGCAATACTTTTATGTATTATTATAGCTACTCCATTATGATTGTTTCCACAATCATTACGTTCAATATTGTAATTTCTAATTTTAAATTGTTGATGAGCTTTGAACCATGTTTCAGATATGATTGCAATATGTATGTTATGAGTATAGAGATAATTAATGAATATATGTTTGTTACTGTTTAGACTTTGGGCATTCCACTGTAATATGTTTAACAAATCCATTATGAAGTATTGGGTAATTTATTACTGAGAGTTTTCTTAAGGGTATCTCGAATAGATACTGAGTTGACTGGTACATCCTTATTACTAATAATTTTGGTAATAGTTTCTATTAAAATATTGATGAAAGTGTCAGATTTCATGAGATTATTTACTTGAGTATCAAGTGTACGTGCAGTTAATGTTGGAAATGCTTTGACGTCAAACAAGTCCGAAAATGTAGCAGTTCCGGACTTGATTTTATTTTCTTCAACTTTTTGTTTTTTAACTGGACATGCTGATGATATGGCAATATGATTGCCCTGACAATTGGCGCATTTGGCATCCTTAGGATTGATTTGACAGCTTCTATAATTATGGTTTTCTGTACATACAGAGCATACCTCGGCGTTACGACAAAACTTGGCAATATGCCCATACCGCATACATTTGAGGCACTGCTTCACTGGAGGTATGTACTTACTCACCTCATGTCGCCAAGAGTCGAGATATACATAGTCGGGAAGGTTAGTGGAGGCAAAGGTTACCGCGACTGCCTGCGTGGGTACGAAGGCGGCGCCACCGTCACCTCGCACTCTGCGCATGAAGCGCCTCACCTGGATCACGTTCTTGGAACTACCAATTAATGAGAATATTTGATTATTAGACATGTCCACTGGAACAGATGTGAGCACTCCAGTCACTTCGGTGTCGCCAGCTGGTATAGCAGCTTTAAGGGACAATTGGTCCAACAGTTTTTTATTTTTTAAGAACATATTCGCATTATTGGGCAGGTCAAATGTTATGCCCACCTTATATTTATTAATTGATTTAAGGTGCATGACGCCCGAAACGCCATGCTCCCGCAACCCTTTGGAAAGAGCCATACGGTCTCTATCACTAAATGTACTGTCCTCAACTTTATGCGATAAAAACACAATGAATTCAGTTTTCCTTGAATCTTCAGGATACTGCCGCGAATAGCCTGGGACTTTGTAAATAGCATATTTGTCGGCTTTTGGTTTCGGAGTATCGGGCAACGCCGACTTCAATGACTCCGAATCTGAGGATTCAGAGACCGAGTTTAGCTGCTGCAGGTCCGGGTCCGGGTCTGGAAGAGGCGAATCTTCCTTCCGCCGTCTTTTTTTCCCCATCTTGGGGAATTTCCTTTACACTAACCAATACTAATTATATTTGTACAACAATTTACACCAAAATATACAAATTCTTACAATATATACATTAAATTTTAAATTTTCCAGAAAAAATATTAAAAAGCGCGCCTTTCCACTTTTACAGTTCCCGCCTTTTTTCGTGTAACTCATGCTTCAAATAATAAATATGTCACTTCACTTTTTAAAACATTATGGCTTCCATCGCTTTTTGTCTATGATTTTGCCAACAACAGAGTTTGAAAAGACACTTTTATAAAATCATCATTATCATCATGGGCTTATAATTTATAACAATCATCAAAAAATACTCGACACTGGCAAAAATGGCTCCATGTTTTAGCCGATTGGCAACCTAAAAAAAGAAGAAGAAGTACCTCTAAGATAATGAGAGTGGCGGTAAATACTAAATAAAAAAAATAATGATGAAATGAATCCCCTCCCCTCTACAGAAAATTTACTGGACATTTTGGGAGAACTTGAAAACTCGTGCACGTTTATGAACACACAATGGTTTATAGAAAATTAAATAAATTTGAAAACATCACGGTTCAACTTCCCGCCAAAAAAATGAACTATTCCGTAATTCGAACGCCGCGGCAACCCTAGCTATGAAAATGCGTCGGTAAATGTTTGCACGAAATATTACGAACGAAATTGAAAATAATACAGTGTCTGTTAAACATCATCATTCATATTATTGAACCTTTTCAACCAGATTCCATTCACACGGCATAATAATTGTGTTCACGGTATAATAGCCGCGAAAAACGTTACTGGAATATGTATGCATATAATAATACCAGTTGGTATCCGAACGGATCATCCGCCATTTTGAAGTTTACGTCACATACGCTTCGGGCAGTTTGGCAACGCAATATTTTATTTGAATATTTGTTTTTCTTACACAATTACATTGAAGTAATTTCTGTTGCTAGATCGCGGATGGTTTGTAATATTTTTTTATTGAGTAAGTGGTGTGAACTCGCGTGGCTGTAGTAATAATTTATTATCTATACATATAAATAAAATTGGAGTGTCTGTTTGTAATATTAAAATAACCGCTTTTTACTAAGTGAATTTGGATGTATACACGTTACCTATACCGAAACAACTTTTTTTAAAATTTTTGTCTGTCTGTCTGTCTGTCCGTCTGTCTGTCTGTCTGTCTGTCTGTCTGTCTGTCTGTCTGTCTGTCTGTTTGTTCCGGCTAATCTCTGAAATGGCTGTACCGATTTTGACGGGACTTTCACTGGCAGATAGCTGATGTAACAAGGAGTAACTTAGGCTACTTTTATTTTAGAAAAAAACATAGGATCTCACGAAAAATAATTAAAACCAATGTTGCAGCGCAGCGCCTGATTAAGTTTGATAGCAACAACCTGCAATGCGTCCCGCGGGCTCAGAATGGGCGAGCAGGCTGTTGTCAACGGTTGTCTTTGTTAAATACCACGCGGACGAAGTCGCGGGCAACAGCTAGTTAGACATAATTCAGAAGGTACCTACGTTGTAGGTACTTTACAACTGCGGTCATACCTACTTACATACTTACGACATTTTTCCTTCATTGTGACATCATCTGACCCAATGTGCTAAGTGGAAAATTTACTTAACATTTCAGTAGTTTTAAAAAAATGGTTATTTATGGAGGCAAATATCAGAATTCCGATATGATGGCTAATATTCCTATTCCATTTATAAAAAAAAAAACAAATTAAGAAATCTCTCATGGAAATGGTGACAAAGAAAGTTTAAATTTTAAAAATCGAATCACATTGTACGCACGCATACAAAATCTAAAATAAGGTAAAAACAGATCGAACGGCGATTGGTGTCGCATAACAAATTAGCATTTTCATTCATGAAACAGACGAGCTATTTCAATCTTTAGCTGCATAGCTTTAAAGTGGATTTTTGTTTTGTTTTCATCATACCCCAAAGACGTCGTGAATGTCAAGTACATGAAATCGATTATAAGAGTTGTTCGCTAATTTTTCGAACACTTTCGAACCGAGGCCAATGGCATTCGAGAGAAACACTATTTAGCATATTTACAAATGGGCCTACACGAAGCTATGATGATAATTTATAATGTTTGTTTGTGGAAGATTTTAAATAAAGCTTTATAATTTGTTAGAATTTCACTAGCGTCGCTTACAATAAGTATTTGAAACAGCCTATGTATGTACCAACACTGTGTTAAAAGCTTAGATCTGCGTTTACAATGCGGTTTAATTGTATATTAACGTATTGTATTGTCTTTGGACGGTTATGCGACTTTAATGCGAGAACTAAAGTTGGCTAAGTCAACCCGGATCAAGTGTATTTTGAGTCACATTTGAGTTCCAGGAGCATCACCGTCACGAGCTTTTATCCGACTACGCCAGAAGTAGGGTAATGTTGTTTAATCTAATGCCATTACATTAGCTACCAACAGATAAAAAACTTTAGAACGCGATTATACCGAATTTGAAATTAACGTAATATTTAAAAAAAGATAACTCAATGTATTGGGGCCAAATGGCCGTATTGAGAGTGAAACTTTGTTTTTTGTGACCAACTAACTGGCCACCCACAAACGTGCACAGTGCTCCGAAATGTAAAATATAAAATAAAAAAAAATTAATAAGCATTTTTAAATTAAATTAAGAACTTTTCGTAGGTCTCCTTTTTGGCATCAACATCCAATATATACGTACATCATATATCTTATGTTATATTTTAAAGGATACGTTTAATACGAACTTTTTTTTTACTGTGATTTTTCCTTCTGGTACATATACCTACTGTTTATAGAGCCACAATCAATAAAGATTAGCAAATGTTTGTCAATGACAAATCTATAGTAAACCAAATCAGGCCGACAACAATACGAAACAAGAAAACAAATATTTCATAATGTTAAACTAGATTACTGAAAGTCCTTCAATTATCACTCCATTGATAGCTCAAAGAACGAACGTTATTTTTACTGAATAAATATAACAAAATCAGGTAGAAGTATTTGTTTGACATTGGATTCTAGTGAATTATCAATTTAAAAAAAGAAAAAAATATTAAAAAATATTGATAAATTTTGAAATATAAATTAAATTTCCAAAACGTGACACGTTCCAAGGTGATTTTTTCTCGCGCATCGGGCTATAGATTTATTCAATAAAAAGATTCAAGTAGCCCACTGTGCGAAGCACGTATTTAATTATAGATTTACAACCATAATATTATAGCTTTGCATTCTGGGTCAATGGTGGGTCGACCAACTTGATAAAGTGAGTAGCCACCATAGTGATTATGAGTACTTGGTTGGTACCGTACCAACAGTTGGTTGGTACTTCAAAGCCTTGATAATGATTGGGAGATTGAGAATTCAAATATGATGCCTGGAATTATGTAACCCTTGGCCTATGCTTAGTGGTTAATTATGGGTAAGTTCGTATATTTATAGTGTTGTGTTTTTTATAGTCGATATTTTTTTTAATTGTGTTATACATAATTCGTAAATTTGTTTTTATTTTTACATAGGTTTATACTTCTTTGTTTTTTTTAGTTCGGCAATCGGCAATCGCACAAAATAGTGCGATTTTGACCGGTGCCGAGTATAACATCTTCAGCATTGTTTTATATATATGTACCTCTGATGATAATAATAATGGTGATATCGATGACGATGATGATGATGAAATAAATCCCCTTCCACTATCAGTAACGCTGTGGATACTTTATTGAACATTTACCAGATATCTTGTGAGAACTTGAAAAGTCAAGATTTACTATTTTATTTTAATTTCATTCACTCGTGCACGGTAACAAAATATAATAACAATAAACATTCTTTCTCGCTCTAACAAAATCGAAAGTGTATTGAGAAGTGTAAATTGGGAAAAAAGCGCCTGCGCTCGTGCAGGTCAATTGTCGACGATCTATGAGCAGGGCTGCCAGAGTTTACAATATAAATTGATAATTATAAATATAGAGAAATAAATAAAAAAGAGGTTGAAGTTACAGCAGTAGACAATAAGAAATGAAAGACAAGAGCATCTTACAAAAATAAATGAAAACCCTCCAAAAATAATCAGTGTAAAATAGGCCCAGTATTAGAATGGCGTAGGTCTAAAAAGTTTTGTTATAAAACATCCTAATTAATTATACTATGTACTATAATATAACTCTATACAAAGTATACCTAGCTGTGACACTACTTTGGTTTACTTTGATAAAAGCTTACACATAATTAAGTGGTAGCCCATGGATGTGTAATGTAATGGTAGCCCACTAATCTAAATATTAAAATATTTCTGTACTAAGCCGCAATATACCCTGCAGACGTCTTGTAGGAAGCGATAAATTATTTTAACATAATAACAAGTGATAACCCTATCTCATATTGAGGTCATGTAAAAGCGAAAAGCGCGCGAAACAGGTTCTTAATTCGAATTTGGGCTTCTGACAGGTTGTTTTCTCTTGGTTCGTGTTGGCGAGCTAGCCACGGGGCAGTAAGAAAAGCAGTAAGCCATATTAAAAAAAATGGGCGTCTATGGAGTAGTAAAGATTGCAGAGGATTACAGTATTGTTTTTTTTTAATTAATGATACCTAGCAGCTGTAGATGGTGGAGCCATTTAAGCTATAAATTGAATTGATATAACATTACCCACGAATTTATAAACGTACTATAACTTTTTCAAACGTCATATAGTAGTGCATAAAGCAAAACTTTTGAGCTCATTACTATATGATATTTGAGAAAGTTATAGAACATCTATAAATTTGGGGGGCTAATATTTTCGGGTTTTAAAGTTAAAAGTCGAGATGGATTTCGCTGACAGTATTATTTTAACCTAGTAAATACATTTTTTATTACGTTACTTGATTTCATAAATATTTGTTGTTATTCATTTTCCTTGTTTTTTTTGCATCATGTACGCGCACGGTTATTGTTTTTTATTTCGATGAAAAATATTTGATGGTTCAATTTGCTGTGTATTATATTATCAACCTATGGCGTCATAACCTATTCTTTCATCCATACATCAATGTCAACAAGTTTTTTTGTTGTAATTTTTTATTACGGATTTCGCAACAATGATTAACCATTTACGGAATAATTTCTCTATCTCAACAATATGTTCTATCAGTTACATGACACAGGCAGGCCGGCACGACCGGTGTTACAGGAAACCCAGTTGTGCCGGTACCGGGCGGCCGGCGCACGCGCAGATGGAAAGTAAGGCCGCCTGCCGAGGTCACGGGAATGTATTTTACCAGTACTTAAGTGCTTTTGAGATGCTGGGGGGCAGGGCGAATTGTGGTCCTTTGGTTTGTTTTTATTGTTGTATTAGTCAATAGCTTACTGGTGAGAGGGGCTGCCGTCGTTATCTAGAGGTATTAGGTTCGATACGCCACTTACAAATGACGGAAATTATCCTTTTTCAATTTGTACTAAGGGGTTAGTATAAGATCCGAGAAAATAGTTTTATTTCAGCAAGCTTAGCTCGTTCTGGGACTGCGATTATCGTGATCATTTGGCATTTGCACTTTTTTAATTATACTTTTTAAAGTGTAATTTTATTACCCTGAACTCTTAATAAAGTTTACTCTTAATAAAGTTTAATACCAACTTGTGTCATGGTCCTCACCCTCAATGGAGACGTGATGACCAATCAAGAGTGTCCTTTTGACCTTTCATATGAACCATTAAAGGTTTATTGGTGACATGCTAAATTGAACCTAATTGTTAGTTATTTTAAGGACATAATTCATAAAGGTCTGCATAGAGTTAAGCACCGCTTGTCACAACATAAGCCTTAATATGATTGTGAAAACAACCTCCATTGGATTGTTTACAAATTCAAACATGCCTATAACTCTACCACAACGAATAAGACTCTACTACTTATATATCATTACTATGTATAAGCAGTGATAGCCAAGTGGGTAGAACGCTTGCCTCGGTAACGCTGGTATCATTATACTATATGTATAAGAGGGGTAAGAAATTCATTGATCGCTTTATTTTTTTTTGTACGGAACAGCTTGCAATCGGTTAAGGTCAACAGCTCTATAATTATAGCGATGCACTCCGGCGCCGTTGACATTTCCATTTGCATACATACATAATGTGTTATTGTTTTTTTTAGCATATATATGATCATAACTTAAAAGGCACCAACGCAATTATTTTCCAAAATCTTCCATATATCTATACTAATATTGTAAATAAATAATAATAAATAGATATCGCCAGACGAACACACCAACTATAGTGAGACCGTATAGTAACTATACGATCTCACACTAAGCAACGCTTGTATTATGGGTACCGTACAATGAACTGAGCGCGAACCCAGTATATATTACTTATATAGATATTAAACATCTATGACTTGGGTACAAACATTCGTGCTTATCACTCGAAGTTTGTCCCTACCAGGATTCGAACCCGGGACCCACGGAACAAAAAGCAGATAAAGAGGTATAGTTTGTTGGTTTGTGAGTTTCGACGTTTCTCCGGAATTACTGATCCGATTGTGAAACTTATTTCACTAATAGAAAGCTATTATCGCTGAGTGCTATAGGCTATGTTTCATGGAGATACCGCGGGCGGATCCGCGGGCGAACGCCAGATCTATTACAACATGCTACTCTAAATTACAGTGTAGCGTACCTCGCTCACTATTAATTTTTACCACTGCGTTTATACCCTACTATCTGTGACCCATAACTTTAAACTATTCATATTATTTATTTTGATTCGCACTTGTTATTATTATCACTGCGTTACTACACTACTAGTTGTGACCCATAAGTTTTAAATGTATATATCTTTTTTAGTTTTACAAGTTTTACTTACGACGCACCTTCAAGACTTGGGAGCCACAGCCTCCCACAACAGGATGGGTTGCCGTCATGGTTCAGCAAATGATAATCACGATTGTTAATGAGATTCGCAAATGAAA
Organism: Pheosia gnoma; assembly: GCA_905404115.1. Lineage (NCBI taxonomy): Eukaryota > Metazoa > Arthropoda > Insecta > Lepidoptera > Notodontidae > Pheosia > Pheosia gnoma. The sequence continues at coordinate 4,394,234 of FR989917.1, read as the reverse complement.
TTCCAAAATCTCAGATACGCACTTATTTTTCTGAAAATGTAACTCTCTAGGACATATTTTTTCCACGACTTTAATACGCTTTTAGATTATTTTTCTAAACGATTTCTATTCACCTATTCTTTGCAGCCATTAAAATAACATCAGAAATGTTTCCAATAAACACCATGAAATGAGTAAATTCCATCGTGGCATGCTTATTAAACCATATCGGATCATATATAAGCACCACTTAGATGATTTCAGGAAGTGATATATTATGATCGATGTACATTATAACAAAGTGAGGTCCGCAATGATATCTAGCTGTAAATATAAGTATCTTTATCGCAGTGAAATAAAAATCAGAGATAGCTTGAAATCCAGGGTTGCCAGATGTTATTTTCTATTTCTACCCAAATTTGAAATTATTTTTCTCCAAAATGATAATAATTTACTTAAGTTTTACCCAAAGGCAAAATGTTGATAATATCGATTAATTAACCTAACCTACCTTAATTAGCCAAATTTTCACCCAGAATGCAAAAAAAAATACCCAATCTGGTAACCCCGTTGAAATCTATAATATTACTGAGAATATAGTAGTTACTATTACGATAGGTATGTAATGCTAAGTGCTAACAAATATATATTGACCCTCCTTGCAGCCCGAATAATATAAATAATAAAGTTGCAAATTGCATAGCCCATAGGTCCTTTCGATATCTGTAACAATAACAGGAACATAGACGCCACGCTCTCGAAATACCAAGGCCGTGTGACCTCTGCCTTACAAGGTTGCAATACGAAACGCACAATACAATATTGTTACGGTATTTAAAGTATGCTAACATGATATATATCCGCGTGATTCAATGTGTAATAGCTTTATTATAAGGCCTCGCACGAGCTTAAACTTCTCATGGGTCAGTAATACTACAGTATATATTACTACTTCTGCCCTCGGCTTCACCTGCGGTACCTCGATATATCATAGACTAAAGCTTTCAGCGATCATGTAGCTTTCTATTACTGAAAGATTTTTTAGGATCGGATATGTAATTCCGAAAATAACACCACTCACAAACTAACAAGACTCAATCGGATCTACAGGGAGCTTTCCAAACGTCTGGTGGAGACATCTGGTGACCAGAACGCTGGCACATATTTTGGTCAACACATCAGCATTGCCATTCAACGTGGCAATGCTGCCAGCGTTCTGGACACCCTGCCGGCCAATGGTGGTGGGGATTTTGAAAGCTGAATGCATTTCGAAAAATGCCTAATTTTAGTTTTAATCCTAATTTATTTTTAATTTATGTAGGGTATGTAATTAATATCTAGGACGAATCTGATTTGCTGTTGTGTTAAAATAACTACATATGTGTATTATTATGAGCGATATTCGCTTAAACATTCATCACAAGACTTAATATTATAAATATAGGTAAATATATACAAGCTGACTCAAACTTTGCAATTGTGGTTCTCTAAAAGCCGGGTACATATTTGAGGCTTTTGAGGTACGTCCATTCGGCCCGGATAAAAGTATCTTCTTGACTTGTTTGAAATAAAATTTGAACGTATAAAGTGGTTGGTTACAAAGATCCATCTCGGCGACTATCAACAAGTATATGGTAGTATAGTGGTCAGTGTGTTGCTATGCTGTGTGCTAACGTTGGAACTGCTTTATGCATCATCACACACACATGATGATTCATAATCCAATCGCATACATGGTGGAACCCATCCGCCAAATATACCAAAAACTTCACACGCTGATAATAAATAATATCGCCAGACGAACACACCAACTATTCGGTCCCACACTAAGGCCTCAGCCTCGAATTTAGCGGGCAGCGGGGCGGCGGCGGCGGCGGCGCGGCGCGGGAGCGAGGCTCGTTGGCCGCCCCGCGCCGCCGCTGCCACGCCGCTGTTTTCGAGAACCGGTCCATTTGATTTACGCATAAGATCCTGCCGCTCCCGCGCCGCCGCCCCGCTGCCCGCTAAATTCGAAGCTGAGGCCTGAGCAACGCTTGTATTGTTGGCACCGTACACTGGACTGGGGGAGAACCCAGTTTATAATAATGTGCAGACCGATCCACACAATTGTAGCCAGTAAAAGGCACATACAAGTAACTGGCACGCCAAGGACAATTATCATCTAGTCACTCACGCTTATAGAGTTCATTGATGAATAAAGATCTCGTTTACCTGAAACAAAATGATATAGACGGTAAGTTATTGTTTTCAAATTACAATTAATATCACACATAAACAATAAAAAAATGGTTCACATATGCTTAATAGAAAATAGAACGAGCATTGGGCTACCACTGAACCTACTAGGACATTTATGTATTTCATTCATTTGTGAACCCAAAATGTTTTTCTTGAGGACCTACACTAAATTTGGAATGACCTGATCTGACAGAGATCCAGAGTAGTTGACAAAGCTCAAAGGTTTAGTAAGCTGGCGATGATGAGATGGTCATGTTTCCAGACGAACTGACCACTGATGGAGTAGACGGGTGGCACAGTGTAGCGCACCCAGCTGCCTGGTAAAGTGACGACCTGCTCAAGGTAGCTAGCAGGAACTGGATGCAGAGAGCTGACCAGCATTGGAGGAGCCCTAGATCCATCAGTGCATAGCAATAGGCAGACGTTAATAATAATATTTGTGTTACTCTACATATATAGAACCGATTGTCAGAATCAAAACTCGCAGACTCTATCTCTATCTAATAATAATTTCAGTAGAATCATCAGTGACCCTGACATAGCCAAGTAAAATGCGAACATCCGTCGAACGAATGTCCTTTTCAAAAAGGGATAGTAACGACGCGTACGCATTCTGACTGTGCACTCAAATGGCAATAACCTCAATGTAGAGTCACGCTGGCAGAATAATAACATGGAGAAGGATTCCTTTGGAATGGAAAGCAGAATACATTATGGAATGAGAGTACCTTCACTTTTAGGAAGTTTATGGGGTAAATAGAACTCTATGTTTATTTGGATGAATTTCGATCAAAGATAAAACTCAGCAGCAATAGCAAAGTTGATCACTCTCGCCTTGGAAAAGCTCGAGCCTGCATGCATGAGAAAACAGTCAACGAAAGATTGGGTTTTGAGCAAGCGCGGTGGACTATGGTCTGAACACACCTCGCCATTAAGGGGAGGCCCGCCCCTATTATATCATTACAAGACAAAATTCTTTTTAGAATGTTGTAAACTAAGCTTACAACTTTTAAAGAAGCTACATTCCAATTTCGCAATCTACAATTCTCACAGTATTTCATACGATCGCGTGCGCATAACCTCTTAAATGTTATCGCGTGGTGTAAAATGCGAGCGGAAGCGATTTGATACGGTAATTAATCATCTTTATTGCTGTTCAAATATCATATAAGATTACATATCCTATGATAAACAACAATAAAGATTATGCAAGTTTTATGATGGTAAATAAAACTAAGTATAATTATTATCTTATTTAGCTGTGTGTTCGTTTACCGACTAAGATGAAAATCGTAGATAATTTACAAAATACACAGTTGTAGACTTAAAATGATATCACTCCGCTATACTCCGGGCGGGATTAAAATATCTGACTAACATTAATTTAAAGATAGTTAAATACTTAATAAAACATAATACAAATATAGGGCTGACTAATAATCTGCTCGAGAGCCTATTTGTCACAGATACAGCCCTAAAGAACTTTGACTACTTTAACACTTTGCAACACCTCCTTTGATTTGCACCAAACCCATAGTAATGGTGTGTTACATCGCGAACGTGCGCAAGATAATCCATGCGCATCGCCGAGCGTGAAAACGATACTTTATCGACGTTTTACATCGACAATCGGAGGAGATGTCGTTATTGTTAACTTAGGACGTAGATTGAGTTGTTTGATGGCATTTTTTTGCATGGGGTTGAAAGTAATGAAAAATTTATAAACCTACTAGCTGACTCGGCAAACGTTGTTCTGCCATATAAAATAAATTGAGATATAAACTATCCTATCTCTCAAGTTGGATCGAACTGCACATGGTGTGCGAATTTTATTATAATCGGTTAAGTGGTTTAGGAGTCCATTGAGGACAAACATTGTGACACGAGATTTATATATATTAAGATTAATTTTGACAGAATTATGATAACGTGACATTGAACTAGTGGAGATCTTCCAAAATATTACTCAATTTCTTGATTATAAGGACTAAATATCCGCCTCTTTTATTGAAATAGAAAATTTAGTTTTGAAATTAATTACTTTACGACTTATATAGTACATTAATTTAACGATCTATTCACAAAAGAATGAATGAATGAACCACAACAATAGATTCACTCGCTCTCATCTCCTGTAGGGCTGGACAGGCCACGATGTACTTTCACTAATAGTATACATAGTAGGTAGCTTCTCGAAGTTTTAAACTTTCTTATGTGCTTTTATACTGGTTTTGAGAAAGTTTCGTGTGTAGTTTTCTCGTGCTTATTCACGAAGATTTTCTATAAGTTACCCTTGTAATGTGAGGTGATTTTTATCCGTTTTCTATAATTTATTTACTGTCCTATATCATGAATGATACCTTGTGTGTGTCCTACTTTATATATGATAACATATTATAATTTTCCTTATTATCTTTCAGAATGCCTCATTGCAACAACGAAAATGTGGCTCAAGTCTCATAACTATCAATATATTCTTACATCATAACATAAAGCATACTTAATAAACTCATATTGTTATATAATACCAACGGACATTTAGTAATATCTTAATTATAGTTCAGAATTAAAGTACAACCAGTTGACATTGAAATAAAACTATTTTTAAGGATTTTATCGCGTTTATGAGCACTTTCTGCGTAGATCGGACCACAATCAACAATGAAATATGAGGGTAGCCCGTTTCTAACTATGACACCAGGACGTCAACCACCTCAGTCCTCCCGTGACCATGGTTGCTGTAAAGCAGCCGAAACGTCGGGAACGTAAAAACGAAAAATAAACGCGATAAAATCCTTAAAAATAGTTTTATTTCAATGTGTAGTATTCGCGTAAATATAAGAAATCAATATGACTATGACAACCAGTTGATTTAAATTAAACACCTCTATGCTATGGGAAAAAGCGTTATATCTAATGGTAAATATGATATGGAAAAAGTGATAATGTGAAATGAAGATGATATTGATTCAGGCCTACACCTGTCTGTGTAGCCAATACAAAAAGGCTAGTAAGACGCATCTGCATGAAAAAGTACTACCTAAGTAATTTTAAATCTTAGTAAAACACTCTCAACAGTGTTGCAATACCTACAACAAAAGACCGGAACTACACAAAGAGTTTGAAGCAAAAAGATCGAAACACGCTTGCTTCACCGCGCCGCCCGCGCCGGAAAAGCGGCAATTCCTAACAATCACGACAACTATTTACGTAAAAACTGAGATCAAAGATAGACACTCTTTTGCATCTACATAATATTATGACTGACTGACAAATTGGTTTTAGAATCAAATATTTTTTTATAAAAAATATTTGTCTATGTTTGTCATAGTTTTTATACTGGCTGATTGAGCTTCGATCCTGCGCTTCTTAAGCAAATTTCTAATCACTATGTGAAGTCAGAATTTCCATACGGCCATAGAAAAAAAAATTTTGCTCACCAATAAAACACAATTGTCATTTTGTTGCGTGCGAACAAAATGTATTTTTTTAAATCAACTTTGCGGGCATAGCGGCAGCCCCGCCAGGCATACCACCCGCCTGAAAGATCTTCCCTTTTCCGCTAAAATATCATGAAAAATGACGTCATAATAATATGACTTTGCTTGGCTTTACCACAATGCTAGTTTATTCTACGTCTCAATAATAATTATAGCCCACAGAGTGATCAACAAGACTCTAACCCATAATTTAGTATCGACGCCAATTATATGGTAAAAAATTATTATTTACCATAAAAATGTTGACTTTGGCCTACACCTACGCAAAATAGAGGCTGTATACAAATAATAAAACAATACCAGCCTTTTCTCAATCCCACTGTTGGGCACGGGCCTCCCTTTAATGCGAGGGGTAGCCAGAGTCGGCCACGCTGGCTCCGTGCGGGTTGGATCACTTCACACGTCTTTCGAGGGATTCTCTCAGAGATGCAGGTTTGATGAGGATCTTTTCAATCATGAGGTTTGTTGTTCGCACATGGAATCCAGAAATCTCAGAGGTGAGAGCTGGGGTTTGAACCTGTGATCCTCGCTACGGAGGCAAGCATTCTACCAACTTGTCTATCTATAATATTTGTTTATGGGTAATGATGTTTGGATGTTTAAAATTATCAATTGCTTTTTAGCCAAAACTGCGTGTGATACATACGGCTCATTTCTATATGCTCTTTGTCCAACAATATTAATTCAATGTCGGTATACAGCGTGATTCAGAAAGGTTATACTGCCATTTGATTTGCTTCTTTACCGCATTTGTGTCACAATTTCAATACTTCAATTTTTTTTTCAATTACTCAGAAGATCACAATTGTCCGTTTTTGGAGAGTATTCTTTTTTAATTCAAATCGCATAATGATTTCAAATGCGCTTAAGAATCGCAGGCTCCAATGATATCACGCTGTATATATGTATATGAAGTAAATAAACTTTATCTAATGGCGTCATCCTTATAAATATTTTTGGGTTGGGTCTCATTGAATTCGTTCTCAGGTCACGTTTTATTTTTTGTTGCATCGGAGATGCGAGCCACGTTAGGTACACAAAGACGCGATAATATAGTGGTTTTATTATAATAAAAAGATTCAATGAAACTTGTTTAAGGAATTGATATCTCTCTCCACACGGGCTAAACCCGTATCTTTGGAAGGCTTGCGCGGGGACATGGGCCCAAAACTTAGAGGCCCTTTTTGAGAATTTTAATGTTATGTTAGCCACCTGCTGGGGTCAACTGCTGAAAATGATAGCATAAACAGCGAATTGACAGCGGATTCAGCAGGCTATTGCTCCTGCAATAGTTCCTCCACCTGCTGAGGAAATAAAACCAAATGGTGAAACATGACTTTTCAAGTTCTCCCAAGAATTCCGGTAATTTGTCAGTAAAGTATCCTCCACTTTACTGATAGGGTTAGTGGGGGCTTATTACGTCTAGTCGGCGCATTAGGCCTGCATAAAATTTCATTGCATTGTTGTGAATTATTTGTTACATGACATTGGCGAAATACGTACCGTTGGGTGGATGAAGCCATTTTTAACCGACTCCAAAAAGGAGTAGGGCCTCATTACGATTATAATAATTTTTTTAATCGTAGAAGGACCGTCCTTTCTTTGTTTACTTAAAACAAACTCGATATTCGTCCATCATTAAGTGCAGGTATTTGGAAAGCAAAAACAAAATACGCAATCTGCAATTTTTTTAATCTAGCTTTTAATTACTCAAAATATTGGCAATCGTTAACGTAACTGATTGTAATACAACACGGTATTATGCATAACTAACTGAGTATTATAACGGCCGGTTATGAGCTAACTAACGGCCTATTAACCTAATGTTGATTTGCGACATTGTTTGTTGCACGTGTTATATAATGCGCGTGCGCAGATTTGGTCTGTTCGTGGCATTAACCGTGAAAAGGTGTGGTGCCATTGACAGCGGATTAATTAAATCGCTGGCTACGTGTAGTTACAGCATCCGGCCGTAAATATTGCACGTTGTGCGTTAGAAAGAGACTATATATACTAGAGTCAAGATTGAAAGAGACGACGCTCTACAAAGCTGTAAGTTTTTCTATTGCCGATGTGCAATATTTATGGCCGGGTGCTGTAATATACTATTTGAACATGATATTAACGATAACGACCCATATTTACACAGGTCTAAAGTATAACATTCCGTGATAGCGTTTCATTAGACACCTGCATTTCGATACGAACATTGACAAGATTTTAAGGATGGTATTTTTTTATCGACGACAAAAAGGAGAAGGTTTATAACTTGACACGTAATTTTTTTTTAACACGGTCAAACTGAATCGAAAGAAATTTTACGTATTATATCCTCTCAATTGAAATCGATAGGTCATTCACATAATATAGTTCTAATCAAAGACGTATTGCAGTATCTGTTGCTCAATAATTTCACTGAAAATGTCAAGTCGTATGACCTAACGTTTCCGTGCGAAAATATTACATCTGCCTTCCATAATACGTTATATAAACATTACATGAGCTGATGACCTTTCAGGTATGTACTTAGCACTACATTATTCGCTTTCATATATATTAATAATAATATCGCCAGACGAACACACCAAAAAACCAAAACCAAGTAATGTTTGTTTTATGGGTACTATACCAGGGATTGGGGGTGAACCCAATACTTATAGCTTGGGAACCAATATTCATTGGCATTACACAATGTCTGTCCCAACCAAGGACTCCTAGCGCGGACGACAAGGTCACAGCTGAGCTAATCCCGTAGTCAACATACTATGGTTAAAACTAAAAATGTTACCATCATCCATCATTAAGATCTGGTATATAGTTTATGGATTTAAGAATGGATTTAAGAAAATATAAATTAAATGGATTTAAGGATGGATTTAAGAAAATATATATTAAAAAAACTGATTATCATTTTGCCTTGACCGTAAGGTAAGCTTGACCATATCCGCTGTAGTAGTGTGTTAAACGCTCCGCTTAATACAATTCTCGCTGCAACTGCGCCCCCACCCTTATATAAATCACACTCGTACTCCTACTCCTAAATGGTCATACGGTTAATTTAATTACTAGAACAGTTATTATTTAACAAAGTCAAATATTTGTACATTGTTACGTTTTTACTTTGTAATGAAGGAGGCTTATTAAGAATAGTAAAACTTTTGTATCTTCACGCTCTTTTGCATTATTGGGTGGGTAGACTTGCGACAAACACTGAATACTTTTTTTTTTATTGCAATATAGGCAAGTATTTGATCTCGATCTCACCTGATGGTAAGTGACGATGAGATCTACGATGTAGTATACTTGCCTAGAAGGTACCTGTTCACTCTCGACTTGAAAACACCCAGATTGTAGTCAACGGGGAACAAGGGCGCCGGTAGCGTGTTCCATTCCTTGGCAGTTCGCACGATGAAAGTAGAAGCAAAACGCTTAGTGCGTACCGAAGGAATGTCCACAGTGTACGGATGACACTTGTCCGTGCGTCTTGTCGACCGACGATAGAATGGAGATACTATATACTATGTAATAGTTTAATATAATATGCATGACGACCTGATTAGCTCAGTGGATAGTGACCCTGCCTTCTAAGCTGAGGGTCCCAGGCTTGAATCCTGGTAGAAACGAACTTTGTGTGATGAGCACAAATTTTAAGCACCGAGTCATGAATGCTTAATATCTATATAAATATTATATACTGGGCTCGGCCCCAGTCCATTGTACGGTACTGATTATACAAGCGTTAGGTTGGTGTGGGACCATATAGTTGGTGTGTTCGTATGGCGATATTTATTATTATTAATCTGAGGATCCCGGTTGGAATTCCGGTAGGAACGAACATTGTGTGATGAGTACAATTGTTTGTACTCGAGTCATGAATGTTTAATGTCTATGTAATTAGTTTATACTGGGTTCGTCAGTAGAAATCCGTCATAGCCCGCTGCCTCCCCGGGGCTTACTGATATCAATGAGGACTCGCCCACAAACAAAAGGATCTACACCTTCCGATTCTATCCTAATTGGTGTATGAAATCGGATAATGTGTAGCGCAATCGGACATCCTAAATTAGGACTATTGCCCTACACTTAACCCATTTCATGCGACAACTAGGATCGGATAGGAAGGTGTGGATCCTGATTAAGTGCCACTTAATATAAGAATTATTTCGCACGTAAAGAAAGTCCGGATAAGATGTTGTGTTTTCATTATCTCCTTATATTTTTTGCAATCCTAGTACTTTTTAGGTCTAAGTCTTTTATCTTTATTTACTCATTAATAGACACTGAACAAGCGTTGGTACGATTCAAATAGATACAGGACTATTCAAAAAACAAGCTTTTGTATTATTTTACGACTTAAGTAGACTTGTTTAGTTAATATTTTCTACTTGGGAATGTGTGACTGGTTCTGAAGAAAACGTTGGTATAGGCGCGCCGCGTGAGTCAGAGAGTCATTCAACATCCTTATATGTTTAATATGGTTATGAGAATAACCGTTACTTATTCCGTATTCGCCAAATAAGATGCGAAACGTAATAATATCGATATTAACGTTGAGCTGTAAATGTAAATCGTTAAGTAGAGTAACTTGGTCGAGTGTGTACATTGAATGATTTTGAGTATACATAAACATAGATACCTAAACTATTTTCATTACCGTACGTCAAGTGCGAGATTATTCGTAAGCTAACCGTATAGTTTATAGTCTACCGTATTAAGACATTTTTTATGGAGAGTTGAACAGCGCCTCTAGCGAGCGGTATTTAAAACTTTCGATTCTCCATACAAAATGTGCTGTCAGCGCCGAGTGGCCCGCGCTCGAATCCCAGTAGGGACATACTTTGTGTGATGAGCAAGAATGTTTGAACCTGAGTCATGGATGTTTAACATATATATAAGTTTAACCTCAGTCCATTGTACGGTACCCATAATACGCGCGTTGCTTAGTGTGAGTCTGGGGTGTGTTCGTCTCGATTTTTTTTTATTATGGCATAAATAGTAAATAAAACTGACCTCACTCACAACAGGCATTACCACCATTTTTTAAATCATGTATACATTACATTACACATTATACGTAATTCAAAATTATTAACACATATTATCCAGTTTTAGAAGGTTGTTGAGTAAGGACAGATAAGATAGACATGCATTATGTGGTATTGAAAAGCCGCCTAAAGGTATGCTAATTTTGAATGATTGAAGTAATTAAGATCAATGCAGTGTACATAATTCAAAGTAGATCGTATTACATTAAAGCTTTATTGCAGTAATTATACGCTAATCATACTTAACTGCCTAACTTCATAAATACCAAATGTTTGTGTACCCAGTACGTCGTTTGCGAGATTATTCGTCAGCTAACTGTATACTTTATAGTCTACCGTGTATAGACATTTTGTATGGAGAATTGAAAGTTTTAAATACCGTCCGCTAGAGGCGCTTTTCAATAGAAATATTATGCCGTACTAAGCGAATTATTTTATATATAATTAATTAATAATGTATTATTTTAATGTCGGCTGGCCATTTTAAAAACAGATTCAAGGCGAGTAATAGTTGATTGGCTTGTTGCATATATTACTGCCTACCCACTGTCAAGCTGTCAGTACTTTATTAGTGTTAATTTGATTGTTACTTTATGCTTATTTAGAAATAAACTAGCGGTCCCACCGAACTTCGTACCGCCTCAGAATCAAATGTATGAGAAAATGTATTAACTTTATTATTAATTTTAGTGATATTTTTCCATGTTTTAATTTTAATTATTCTGCCATATTAAAAAAAATCGAAGATCATAAAAATCTACCGACACGTTCTTGAGTTACAAATGGTTTGACTAACACGACATTATTATATATATATATAAGATATAAGATTATATGCAATTTGGTTGTTCAAGATTAGTATTGAGTTAATCGATTCGTTGTACCGAGCTCGAATACCACAAAAAAAAATCTAAAGCCAGAAGAATGTATCAAAAACATTGCTGATAAATCTGAATATATTACTACACACAGAAATATATCAATACACAAACGATATTTCTACGATATTATGACTCTGACTAGTGCTTCGAATATTGCGGTCATAATGATATATTTGTATGTATATCTACCATTAGCATACAATACAGTTATAGCCTAAGTTGTCCAGCGGTGGGCGTTGGGCAAGGAAGGACAAACCCACAGATCGTTAGCCGCTCTACATAGTTATTTTAGGTAGACGTTATTATTGCGAATTATTTTAGAAACTCGTTTGGACTTATTAGTGTTAACTTAACAACAAAACAATAGCAGTCATAGCGAGGTTGGTAGAACGCTGGCCTCGGTAACGAGGATCGCAGGGTCAAACCCCGGCTCGCACCTCTGAGATTTCTGGATTTCATGTGCGAATCTCATTTTCAACCACGATTATCACTTGCTAAACGGTTAAGGAAAACATCGTGAGGAAAACTGCATGTCTGAGAGAACCCCTCGAAAGATGTGTGAAGTCCGCATTGAGGGGAGGCCCGTGTCCAGCAGTGGGACATTAAAAAGGGCTGGTATTATTATTGTATTATATTATCAATTAATGCTGTATGCAGGTTCAAATGTTAGTATGTTAGTATATTAATTATATCCCTTTGTATTGTATGTATTTGAAGTTATGTATATTAGCCTGCTCGGTGATACTACACTAACATATGGAATTTCATAACGAAAAGTTATACGAAATTGATGTTAAAATTGTTGCTAAATGCCTTCTCCGCTGTTACTAAACGATTTCACACTATTCGCTAATAATTTGCCATTTTAGCTGCACGAGGCAATATTGTCTGACCTAACCTAACATACAGATTCGTAACACTTAAATTGTCCTTTAATAGTCTTAGAAGCGACTGAGTATTCGGACTTTATGAACATCAAATTAGTTATTTTACTAGTATTTTTATTGATTCCTTAGTCCAGCCCTCTATAAAGTATCCTTTACTAAAAATGATGGCTGCTCAAAACTAAAATATTCAAGGCTAGATTCGAACCTAAAGCTTCTGAATCCTGTTCGAATAGCATTCAATCAACTTAATTATTATTATTATTCATTCTATAATTTGCTCATTCATTCAGTATTTCGTTCACTCATTTATTCAATTGCTGCTGAATTTTTATGAGCTCTACTTTCTAATCAGAATGCTCTAGTTTAAAAATATTTTAAAATACAAATTTACTAGCTTGGTACAAGTATCAGATAACTTATATTAAGTTTACTGTCCGTTGGCCTGTCACATTGAAACTGTTACATAACTTCTGGTCGAGTAACTTATGCAATACAATACCTACAGTTAACGATAACTGAGCATAAGTAATGGCATTAAATACCAGTTAAATGGACACTCGGTAACTAAATAATAGCCTCCTTATTAAAGTTTAAGTAAAGCTTGCTAAATGTTTTAAACTATATTTCTAAGTCAAAGTCAAATCGTTTATTTCGTATAGGCCTACGGGGGCACTTACAAATTGTCATTACCATTTTTTTTTCTTAACTCTACAACCGGATCGGAACGCGACCTCAACTGAGAAGATCCGGCGAGAAACTCAGCGGCTTGTCTTTTATTTTCAAAGTCATTATTTTTACAAGCAAAAAAAAGACTAACGCCGAATAAAGAATCTTATTAACTTGTGTGATTTTTCTTAAATACATAAAAGGTCTAGCGATAATAAAAAAAATATAAGGCGAAAATATATTAACAAAAACCTTACCTTATTTGTATTCTCATATATTTCATGAGTGACGATCATCTCACGAGCTACGCAGTAAAGAAAAAATGTGTAAATACACATTTGTTAAATACATAAACGTGATCAGAATGAATTTAGAATAATGAGAAGAAGACTCATTGAAATAAAACTAATCTCACGAATTTTATCGCGTTTATTTTATGTTTTTCCTTTCCCGACGTTTCGGCTGCTTTACAGCAACCATAGTCACGGGAGGACTGAGGTATTTGACGTCCTAGTGTCATAGTTTGAACTGGGGTACCCTCATATTTAATTGTCCCTTGCGGTCCGATCTACACGGAAAGTGCTCACAGTGTCTTGAGGTCTTGCAATGGTGCACTTGGTATTGGATTTAATTATATTTATTACTGGATTCCAAGCGAAGAAGACTCTTTAAATATTTTTCAGGATTTTTTTTAAACCTTATATTATAAAGGCATACTCACAATGTTCACGCACTATTATTCTGAACTAGTATTTACGCTCTGAACCACCAACATGCCTTACTACTCTATCATGATATAAATGCACACGGCTTATCATTTTTTTCAACTCTTGCGCATTAGGTCATGGGAGCGACCGCGTAGCACACTGAGTGATGTAGAGACACCGTGATGTAGAGACACCATGATTTCTAGTTCAATGTAAGAATATTTTTTCGCGTCTAATGTATTTATTTTTCTAAAAAGGTCTAGTCGCGTAAGACGTTCGAATCACAGCACCGAGTTGCGGGTTCGATTACCGTCTAGGCAACGGAATTGTGTTTGCGTAATTTGCTCTATATAGACTGAGTGCTACTGAGATCGTGACGAATCTATGTTACGATTCCTATATACAAGCATTTCATAGATTGGTACCATACAGATGAATTGTTTGTTAGGTGGTATGTGTTATAATTACTTCTACAATAAGAAAATGCATAATGCCTGTGTTGTTGGGTCGACTTGGCGAAGGCACTGCCGTGCCCCTAGATTGTCCACCCAAAATGTAATAATATTACGTTCGTATTCTATAAAAAATATGTTGTAATTCAGAGACAATCGCATAATAATTTAATTAATTATTATATATCAATTTATTCATAAAGGCGCTTAGATTAAAGTTCATTATTATTTGAGTGTATAATAAAATAATAGGATGTTTTTAGATTCAAATATCAAGGCGATTGTCCTAATATATATACAATATCATGGTCACACAGTGATGTCAAGTTTGGATGCGCAGGCTTCGCCCGACACGGCACTCTGCTTATGATCATCCATTGTTCTACGGAAAATTAGTGATGGGCGATAGGAAGTATCGACAAATAATAATAATAAATAGTTTTCCAAACATTTACTTTAATAAGTGAGTATTAGGTGCAGTAGTAAGTTTACTTATATAGCAATATAGTATATGTATTTTTTAAATAATAAATGCTCTTCTGTTGCAACAAGGGAATGGATTCACAAAACAATTCGTCAATAAATATGTTCATAAATTATTTGTATCATAAATATATAACTCGTTGCTCACGGATATTAGACGAACTAGTTTTTGTATACATAAATAGCGAACAGCTGTTACTACAAATATCTTGTATTGTTGTCGATACGGCCGGTAAAAAATATCGAAAGTAATGTAATAAAAGGTTACAAGGACCGCATGAATCGGCATTGATCCATTATCTATTGTAGAACAGGCGAAAGGAAAAAAACGTGAGATTATTTAAAAAATACCTACACTATTTTGTACAACTGTTTTTTTTTATAATTTCGAAATCTATTACCTTATAGACAAAGTAATTTAATTGTTCATTTCTGAATGAACACTACTTTATAAAGATCTATTTTTCACTATGTTTTATCTATTTGCTAAATTGTATTTATAGTTAAGGTTGTATATATAGATCCATGTTTGTTTTCATAATTCATATTTCCATACGAAATATTGTATATTTATTAATTCAACAATCAAACACCCAGGATTTCATACCCTTAACTATACTATAGTTTTTTATGTGAGGTATCGATATTTTTCTAAACGATCCCCATCACTAAATCGGCACCCACAAACAACTCGTATGGTGTTTAAAAGTATTCCACCGTTACATCAAGTGTATTTGTACAAGCCACCGCGCAAGTTAATACTCATGCTAATGTAAATCTACATAATTGGCGTACTTACTTTACTCCATAGGTGTACACCGCTCATGTTTTCATTGCTTTTAAAAAGACGATCGGGCTTACCTGAAAAAGAAAACCAAAAAAGTTGAAAGTGGAAGCTTAAAAAAATTGTAGGAAATATTTTTTTATTTTTTTTTTATTTATTTATTTTATTACATTATAAGCAAGTATTTGATCTCGATCTCACCTGATGGTAAGTGACGATGAGATCTACGATGGAGCATACTTGCCTAGGTAGGAAGGCGGCAGTAGATAGAGACGCTACATTCACTAGGCACATGCAGCGCAACTGATCTGACCCGCCATCCATGAATGGCAGCACCGAACATCATGCCGGAACACGGCTAGGCCGCTTGGCGACATGGCTTTGTTCAGTGGGTGGTGACTAGCCACGGCCGAAGCCTACCACCAGTAGAGTTGTCACCTGGTTGGCACCACCCAGGGTCACGTGTAGGGTATCTCGAGGGTACTTAATTCTCCTACGGACGAAGGTGACTCGACCCCAAAAATTTTGATCGACATATCGGAATTCTGCCTTGCGTCCAATCACAAATGCGCTTAAGAAGCGCCGCGCCGGTTCACAGACTAGTAAACCCTTTTTAAATTTATTAAAAAAAAAAACAGCATGTTCTGTGGAACAAACTATAGCTGCTAGTCTCACATGCGAATGCCCGAGGAATCGTAATTAGTCGGCCGTCCAGTTCCAAGTATAGGTCTTAGAGTCATCCATATAAGATGGCTCTACGTCGGCTATGGTCCGTGTCAGTAGGATGGTGGATCCGGTGTTCTTGTGATAGCTCGCCCTGAATCTGTCTTACTGTAGAATAAATCCACTCATAATTGAATAATAATAATAATATCGCCAGACGAACACACCAACTATACGGTCCCACAATAAGCAACGCTTGTATTATGGGTGCCGTACGATATATACAATACTTATATAGATATTAAACATTCATGACTCGGGTACAAATATTCGTGCTCATCATACTATGTTTGTTCCGACCAGCAATCGAACCCGGGACCATTGGCACAGAAGGCAGGGTCACTACCAACTGCGCTAATCAATTTGAAGCTATACCTCGGTCAGAATTCTCAGTTGAAGTAATAATAGTTATAGTAAGTGACCTAATTACCAACAAAAAAAATATTTTGTTTTTACACTGATTGGCATTACTATATAGCAACCAAGTCCTTTTATTAATTTTATTTAAGTAGTATTTATGGTTTATAAAATATTTTTTTATTAGAACAAGCTAGCTAGCGTTCTTAGATTGCGAGACATTAAAGTATATTTAGTGACCCGGATTCATTGCTACCGAGTGTAGAACTGATATTTGATTATTGGAACCCCAACACTATAATTTAACCATAAAACACTTTCAGCAATATAAATATTTTCCGCTCCATTCCATAGATACTTATAATTTTTTTTTATTGCTACATTTTATTCCAACCAATATACATAAAAATATCTTCGTAAATGTATAGGATATTTTCGAGAAAAAGCGTGTAGAGCATTTGAAATATGTAATAGAGAACCCATGGCGGACGGACGCAGCTCTATCAAGAACTTTCTAAATCCTTTTTAGTGAGTCGCAAAACTAGTTTTCGTGTTGTCGATGCGAAGACGGACGTACGCGCTAGCGATGTTGAATAGCTGCCTTATTGCTATACACTTTCTATTGTTTATTAAAAATGGTCAGTTGGCACATTCGTGCGACCAAAATTGATGCAAGTACTCATTAATCATTTCACATTCATAGTGTGTCGTGATGACAATTTAAGAGCCAACCTGTGCATCGCAGCGCTACCAAATTAAAAAGGGATGACATGACGTACTTCCGCATGTGATAAACAGCGACAGAGATAATGCCTGCGCGCTTACATTAAAGCGCCGAATCGCATAATTGTTATTAATAAGAAAACCACTAAATCAATTAACAATAATCTATTATTGATTTCTTATATTTACGCAAATAGGTACTACACATTGAAATAAAAATTATTTTACTGATTTTATCGTGTTTATTTTATGTTTTTACGTTCCCGACGTTTCGGTTGCTTTACAGCAACCGTGGTAACGGGAGGACTGAGGTGTTTGACATCTAAGTGTCATAGTTTGAACTGGAGTTTGAACTTAATAATCTATTATAAAATTATCGCATCTCATTTCGTAAAGAGAGAAGAGGAGAGAAGACCTTATATCTAAAATTAAACGCAATCTCTCAACAGCTTCCTCTCACCTGTTACTATATATGACGTCATCTCTTGTCACTTGTCTCTATCTTATGAAAGACACAGACAAAGTAAGAAAATCTAGATTTCAACATACTAAACACCAACATAATTGTTTTGGTATTTAGTTATACATAAAGTCAAAGTTAAATCATTTATCCCGTAGAGGCCTACGAGGGCACTTACAAATTGTCATTAAAAAAAAAATCTTAACTCTACAACCGGATAGGAACGCGACCTCACACTAGGAAGATCCGGTGACAAAATCAACGGGTTTGTCTTTTTTTACAAAATATTTTTTTTACATTTTTTTTTAATAACTATGTTTATTAAAAAATCAATTAAGCTCCAGTGGGTTGCCATGCGAGGCGCACACAAAGCAGCAAATCAACAGCCCTATTCATGCTTCAAATCATTTGATCGCTCTACCTGACACAAATACCGATCCTAAACAAGAACTGGTCCATATTATTCAGATTAATGGCTTTTAAATCAAATACCGGCTCGACTGAGAGACTTGTGGTCTAATTACTTATTAAATTCTACATAAAGTTTAACGATATTATCTAACAGAATAAGAACACTGCAATCAAGAAAAGTAATTTGTAAATATGGGAACCATGTAGCCATTAACTTGTAATTATATACTTAGAGTTAGTGCTTATTTTGACCAGCTACTAAAGTCTGCCTAGCCGTTCCTACATTGTTCTCACATACCCATAGCAATGTACTGCTCAAAAATGTAACGGATCTTTTCAAAAAGTACAACCATGGAGTTTTTTGCCCGTTCTTCTCCATAGGAACGGCATTCCGAACGGGTTGTAAAGTTGTAGCTTAAGTTGTAAAGCTTGAACCTGTGCTCCTTAAGATCATATTTTGTAACCATTATGTGAAGTCAGATTGAACCTGCACACCTTGTTATGAAGGTACCGTTCGACTTGAAACAACCAACTTATTATTCACAAATATCTCTTAATTAGAAATCAGATACTTGACATAAATATCCGCAAAAATCCGTGTCGAAGCGATCTGGCGTCGACCGCGAAGGTCAAGGTTTTCACTGTTGACCTTGGGATCATCTTCATCTTCATTTGTTAACCAAATCGGTGTGGCGCGCCCTGGCCTCTGACGTCTGACATTTCTCTAAGAAACTTGTTTCATATAACACGGAGTTGGTGAATAGTTATACAACATGTTATTTTGTTTTGGGGACGAATCGTTATCAACCTTTAAGTCAGATAAAGCCTCCCCGAGATGGTCCATATTTAGAACAGCGACTTATAGAAAGCTTGCGCGCTTAGATTAACGCGCTGAATCGAATAATTGTTATCTATAAGAAAACCATGTTATCAATAAAAAAAGCTTCGCTACTGAAATCGAGAATATATTCAAATGTCATCTTAAAATATTTTAGGTATTTCGAGATCTGACCAAAAATATGCGAGCAACGAAGAGTTTACGGTATTTTTATAAAGTTATCTTATAGCACGTTTTCACTTTTAGTTTTAAGATTATGAGTTCTAGTTTTATATGCCCAGAAATGTATAACTTAGTTCTGATTGATACTGAGACCTAGATCGATAAAGATCACTGAAAAGCACAGACAGACCCTTGATTCAACAGCCTACAGTCTGGAAGTATGGTGTAGGGTGCTATAAGGTCATACGCTGTTTAATTTATAATACCCCTGCATGTTATTTAGCGTGTAGTATTATACAAGGCGTAACAAAAATAGTGTAAAATATTTGAAGGGGCTAACAAGTAGGTCATAACGATCACGTTTATGTATACAATATATGTGTTATCAGTGTTTGATTGGATCTGAGAAAGCGAGCCAGTACTGTTTAACTGCGCACTTAGTACGTAGTGTTACATTTTAAAAATTTAAAATAATTTGATTATATCTTCGGGAATTTGATCTTTATAGCCTACCTTTTACTGGTGGTAGGCTTCGGCCGTGGTTAGTCACCACCAAGCGGCCTAGCCGTGTTCCGGCATGATGTTCGGTGTTGCCATTCATGGATGGCGGGTCAGATCAGTTGCGCTGCATGTGCCTAGTGAATGTAGCGTCTCGATCTACTGCCGCCTTCCTACCTAGGCAAGTATGCTCCATCGTAGATCTCATCATCACTTACCATCAGGTGAGATCGAGATCAAATACTTGCCTATAATGTTATAATAATAAAAAAAAAACCCTACCGATGGACCCGTTAAATCTATTATATACCTAGTAGAATTGTGTTGAGACAAAGTGAACGGATCGACGTTTTTGCCTCGTCCTTGAAACATCTTTACGTATGGTCTGTTGCGGCCGATGCTATCTTCAAAAGATATAAAACGCAACTCCTATGTGCTCTTCTGTCTTATATGATATACAATATTGGTAGATCAGAGGGGTAGGCAGAGGTACACAAATGTTTCCGCACATTTTATATAATACCAGACCTTTTAATGTCCCACTGTTGGGCACGGGCCTCCCCTCAATGCGAGGGGGCACATTTTATACATGGTCTTAATGTACACGACCCGATTGGCAAAGTTGGTTGTGTGCTTTCTGTGCTTTGGTTCGAGTTCGATTCCCGACCAATAGATATTTTATACTTAATTAATTGTTTTTTGGGATCACCCCCAGTCTATTGTACGGTACCCATTATCGAAGCGTTGCTTAGTTTGGGAACGTACAGTTGGTGCGTTCGTCTGGCAATATTATTATCATTTAATAGCTTAATAGAAAACTGAACTGAATGGTACGAGAAGAGAGAAGAAGGCGTAAGAGGTAGATGGCTGAAATTACATCAAAATTTCAACGAAAATGCGTATAGAAATCTGTCTAGCACTTTGCGAAGTTAGAAACGGACATTTATAACCTCATTTTTGCGTCGGGTATAATAAAGAACCGCTTTCTTTACTTCTACGGTATCTCAGATGATCTCTAAAGGAAATTAAGTTGCATACTAGTGCATATGCTCAGTAAAATTGTATGACTACGTACTAAGAAAATATGTATTCACAAAATTGCTAACTGTTCTTAATTAATTAATAAATTAAATTAATTCTTTTCCTTCCTGCCAAAGGTTGCCTGGAAGAGATTGCTTTATAGCGATAAGGCCGCCTTTGTGCACACTTTGAATGTTTTAATATATATTTTTTTGTTTGTATATTGTATTTCTAATGTGTGTGCAATAAAGAATATCTTATCTTATCTTATCTTATCTAACTATCTAGTATATGCAACTGGTTAGCCTTTATATACCTGCTTTGTCATTTTCACAAACAGTGGAGAGACAAAAGTTTTATTAATATTTTATATTCATTTTTCCTTTTATAAACTCGTATCTAGTTTTTTATATCATGGTTTACTTGCAAATAAAAGTTAGATTTTTTTTTTCCCTATACGTACACACCAACTATACGGTCCCACTTTAAGCTTAACGCTTGTGTTATGGGTACCGTACAATAGACTGACGGCGAACTCAGTATATAATACTTATATACATATTAAACATCCATGACTCGGGTACAAACATTCCTGCTCATCACACAAAGCTGTGTCTCTACCAGGATTCGGACCCGGGACCCTCGGCGCAGAAAGCAAAGTCACTACCACTGCGTTTATCAGGCCGTCAAATTAGATTAGATTTGGAGTTTCCTTTTTTTTTCTTTAATTAAACCTTCAGCACTTTTGTTATTGAAGTTTGGTAAAAGCATGTAGGGGGAGAGAATAGGATCGCGCTGTCTCCGTCGCACACTCGCTGTCTTATGGCAGCGACGTCATTACCCAGTATCTCTGCACTGTTTTTATTGTATCTGATCGGAAACTTAGAATTTCTTTAGTTTTTAACACTTTTCGAGTTATTATGACTTATTTTTCACTGTTGGTAATCGTAAAACATAATTTATAAAATCTTGCAAGAAAATAACAGGCTCAACTCTATTTACATTGCACACGTGTAGTCTTGAAACACGTTTTAATCATATAAAAGCTCTATAATAATGCTTTTTTTCCCTTTACATCAACAGCAGTCGTATACGTGCGTAAAATTTCTACTCGGCGACCTTGATTTGCGAATCGAAAGTAGTACTAACCGGACATTGGACCAGCACTTGGTGTGGCTTTGTCACACCATAGAGCACCTTACTAAGGTGACGTAGAGTTCATTTCACCATTATAATGGATCGCTAGAGTAACACTTAACACCATAGTTCCGCCATAGGTGTAATAAGTACTGATGAGATTAGAAAGAGGTGCTTTGCCTCTATGGTTTTCCTTGGAAAGCTAGTAGAGATAAGAAACTGTGTCTGAAAGTTACAGCATAGAGCTTGAAGTAAAATCACAGTAGTCTCTTTGTCGATAGATATCCGCTTAGGACTAAAACTCAACTCAAAATAACTCAAAATTTAAAGGAAATTTATTTTCAAGTCAAAATATCTGTGTTATGTTATTCTTTATAGACAACAATTTTACCCACGTTTTACAGCACGTCAAGTGCGCGCTAACTGTATACTTTATAGTCTACCTTATTTAGACATTTTGTATGTAGAATTGAAGAGCGCCTCTAGCGGACGGTATTTAAAACTTTGCGGCCTCTCATAGGCCTTCATAGTTCGTACGATCGATTGCCAATCAGGACAACCTAATAGTTCGATAAGAGTCTGGTAAGCTATGTGTCAATCATGTACCCCAAGGTAGCGGTTATACCATCAATCCATGGCGTTTAGCGACAGATCGAGTAGAGGCACGTAACGGAGCCCCATCTAACGGAAGGCCGGGCCGAGATCACAGTATGTCCATGAGATGCATTTATGCTGATTCATGTATGCGAGGCTTTATTTCGAGGTGAAGTATCTACTTATTTAAAAAGTAAAAACGGCGTCACCATGATAGTTGTGTTGCCAGTGTAATGTACTTACATTTTGTGTATTTTTTTTATTGTATAGCTATGGTACATATCTAGTCCACCACGCTGGCCCAGTGCGGGTTGGCGGACTTCACACGTCTTTCGAGGGATTCTGTCAGACACGCAGGTTTCCTCACGATGTTTTCCTCCACCGTTTAGCAAGGGATAATTTGCACACGAAATCCAGAAATCTGAGATATCCGAGCCGGGGTTTGATCATATAATATCTGTATTGTATGTATTTTTTTTATAAAAATCAGCTCCACATATCCTCATATCCTCAGAACGATAGGGGCTCAAATCAAAAATAATTTTTTTAGGAAATCGCAATCAAAGATCTTTCGAACTGAACGGGGAGGGCGAAAAGTACCGGTGTCAAAGAGACGGAAATATAATAAGCTTTTTTTATCATAAAAACACCTTTGTTTTAATATTCATCGGATGGAACATACATTAAAACCATAATCTTGAAGCACAATTGTGAATTCATAATTTTGAGTTGAGAATATCGAGCAATATCGTTCTGGGGTACGATATTACTATATTATATAAAAAAATATTTCACTTTTAATAGCAAGGATGATTTCCGTAATTCACACTGCATGATCACAGCATTGAGAAACGACTCTCAGTTTCTGTTGCAATTGCAGCAATTGCAGCAATTAATGCATGTTGCGCAGGCGCATGTCGTGAGATTAACAGGCGTGAACATCTTCACGGACGCTTGGGGGTGAGGGTGAGTGGACGAGCACTTTAAGTGTTGTAAGTTTTGTATTATAAAATACCTTGGTTTTATTGGTAAAAGCATTTTGCACGCTGAAAAAAAAACTATATTAATAGGACTTTTATTTAATTGCCCGTCCATGTATTTACCGGTATTCTGAACTTAGTCCAGAGCTATTTCATTACGATTTATAAAAGAATCTACTATATTAATAAGTATTTTATTTAATTGCCCGCCCATCCATTTACTGGCCTTCTGAACATAGTCCAGAGTTCTTTTTCATTAAGATTCATCGATTTACTATACTTGCGGTAAGATTACTATCAGGACGTCAAGTGCGAAATTATTCGTAAGCTAGCCGTATACTGTATAGTCTACGTATTTAGACACATTGTATGGAGAATTGAAAGTTTTAAATACTGTCCGCTAGAGGCGCTGTTCAATTTGCCTTACAATGTGTAACTCTAAATACGTAAACTATAAACTGTACAGTGAGCTTACGATTAATCTCGCACTTTACGTACTAAATGAAATTGAAAATATTTTCTGTACAGAATACGAATAAGATGTGATTAAGTTACAGAACGTCTTTAAATTTAAAAATATATATATGTGCACCGCTGATTGAAAATTATCGACCGTCCGTTTTAACATGTGACAACAAAATAATTGGTAGTTACTAGTTGCCAAACGGAACCGAACACGCACTAGTTGCGAGGAAAGCTGGCCTCATTCCGTTAGCGCCATTAACCTGTATTAACCCACTGGACCAAACAGTACAATTCTGTTTTTCACTATTTTAGTGTATACAGGCGGTAAGTGGCTTAGTAACGAACACTGGATATCAGGGCTTCAAGTCCTGATTCTGGACCCCTAGAGATGGAATTTTCCGGCGACCTTTTTCCGGCGAGATTTTTTTAAATAATAACAAGTGAATTCGTAAAGGGGAGGCCTCTGTACAGCAGTGGGACATAATGTAGGCAAAAAAAAACCTTTTTTTTTTCTTTTTTTATTACATTATAGGCAAGTATTTGATCTCGATCTCATCTGATGGTAAGTGACGATGAGATCTACGATGGAGCATACTTGCCTAGGTAGGAAGGCGGCAGTAGATCGAGACGCTACATTTACTAGGCAGCGCAACTGATCTGACCCGCCATCCATGAATGGCAACACCGAACATCATGCCGGAACACGGCTAGGCCGCTTGGCGACATGGCTTTGTTCAGTGGGTGGTGACTAACCACGGCCGAAGCCTACCACCAGTAGAGTTGTCACCTAGTTGGCACCACCCAGGGTCACGTGTAGGGTATCTTGAGGGTACTTAATTCTCCTACGGACGAAGGTGACTCGACCCCAAAAAAGCTATGTTTCCATAGAAATAATTCTGAAAACGTTGTTGTTTACTTCGTGAAAATAAAGTTGTATTAAAAAAGGTACTACTACACTATGAATTTTTACCACTGCGTTAATACTCTACTAGTTGTGGCCCATAAGTTTTAATTATTTATTTTGATTCGCTCTTGTAATTTTTACCACTGCGTTAATACTCTACTAGTTGTGACCCATAAGTTTTAAATGTATATATGTTTTTTTGTTTAATAAATTATTGGTAATTCTGACTCAGTGTTGCCTGATTGGGTATTTTTTTCGCAATTCTGGGTAAAAATTTTGGCTCTGGAGAAATTTTGGAGAAATGAAATTCTTGGAGAAAAAAAAAATACCATGGAGAATTTTGGGTAATTTTTAGTTTCAGTGGGATTACCTGTAGGATGACCACAACGCATTTTACGAACGCACCCGTTAAACCATCTCGTTCATTCATTCATTCTTTTCACTCTGCTTTTTCTCCCTTTGTTATATCATACCCGTCATACCCATTCAGTGGGGATACGTAACGTAAAAAAAAAAAAAAAAGGTCATTCTGCTGCTTCAGTTTGGAAATTAGAACAGTATTTCAAGGAAAAAATAAGAAAAAGGCAAAAGCTAAGCCGATATTATTAACTTTTTGCCTTTGGGTAAAACTCAAGCAAATTGTATCATTTTGGAGAAAAATAATTTCAAATTTGGGTATAAATAGAAAAGCACATCTGGCAACACTGTTCTGACTGGACACTTTTTACTTTCGTGGCACCTTCAAGACCTGGGAGCCACAGCCTCCCACAGTATCAGGCTATTCAGGGTGAGCTTTCTCAGGTACTTAGTTTTGAGAACACTAGACTAAGTAGAAATTATGTCAATTAGCCTGACGACTTCGTTCTGGTCACAATCCATCGGCAAAAACGGGTCCCAAAATTATTATGTGTATGGTCCCAGTAAGAACAGAATAACAAAACAAGGTACTTTATTAAAAGTTAACAAGCTTTTAAATCTCCAATTATATCAAAACGTTGTCTAAATGTCTACAATACAGAATACAGAATATACATCATGTGCCCAGCCTCTTATGATTACAGATAATAGGAATCCAGTTTCAATTTGAATATCTCATTTATACAGCAGTCTTATCATGTCACCTTGAAAGTGCAGGGCATATTCAGCCTTGAAGGCGCTATAACTGGTTGAACCCAATGTGCAGACCAGTGAAGTAGATGGCCTTAAAAGGATCTTAATTAAGTGGTTGTTGTGACCGGATAGTGATTACAACAATCAGGTTCAAGTGTCGCAATATGTTATTAATTGCTTGCCCCGCTGTCCTGAGATCCTGGTTTAGAAGTTATACATATGCCGAATACTTTTTTAGATTCGTTTCGTTCCTCGGAGAATCGCATATTAGTTAGACTCCTGACACTCATGACGGACATATTAAAATATTTCGGTTTTGTTGGCTTCTTTAATTATCGATCAACTTGTTTGGTTTATCATCAAAAAGGGGCCCACCACTTTTTTCCTAGTTGTTTAACATTGGATTTCCGCAAAGTACCGCCTAGTTCGATCAACTAATAGAATATGCATAATTGGTAAAACCTACAATTTGGACATGTTCCAAGTAAATGGCAGTGTGCAGACTAGCCGCTTAGCCTCAGGCAAGCGCCGTCATGTATATATTGCCTCGCAGCTAGAATCGCGAGATTGCGCAGCCGGTTTCAAAACGGCTAAAACTTTTCTCGTTATTAAATTGAAAATTAATACTATTTGAGTATGGACTCAACCTCTACCCCTTCGGAAATACACGTGATAGTTCTTTAGTACGGTACTCTTAAACTACGTTATTAAAAGATTCCCAACCACACCGGATATTACGTGACGGTCATTTCTCTAAGCTAGTTATTTGTTTCCTCGGTTTAATTGATCCTTCCTCAATTGCAAGCGTTCAACTTTACTGACTACCAAGCTAATTCGCACAAAGCTTCATAATACAAAGCTTGCCCCTACCAGGATTCAACCCCGGATCTCGGCCCAGAAAGCAGAGTCACTACCAACTGCGCTAATCAGGTCGTCATACTGGAATCACCCCAAGCCCATTGTACGGTACCCGTAATACAAGCGTAGCTTAGTTTGGGACCGTAGACTTGGTGCGGTCGTCAAGCGATACCTTTTTTTAATCTTAATAAATTAAAAACAATATCAAGGTTAATAAGATTATAGAAAAGTATGTAAACAGGTCGAAGTAAAAGCATATAATCAATCAATAATGAATCTAATAGCAAGTGGAGTGAGCAGTATTCACGGTGACAAATCCATTCGTCATGGAACTATTTCCCATGGTTTCAAATTGTTGGTAACTTCACAGACAACATTGAATGGAGTTGTATAAATTTTATGATGGACACACTAACTACACGGTCCCACACCAAGCATCGCTTGTATTATTGGTACCGTCAATGGACTGAGGGCGAACTCAGTATATATTACTTATATAGATATTAAACATCCACTCGGGTACAAACCTTCGTGCTCATCACACACAGTTTGTCCGTACCAGGATTCAAACCCCGGGACCCTCGGCACAGAAATCAGGGTCACTACCAACTGTGTTAATCAGGTTGTCAATTTAGGCCATAGTCCACCACACTGGCTCAGTGTGTGTTGGCGAACTTCACACGACTTTGAAAGACGTGTACATTTCCTCGTTCTTCACCGTAACGCAATTAGTATAATACCAGTCCTTTTTAATGTCCCACTGTTGGGCACGGGCCTCCCCTCAGTGCGAGGGGGATTAGGCCATAGTCCACCACGCTGGGTGGTGTGGGTTGGCGGAATACGCAATTAGTATGTAATCATTAATGAAAACACGATTCGTACATGAAATCTGAAAATCCTAAAAGCGCGAGCCGGTGCTTTAACCTTGTTTTCAAAGCAAGCTTTTGCCCAACTCAGCTATCGCGGCTACTCTCAATTATTAAGATAGCTATACTCTTCCGCCAACGGCCGCCACCGAAAACTTTTTATTAGTGAAAGCCGTGAATATTTTAAATATGGGAACAGAACTAATTGACTGTTGTGTTTCAACAATAAACTCATTATGGGCCTCAACATAGTTTGGGTAGATTATGTTGATAGTAAAAAGCGGTGATAGCCAAGTTGGTAGAACGTTTGCCTCGGTAACGATTGCAGGTTCAAAATCTCATTTTCAACCATGATTATCACTTGCTAAACGGTGAAGGAAAACATCGCGAGGAAACCTGTATGTCTGAGAGAACCCCTCGAGAGACGTGTGAAGTCCGGCAACCCGTACTGGGACAGCATGGTGGACTATGGCCTAATCCCCCTCGCATTGAGGGGATGCCCGTGCCCAACAGTGGAACACTAAAACGGCTGGTATTATTATTATTTGTCAGGTGTGGACTTAGCTCAATAGTTAAATGGCTACAGTAGGGATCGAATGTAGAACCTCTTAGTCACGTGGGCGGCCCCGCTAACCACTAAGCTATAGTTGCTTCAATAGTACTATTGTATACATCAGTATACAAATATTACTCGTGGTAAAGATATTAATATTAATAACACCAGCTTGCAACTAGCACCAGCAGCCAACCCTCACTGGGTCAGCGTGGTGGACTATGTCCTAATCCCCCTCGCATTGAGGGGAGGCCCGTGCCCAGCAGTGGGACATTAAGAAGGACTGGAATTATAATTATAACACCAGCTTCAAAACATACATAATCCTATCGCCTTACAGGTATAAATAACACAATTGCTATCCTACTTTTTGCGACCCACATCACCGCGCAAGGTGTGAACGACCGACGAATGACGACAGTCTGTGACGAGAGACGCCCGATCAACATTATAATGACGAAATTGTACTTTCACCGGCCGTGAAAGTAATCGAATAGGCAAACATCTCCGAGGGGTTTGGGTTCCGTACTTTAAAAATTTTTTTTTTTTTTATGTTCTCAATATTTAGGGCTAAATGTGAAAAAAAGGTTTTTGGTCTTCATTAAGTCATTCGCCCAGATTTATAGTTTTTTTGTAATAAAAACAGTATTAAACAGGCCTATCAGCATTCTTAAAAGCCCTCTCTCATGGGCATTGACCATATAAAATTAGTGACTAGTAGTAGTAGTAGCAGACTAGTGACGGTTTTATTTTGTAAACATTATTTTATTTTGTATGTGTTTACCGCCCCTCCTTCAAGGATATTTTTTACAGAAACTACTCCATTGCTGGTTACTTAAAGGTTGGAACAGGCAAGTAATAGCTTTTTTTTAGTGTAATTACCTGTTTACTAAGTACCTAATTGACATTTAAAAGTCACATATACCGATTTAATGTTCTTGTGCAGAGTTCACATTTTTTATGAGTAAACAGACGTACGGAACTCTATGATAGAAAGTCGAGTTCGCGCTTGCCCGTAATTTTTTGTAAGATAATGGTGTAAGGTTGCAGGGTTCTGTTGGCATTCCAACCATTGGAAAAGTTAATGGTTACTTTTTATACAAACGTTATAAAAAGTAGTTTCTATATTTTTTTTAAATTAATGAATTTTTTACTTTTCAATGCGTATACAGGAAAAATAAGATGTTTTTGTTTTAGGCGATATTTGTTTTTAAATTGAAAGTAAAAGGAATGATTTTAGATCTGCTAAAATAAAAACCATGTATATCCACGATACACTGCACTTCAAGTTTCGTTTCGCGGAGAAATGTATATTAATTGGGGTCCCGATACTCGTGACAGACAGTTGCTCGACTAACACCTTAGAGGAGTTCGGTATTGCTGCCTTCTTTAATTATCGATCAACTTGTAAGGTTTATAATTGGAAAAAGCCGTGGAGTCAGTGGTGGATTCCTCCTCCCCATTTGTTTAATAATGGATTTATCGCCTAGTTCTATCAATTGTTTCCTTCAAGAAATATTTCTGGCGATATTTATTTTTATTATCTGGTATCGCCACTAAGCAATACATGGACTGGAGGCATACAATGTCATAATAGTAGGTAAGTTATGTTGGTAATTCATCTTAAGCCAGACCGACCAGTGTTTTTGATACACGCACACACACACACACAACAAAAACAAAAACATTAACCCAGATAAACAATAAAAAAAACTTTCGTTGACAATCAAATTAATCATTAAAATTGATTAAATTCAATAAAAATAAACGCACATTTTAAACTTAACCCAGATAGAGACAAAAGAAACCAAAACCAGGCAATATATGACGATGCTGGCGGAAAACGAGTATGCTAATTATGTTCTAGAATATACCTATATGTTTGACATTTATTCGTTTTAATTTATTTGAAAAAAAAATGTGGTGGCCGTTTTTGCAACGCCAGAGAGCTTAAAAATCTTCACACAGACAATACCCACTACAGCTTTTAACACTTGACATGAGTCTACTTCTTAAGTTTAACCTCGTTGGCGAAGCTGTTATAAATCTATCTAATATCATAATTTGTATGCTATGAGAAATATATATAAATAAATTATGACAAATAAAAAAAAAACTCTTTGATCAGACTAGCTCTGTCTAAAGCATTGCCA
This sequence comes from Pheosia gnoma, assembly GCA_905404115.1. Taxonomy (NCBI): domain Eukaryota; kingdom Metazoa; phylum Arthropoda; class Insecta; order Lepidoptera; family Notodontidae; genus Pheosia; species Pheosia gnoma. Next base: position 4,363,800 of record FR989917.1, on the reverse strand, counting down.
TAATTTTTTTTGGATGTGTAACTTATAAGTATAAGTCCATGTGTTTTAATATCTATACAATCACTTGAAATATATATTATTGTTCATGAAGTCAACTTTATAATTTGTAATGTGAATTCTTAATGTCTGATTATAGACTTGCTATTTCCATTCACCTCTCATCTCTACATCAAACCAAACGAATCCTCAAAGATAAACCCCCAAAATTATATAAGTTCAAATTGATATTACATATCAAAAAGTCGAGTTGGAAGACGGATATTCTCATGACGCGTATCGTTAATACCCAACGCCTCAAGGTCCATTGCGAGATGACAAAGCATGACGCATCATCCGACTGCACCGGACTGCGCCGTGTGATGTGAAGCACTATATTGCAACACTTTTATATTCATACTTTATATACCTTTAAACAAGCAGCTTGTGCTTACCTGAAAAAAGTGGAAACAATTTATTAGTAATAGTCCTCTTGACCGAATTTCGGTAATGGTGGCCAATCTGAGCGGAGACTAGCCATCTGCGCAGGAGATGTTATAGTGCACAAGTGTGCGCAAGCGCAGGTGCAATCTCTCTTCCCTCACTCTCATTCTCAAATGGTACGGCAATCCGACACGATTGGAAAGAGATCAGGGCCCCAAGTCTGCTAACACAATCGATTCATAATCGAACAGCAACCGCATAGTAACTGTCACTTTTGACAGATATCCCTTGCAATATCTGTCAAAGGTGACAGTTCCTATACGGTTGCTGTTCGATTATGAATCGATTGTGTTAACAGACTTGGAGCCCAGGACGCAGGAACAAAGTTATTGCGTGCTCTCGTGATAATCATAGTTGAAAAAGAGATTCTCATAATAAAGTCAGAAATCCCAAAGGTGCGAGCCGGGGTTTGAACCGGCGACACTCGTTGCCGCGGCAAGCCACCTACCAACATGGCTATCACTGCTTATTATAATTAAATAAATAAATATCATAATCAAATGTATAATGGTTCGCTTACAAACGATTAGCCAACAAGTGATTTACAAATAGGCAGACGAACTTTCGCTCATTACGTACAATGAATTAACCAATATTATGTAACAACGAAAATGGCGATGCACACGTGCAAACGATTATAATTTCTAATCGATTTGTTCCTAAATTACAGATTTTATGAACTAGTTGAAATAAAACTATTTTTGCCGATTTTATTTTGTGTTTTTACGTTCCCGACCGACGTTTCGGCTGCTTTACAGCAACCGTGGCCACGGGAGGACTGAAGTGGTTGACGTTCTAGTGTAATAGTTTGAAATCAGTTTATTTCAATGTGTAGTATTCGCGTAAATATAAGAAATCAAGAACTAGGTTTGAAACACGAACCGCAGCATACTCAAACTGCTCAGGATTTAAAGATATTCTAAAAGGACAAATGCTATATATTTTTATAACTTCAAACTTCAATGTATGTGCATAAATAGCCCAGTTATAGTTATATAATACAACATCGCAAAACGAACAAAGCAACTGTACGGTACCAAACTAAGCAACGCTCGTATTAGAAGTAGTACCGTACAATGGACGGGGGTCAAACCCAGTATATAATTATTTATGTTGCTTTTTTTTATTTTTGTAGCTTTCTATTGGTGGACGTTTAATAGCTACATAAATAATGATATACTGGGTTTGCTCCCAGTCCATTGTACGGTACTACTTCTAATACGAGCGTTGCTTAGTTTAGAAACGTCCAACGCTCGGGTACACACATTCGTGCTCATCACACACAGATTTTCGTCGTCGTGTACGGTACCTATAACCTATAAGCGTTACTTAGTGTGGGACCGTACAGTTGCTGTGTTCGTCTGGCGATATTATTATTTATATAACCGATTCATTTTTCACACGGAAGAAAGTGAATCCCAATCAGCGTCTATTAGCGTGGTACCGCGAAGAGATTCGCGCAGGGCTCCGTCGGTTTCACCGGCCGGAGTGCGCGCGCGCAGATGGAATTCACTTTCACCGCGAGCCGCTCCTACCAGCCAGTTTATACACGCACTACAACCTGTATTTGTATACAGGTGTCATAATTTACTATTATTATATTTTAATAAATAAATATCGCCAGACGAACACACCAATTGTATGGCCACATACTAAGCAACGCTTGTTTTATAGGTACCGTATAATGGAAGAATCCCAGTAACACCCAGAACAGGGCAAATTTCGAAAATACTGTTTCCAAAATTTGCCTAGGCGGGAATGGAATCCGCTACTACCCGGTGCAGTGACCTGCCCGGCCTTCGCTAAAACACTGGACCAAGCTGTCGGCAAAATTATGGTTTTGTTAATGACTTATTTTAAAAGTATCTTATCGTTATCTGTAAGGTAAGCAGAGACTCCTAATCTCATCAAGAAAACATGCCATCTCTGTCATACTTATTTATGAATACTGTTGTGTGAGTGGGATGGAAGACGCTTACGTTACAATAACACCGCATAAAATGAACACACTTGAGCCACAGAAAACCACAGCACCGGTGTCAATGACCCGACTATACCTTAGTTTAATATATGTTTAGTATATCTGCTTATAAGTTTTTAAGTTTCCTGTGAACTCTTGGCAGTGTTTTCAAAACCATTTCAGATGTTCGTTCAGCGTTTACACGACGAGAGAAATGTAAGCCTCCAAAGTCCGGGTCAACAACCTTACGCATGATATAATAATTTCAGTTAGTTTGAACCAATGTCTACCATCACGGTAAAGAAGAAAACATATTAATATGCATGCGCCCTTAATTGCGAGGGGGATTATATTACTATTTTTATAACTTTATCAAACGTTATATAGTACTGCACACAAGAGTTTAGCTTTGGCCAGTACTATATGACGTTTGATAAAGTTATAGAACGTCTATAAATTTGGGGGTAGGCTATAGTCCACCACCCGATACTAAACGCCGGCTACTAAAACTTGGCGGTCTTAAAATGATTTTAAGGGTTGCTCTCAGACTTGAAAATTTCCTCGTTGTAATAATAATGGTGGAAAATATCAGAGAGATATAAGGTATCGTCACTTACCATCAGGTGAGATCGAGATCAAATACTTGCCTATAATGTATAAAAAAAAAAAAAAAACCTGCTCATAGAAAACTGAATATGAAAATTCAAATCCATTTTTAGGAGGCAACTAATAATCATAATATTAAGTGATAAATAAGTCATATTATCTCGGTTCGTTCCCCTACTTCCCACGGTAGACTAGTCTGCACGCGCGACTGCGCCCGCGCAGCACGCGATGCTGCAACCACTATATAATTACATACATTTGACACGTTGCAATGTTGTGTATCGTTTACTTGTTATGAAAATGTTGGCAAATCCAGGCATGTGTGAAGGTAGAACGAAGAACTTACGATTTTCAGATTGCTACATAGTCATATTATTTCTAGTTAAATTTATGTATATTGTGTTTGTTACTTGGCCTACCAATAACTCTGACCTCTGTCACCCTTGAACGCTACCACGGTAGCCAAACGAAGATAGCTTACTGAAACTTTACGCACGGCATGTCTCATCGAAAACACTGTTTTTTTGTCGATATAAAACCAAACATAGAATAGGTGGAATTCCAATACTACTAATGTTTAGATGTTTATTTTCAATTAGTTATATAAATTGATTAATATAATTTTTGAAATAAAACTAATTTTACAGATTTTATCGATTGTGTATTATGTTTTTACGTTCCTGACGTTTCGACTGCTTTACAGCAACCGTGGTCACGGGAGGAGGGGAGGGGAAAATTAACTTTAGAAAAAAGTATAGTAAATTCTTATATTTAATCAAGACTATAATTGTTTTAAATATTGAGACATATTTCAAATAGAAGGCTAGTACTATATTGCAAAACTATTTCACTTATTCAAACACTAATCTAAACAAGATTATCATTTTGCAATAAAACATGCGCGGGACCTTTCACCAATACCGGTCTATTGCGAATACTGTTAATATTGCTAAACCTTCATTCACTTTTAAACTAGAATCGATAAATTATTATCAAATTAACAACGAGTTCAATTAGTGACTGCAGTGGCAACTTAATTGTGGATTGTAGAAAAAAAAAACAGACGTTGTAGAAGCAAGGTCGTAAGTTATAAGCGTTCGTTGCTAAAGTTGTGCTAGCTTTTTATTTCGTTGCAAAAAGCTATGTAGACAGAAAAGCTATATATCTTTAGAATGATATGTAATACTGCATTGCAAAGTAAAGCAAATGGAATGTTATAGATTTATTTAATTAATGTACACGAAACAATGAGACACAAATGAATATTGATTGCTTAAATTTACGCGAATACTACACATTGAAATAAAACTATTTTTTTAGGATTTTATCGCGTTTATATTTTGATTTTACGTTCCCGACGTTTCGGCTGCTTTACAGCAACCATGGTCACGGGAGGACTGAGTTGGTTTACGTCCTGGTGTCATAGTTTCAGAGGGGGTACCCTCATATTTATGTGTTGTTTGTGGTCCGATCTACGCAGAATGTGCTCACAGTGTCTTGAGGTCTTGCAATGGTACGCTTGGTCTTGGATTTAATAATATTAATTACTGGATCCCAAGTCTGTGGTAGCACCCAGCCATCTTCCCTATTGAAATTAGGATGTTTTTTTAATTTCAATGGCCTCGCGTATCATCCTTGGTTGGAATCGGTGTTCTTTTGCGAGGATCTGTGGCTTATCAAATCTGATATAATGGCGGGTGCGATCTTGTACATGTTCACAGATTGAAGACTTCGTGGAGCGCCGGTGTTTCACATCAGCAATGTGTTCTTTAACCGTCGGGAATGTAAAATCAAAATATAAACGTGATAAAATCCAAAAAAATAGTTTTATTTCAACACAAATTAATAGTTAAAATCTAGGTAGGTACCTACCAAATGTATAGAACTTTGAACCACTGAGAGCCAGCAAGAAAATAAAAGTAATTTCTTTTGAAAGAAATATGTACGTACTTACATTGACGTCATGTGTCCTACCTACCCAAGTCATGGATGTTTAATATCTGTAAAATGTATATTTAATACCTGTACAAGTATTATATACTGGAAACGTCCCTAGTCCATTGTACAGTGTACCCATAATTCAAGCACTGTTTCGTTTGGGACGGTACAGTAGGTGCGTTCGTCTGGCGACATTATTAATTACTAAGTAATTGGTTCTAACCTTGAATGCAAACATTTAGGTCGCATACGTAGCAATTAGAAAATCTATATAATATCAAACAACTTAATAACTATGTACCCAAGTTGTATAATTGAACAAGGTCGCTATTGAAGTTATGTCCACTTCAATTATAACAAAAAAACTATTAATTTTCAATGACATGGTTCCGTAAACGAAATAGACACTTATGATAGATTTTTTTTCTCTCCATCTATCAGCTGAAAGGCGTCCACTGCTGGGCATAGGCCTCCCCCAATGGCATACACACATCGCGATCCACCGCCTCTCGCATCGACCGGCTACCACATTCAAACAATTATCTGACCAAAGTAACACATCACCAGAAATTACGAAGTGCTTATGAGTATTGTTTAAATTGTATACTAATGATTACTGCATTTGACAATTGGTAATCTGAATGACATAAATTCATAACAGGTTGTATTGTATTTACATCCTCACGACCTATTCTGCAATATATACTGGGAAAACCAACTAGCCAAGCATTTTACACGCTTCAAGGTCGATAATGATTTACTCATTATTAAGCAATGCCTTACCCCTGAATTGTCAATTAAATGTATTCTTACGAAATGGTACCGATATGACTAGTTTAATCCGTTTGACATTTGACAACGCAGTCCCTACAAAAACTGGTACTAACAAAGAACCCAAAATGCACACGGAACTGAATATATAATGACATACAGACGACCAGACTTTCCGTTCAAATATGGTTGACAAACATGACGACCTCCGACGGGGGCTCTCGAAGAAATCTTATAAACAAGACAACTTAAATATTCATTTCTTATATTTACGCGAATATTACACATTGAATAAAACTAATTTTACGAATTTTATCGCGTTTTTATTTTGTTCTTTACGTTCCCGACGTTTCGGCTGCTTTACAGCAACCATGGTCACGGGAATTTAAAAACATCCTAATTTCAATAGGGAAGACGGCTGGGTGCTACCACCGACTTGGGATCCAGTAATTAACATCATTAAATCCAAAACCAAGCGCACCATTCCAAGACCTCAAGACACCGTGAGCACTTTCTGCGTAGATCGGACCGCAAGCAACAACTAAATATCAGGGTACCCCGGTTCAAACTATGACACTAGGATTTCAACTACCTCAGTCCTCCCGTGACCATGGTTGCTGTAAGCCGAAACGTCGGGAACGTAAAGAACATAATAAAAACGCGATAAAATTAGTTTTATTCAAGACAATTTAAAGCTTTTGGTATTAAGAAACGCCAATCTATACTGGCTATATAGGCATACCAGTACCTACCATTATAAGACATGACTATGCTAAGTTTTATCCAAATCTGTCTATTTGTTTTCCCGTGACACGCGAACAGACAGACAAAAAATGGCGGTTTCAGAGTTGAAAACGTTATGTTAATTAATATTTTACACTGTTATTGTTACACTTTATATATCCAAGCACCTAATTCTTATTCATGTTGTCGTGATAATTTCAAATTCCAATCACATTTCAATCAGTCAAATCACCAGTCAAACAAAATAACCTCTTAATGCTCAGTAATTTTATGGCGTATAATAAAAATACACAATCCATTCACTCAAAATTGTTCGTGACTAAATATAAATAACTTCCTGTTGTACTGAAAGCGGCTGGTTGAACCATTTTATCGGCCTCCAAACGGCCTTTGTGGATGAAATTATTTATCCATCAATTAACACGTTCGTTCCGTTAAAATTAACCGCTTTTCGTCCAAGGAATTTATAGCTTCCTGGTCACCTTGTTGAAATATGCGGAGTTGCAACCAGAAAGAATGAAAGTAGCACTGGTAGGTATGGTAATTTTTACCATGGAGAAGGTAAAGGCGTTATGTATACGTACCAATTGAGATAATTGTCAGCTGTAAAATATTGTGGAGCTAGACAAAAAAATAGAGTCCCAGATGTTTCGAATTCCCTTAAAATGTCATCAACTGGGTCTGGTTGACCGCCATAGAAACCTACTCTTCCAGACAAAGACAAAGCATTGATTTGATCTAGGTATGCAGGATATGCAGGTTTCCTCACGATGTTTTCCTTCACCGTTTAGCAAGTGTGATAATCGTGGTTGAAAATGAGATTCGCACATGAAATGCAGAAATCCCAGAGGTGCGAGCCGAGGGGTTTGAACCTGAGATCTTCGTTACCGAGGCCAGCGTTCTACCAACTTGGCTATCACTGCTTACTACACATACTATAGATAATTATCATTAGTTATGGGGGGCTTCCCGTTCCTCACAGTTTTTTATGTCTGGTATCTGGTTTGTGAGACTCTCGACTTACATCTCCATCATCATTTTAATCATCTTCATTCATCTATCAACTTTTTTTTATTTATAATTGGAAAAGTTAATAAGCCGAAATTCGCCCATTTGTTTTACTGTATAACAATCTGTACAACTTGAAGGCGTCTCAAATTAACGGTTCATAGCAAAGCCGCTAAGAATCTAAGATGAAGCCACAGTATCTTATTGTCATCCATAATAGGACATGCCCATCTCTACAATAGTACACATAGTACAATTGTTACGTCACATTGTTAGATCACATGTGAATGCTTTACTGAATTACAGGTTATATCATGGCTCGTAGTAATTGAGCATAGGTAATTGAGATAGTTATATTTTGTAATTGAACAATAGCAACTGGTGTAGACAATAATGAGGGGCAAAGTATCTGGCTAAAGAAAGCTCGGGAGACGCAGGTTGTCATGGCTCTGTTACAGCCTGGCATAAAGGCTGTCGATAAAAGCAAGTTTAAGGAGTTGAAGTTCAACCTTGATTTATGTAGTGGCACTTGAAGAAGATGTAGTAATTGGAAGATAGTATACGGTGTAGTAATGACAGTGTTCAAAGGCTTAGAAAAGTTACTGTATAAGAGTGTGAGGAAGCAAAAAATACCAATAGGATTGCATTAAAATCTGTCACGTGTTAATGTAGCGATCTTATTGGTCGATGTCGAATACAGGGTGATTCAGTAAGGGTATATTAAGTCGAAGTTTTTAGCGAAGGAACAAAATTTTATTTGTTAGAATCTACATATCGAAATTCAGGCTTTACACTATGATTAAAACGCGCTAAGGACGTGCAGGTACCCAGGCTTAGTATACTCTTTCTGATGATTCCTGTATATGCGTTTCTACAAAATTATATATATCAACACTAAGAATCAAATTAAGCTTGCTTGTGTCAAGGGCATTTAAATATCATACGGTACTAAATAACTGAACCTACAGTTAAAAGTTTTTATCAATTAAAACATCATTATTTCAAGCTTCAATTGCTAAAATATAGGGTTGCCAATTAAATAAAACTACGCTTGATTGGTGTATCATTATAGCAAAGTGAAAGTAAGCGAAGTATATTTGGTCGGTGTGCCAGCGAGAACTCCGGAGTAAGAGAAAAATATCGGTTGAAGGAATTTATTGTAATGATTGTTTTAGGGATGTCTCATAGAAGGGCCTCTCTTAAGATCTATGCTTCTCGGGTTTTTTTTATTTTATTTTTAAACCAACACTGAACCTGCAACCACCTGTTGCAGTAAGCCAAATGTCTGACGTTAATACCACTAGAATAGGCTTTCGTCAATAAGCTCATAATGCAGTACAAACCCACCCATCCGACTAACAACCTCACTAGCATCCACTTATCAATCAATTCATCTATTTATTACCCAATTCACAGGTGGGTTAATCAACGATTGAGAACGGCACCCGCCTAGACCTGACCGAAAAATTAGAAAGTCGATAACATTGGTTTATAACGAATGCGCGTACGCAGAACTGCGCACACATGCGCGCGCGCACACATACACGCGCTTGACCTTTCGTTGGAGGTGAAAGCTATCGGCATAGGACTGTGGACATTGTGATTCGGCAAATTTGTTTAATGTTTAGGTCATTTACGGCATTTTTGGAACAGATGTTAAATAAGGTAATATATTATTTATGTTCCCCGGATCTTTGGAAGGCTTGCGCGGGAACATGGGTCCAACACGTAGAGGCCCTTTTTGTGAATTTTAATGTTATGTTTGTCACCTGCTGAAAATTATAGCATAAACAGCGAATTGACCTCAGAGGGCGGAGGAACTATTGCAGGAATATGGAAAGATAATTGGGACTATGGATTGAGGTTTGGATGGCCATGAGATAGGACCATTGGAAGGGTTGCGGACACCTGTCATAATCAGCTTTTATCTTTATCTCAGGTAATATATTAATACCATTTTTGTGGTTTCTTTACGAGCTTAAAAGCACTGCTAACTGGCTTTATATTGATAAAATGTTTGCGATGAAAGGTATGCTACCAAATCCGTTTATTTCTGCAAATTATTGACAGAGCAGGACGGCAATACGATGACCACAAAATTGTAGCAACTTCAATACATTTTCAAAAATATTTACTTTGTTTTAATTTATTTATTTCTTGTAAAGGAATATGTTTCTATATCTGACACAAAAATTAATACCATAACATATTTCTGTTACGTGATCTTTGCTTTTGTGACAGTTATGTTAGTTGGTAGGCGGTAAGCTTAAAGATAAAATAATTAATTTTTCGGAACTTTAAAAAAACTGTTTGAAATCCATTGCTCTACATTCAAAATCCCAAGTCTGATTTTTTATTAAAAAGTTCATTATATGTTTTGTAATTTGTTATCAAGGAAGTGTAAATACAACAATATTATTGTCATTAAGCGTAAACACGATTATTTAATAATTGAACTCGAAAGTGAACGGACTGTCGTAATTTGAACCGAATCCATTGAACCGTTAAGTGTACACGATCTTAGGCCGTATAAAATAACACTAGCTTTGGGCTATCGTAAGTATTGTAGGTACCTAATTCAGGCATAAGTAAAAAGGCAGTGATAAGCGAGATGGTAGAACGCTCGCCTGGGAAACAATTGTCGAAGCTTCAAACCCCGACTCAGATTTCTAGAATTTCTGAAAGTGGGAATCTCATTTTCAACCCTGATTATAACTTGATAAACGTTGTCGAAAATCATTGAGCAGACACCTGCACGTCTGAGAGGTCCCAGCTCTGTAGTTTTTGAAAGACCTGCGAATTCCGCAAACCACATTAGGCCAGCTAGGGCTTTTAAATATCAAATAAAGGCATTATAGGTATTAAATTTACTATAGGATAGGCTATATAATCCTATTTATAAAACACCTACGCGCCTCAAAGTGAAGCCGGATGCGACTGGTAGCAATAACAACATTCGTAAAAGTTCCATAACGATTCAATTTCTTGGTTAATTACGATATGAACGTTAAATAATAGACGCAACACCGCTATCGTAGATGTACTTACTCTATGATACCGCACCATTTTATTCAAATCCGTTCTGCCGTTTTCAGGTAGAAGCAGTACATCTCATTTTTTTTATTATTATTATTACTTACACTGTATCTGTGACACATGATGTGGTTGCCATTACCTAATATCACTCATATTTTTATTTTTACTATATCACATGTAACATTGTAAACTCTGTTGGCAATCCTAAATAAATAAGTTGTGTAACAAAAGTGTAAAATATGTATTTGAAAAGGTTATCATGTTTATGTATAAAATAAATGCGTGTACGGCGAACTACCTATGATCGAGACGAGTTGAGTAGAGTCCGTCTGTCATGAGTGTCTGTGACTCTATTTTGCAATTCTCAGCCGAACGAAATTAATCTATAAAATAATTCGGCATGTTCTAAGCAAGCCTTCGTTTGTCTCCTCTATTATTGATCTATCAGCTTAATAATCTGTGAGGTAGTCCCACCCCTAAATTGCTTTGCATAGTAACGCTTGATTCTATTTTTTTTTAAATAAACAGACCAAAAGTAAGAGACAGAAGATCTCGGTCGAATCCGCACCACGCATGAGCTTGAGCAAAGAAACCGGTATTATGATAGTAAAGCAACTCCCACGATGTCACCTGTGTTTTTGTGGATCCACTATCGAGTATCGATGTCCGTGTGCACATCACTCGCTGGGTGACCTAGTGAGGGACAGGTTTCGATAGCGCGGTTATAGGTGCGGTGCTACTTGCAGCGGGGGTGGTGATTGGTGACCATAGTATTTTTTGTTAATAAATAATAACGTTATTTCTACATCGATAAATGGTTTCTAATAGGAGTTTCATTAGTCCCATGAGTTATTATGGCTAGGCAGATGAATCGTTTGCACATTTGCTACAATTTGCTCAATATGTTATAATAACTATCTTCTTCTTTATCTAATGGTTATCAGTAAATTAAAGAAAGCAGTGATAGCCAAGTTGGTAGAACGCTTGCCTCGGTAAAGAGGATTGCAGGTTCAAACCCCAGCTCGCACCTCTGGGATTTTTCAAGTGCGAATCTCATTTTTAACCATGATCATCACTTGGTAAAACGGTGAAGGAAAACATCGTGAGGAAACCTGCATGTCTGAGAGAACCCCTCGAATGATGTGTGAAGTCCGCCAATCCGCACTGGGCCAGCGTGGTGGACTATGGCCTAATCCCCCCTCGCATTGAGAGGAGGCCCGTGCCCAGCAGTGGGACATTAAAAAAAGGGCTGGAATCATTTAAATTAAAGAAAATAAGGCCAAATGTAAACCGTTTTTGTTATGATTTTGTAATTATTCTTCTGGACTAAAGAGTAGATATAACCCCAAATTTATGAACGTTTTATATATTTATCATACGTCATGTAGTACTGCACACAAGAGTTTTGCTTTGCGCTGTACTATATGACGTTTGATAATGTTATAAAATGTCTATAAATTTGGGGTTTAGAGTATACTTTAAAAAAAATATATTCTTCGTCTTTATAATTAAGCCGCTCACACTCAGACCGAACGAAATGGAATATGTCAAGATGTTCCACATTGAAATAGGTGTGTGGTTGTAAAACTAAACCGAACTGCCAGTGTAAATGTATGTATAATGACACAGCTTGAATTTACATGAAATTTAGGCCAGAAAAAACATCGCAGCTAGGTATTTAGGATAGAAACTGCGATGGCAAAGTTTATGTGCTTAACCTTTTAACGGGAATCTGTTGAAGTAATTTCGTAATTCAACTGTTTGATATACCTACCTGACTAGTATGTTGGCATGTTTGTACACTACCAGCGATTTGTATTTTTATAATATAATAATATCGCCAGATAAGAACACCAACTATACGGTCCGACACTAAGCAACGCTTGTATTATGGGTACCGTACAATGGACTGAGGGCGAACTCAGTATATAATACTTAAGTAGATATTAAACATCCATGACTCGGTTACAAACATTCATGCTCATCACACAAAGTTTGTCCCTACCCGGATTCGAACCCGGAACCCTCGGCCCAGAGAGCAGGGTCACTACCAAATGTGCTAATCAGGTCGTCATTACGCATTTTTCTTAAACGTTGTCTCCCTAACTCAATTTCTAAGCGATTAGCACTTTCTAAACGGTATGAAATATTCATCAAAAGAAAACCGAAAATTTTAAGAACCCAAATATTGGTAATAAAACCTCTGCCTACTCCTTTGAGAATGTTGGCGTGATCTCTCATTCTTCAAAGTAGCTTTTAACAATTATAGATCGAGTTTAAAAATCAAAAATAACAAATAGCATTTCGTGTACTTAGTCACGATTCAACAAGAGTGAAATCATTACATCATCCCCCGGACCATGTTTTATCTTTATATATTACTGGCTGCGCCCCGCGGTGTTACCCGCGATTAAAAAGTATTTCGATGCCTATGTTCTTTTCTGACCCCTAAACTACCACTACCTATGCAAAAAAAAAAATATACTGGGTTCGCCCCCAGTCCATTGTACGGTACACATAATACAAGCGTTGCTTAGTGTGCTACCGTACAGTTAGTGCGTTCGTCTGGCGATATTTATTTATATAGTTTTAAAAACACTCGTTCTATATACTTACCCATCACTGCTGTTAAATTGTAGTTAATGTAATAAATAACCGTTTTATATGTTAATAATAACTGTTTTAACGTATTCTAGCAACGGTATTGCGTAGTATGTTGCGTTGGCGCACATTATACTGTTAAATGTTACTAAAATAAGGTTTAGAACGTTACTTCGCGGTCGAATCAACATTTTGAAAATAATTCTGTTTAATCCAAGTTGTTTGAAATGTTATGATATGGAGTTAAGGACTTATAGGAATAGTTATTCGCTATGCGTGGTTGCAAAGTTGTTATTTGGTGCGAGTGCTTTTATTGGATACAGAGCGAGGGAACGATTCAAAGGCGACGAGACTCAAATAATTTTGCAGCTGTGCGAAACACACAACTGTGTCTCTCACGACAGCGAGGAGCATGCTATATGCAAGAAAATACTCAAATATTATAATTAATCAGCATTTCATTATTCAAAGCATAAAGCCTACCCTGCAAACTATAATACGCACACACATTATTTACCATAGAAACACATTTATTGGAAAATAAAACAACTTCACTGTTCAACTACCCGCCGATCTACGTTTCTGAACGTATATATATATATACTAGCTGTTGCCCGCGACTTCGTCCGCGTGGTATTTAACAAAGACAACCGTTGACAACAGCCTGCTCGCCCATTCTGAGCCCGCGGCACGCATTGCAGGTTGTTGCTATCAAAATTAATTCAGGCGCTGCGCTGCAACATTGGTTTTAATTTTTTTTCGTGAGATCTTATTTTTATATCTAAAATAAAATTAGCCTAAGTTACTCCTTGTTACATCAGCTATATGCCAGTGAAAGTCCCGTCAAAATCGGTCCAGCCATTTCAGAGATTAGCCGGAACAAACAGACAGACAGACAGACAGACAGACAGACAGACAGACAGACAGACAGACAGACAGACAGACAGACAGACAGACAGACAGACAGACAGACAGACAGACAGACAGACAGACAGACAGACAGACAGACAGACAGACGGACAGACAGACAGACAGACAGACAGACAGACAGACAAAAATTGTAAAAAATGTTGTTTCGGTATAGGTAACGTGTATACATCCAAATGCACTTAGTAAAAAGCGGTTATTTTAATATTACAAACAGACACTCCAATTTTATTTATATGTATAGATTTAACAGAAACAAAAAAAAGCTCGGTACACGACTACCACAAATTAAATAAACTTGAAAACCTTTTCCACTCATGGGGATATAATGGACTTTTGCGAGCAGATTTCAAATAATAATGCTCGCCTATCCAAGCCGGTGGATGCGAGTGGCGGAGGACCGTGATATGTGGAAGTCATTGGGGGAGGCCTATGTCCAGCAGTGGACGTCTATCGGCTGATAGCATAGCATAGCATCCAAGCCAGTGAGATAAAAATATATTTTAAATATCGTACGTATAGTTATTCATTACGGACAAGCAAATCAACGCTCACAAATTGCAAATAAATCAACATGTCATAAAGTTACTCACTTGAAATTCGGTACATATACACTCGACAACATATTACATTAACAAATCGAAAGGAATCACGAACTCATCGTGTACGTAACATTTATCTTTCATCTCGCTCATTGTACCAATCAAATGAATTAGGGTTGCGGTTTAGCCAAAACAGTTTTCAATTGCAATAGATTTGAGCGCATATAATTTCCTCTAAGCACTGAACTACTGTTTAGAGATATTTAAATAAAAATTACATATCAACGTACGGTAAGTAGCTTTTTGTAATCAAAAATGTTCTCTACAAATCCGAGAAAAAAAACGGGTTCATGCCCATCCCTGGCTATTGAACTATTGTTAATAAGACCACATCTACCACATGCTTTGGTTTAGTTTAAATCAAGACTGTAGCCAAGAATGCACTTCGCGGGGGTCGAGGACTGGACCAAAGACATTAATAAGTACCTATGTACAAAACGGTGGGTTATCTAAAGCATTTCGGGCCATCATTTTTCCATGTTGTAATACTTCTATTCCGCTATTCAGGGCAGAGATAAATTTAAAAATCATAGATCATAATAATCGGCCCACCCGTTCATGAGTAATCAATGGTGTAACTAACAGGACTTTGTTTTATATAGATTATTTGGATAAGTGCCCATCCCGAGAAAACAGAAAATATTATACATAAAAAAATACAACTGAATTAAGAACCTCCTTTTTGAAGTCGGTTAAAAAATACAGAAAATATTAGACAACCCTATACACTATGCAATCATTATTTTAAAAGACAAACATTCGATAAGTATAATATTGTCAATAATCGATTTTGAAACTCAACTTATGAATCGATTCTGCCGATCCCTCGACACTCAGATATTATTAATACACCTACCTGTTAGGTTACATATAAAAATAGTCGAGTATATCATTCCCTCGTGACATTTAAGTCTGACGACCATTCACTGCGGTTGCTTAACATCGCAAGCGGGTCAAAATGATTTATAATAAATTTGCAGTTGGGGTATCGGCAGATGGACAGGTTGAGTGGGTTTATTGAGGAACCTGTTTTGTATTCTAATGAATGTAACTAATAATCTATGTCCTTAAAAATATTAAGCTTATAAATAGGCTGTTTCAGAAAGGGTATACCAGCCTGTGAACCTGCGGTATTTTAGCGTATTCGTAATCGTATCGTAATCTGTGAAGGGATAATTGCAATATATGTGCGCCTCGCATGGCAACACACTGAGCCGATTATTTTTGTACTAAACATGATTGTTAAAAAGAATGTAAAAAAGTCAAGCCCGCTGAGTTTGTCACCGGATCATCTCAGTTGTGGTCGCGTTCCGATCCGGTTTTAGAGTTAAGAAAAACAATGTAAATGACAATTTGTAAGTGCGTAGGCCTATACGAAATAAATTATTTGACTTTGACTTTAACTTTATCGATTCGATTCGATATTTGAGACACAGTAGAGTTCATAGGTGTTAAATGAAAGACTACACTAGAATCCTATTTATATTACACGATGAAGTAATACTATACAAAATACCAATCAGTAATCCACTATTAAAGTGCTAAAGTACGCAATGTGTTAGAACATTAGATAGCATTACCTTAACTACATACATTGCTAAATATTTAATGGAATCTTAATTATGTGGATATATTCTTTAGCACCGTCGATCATGAGATCCCGAACGGTCAATTCACAACCTTACGTATGAACGGATTCGGTTTCATCTCGTACGCTTAATAATATTATCGTATCGAAGGTCACGTGACACATTTTTGCCGAGCCTGATATCGATCGAAAATTAGTTTTTATCGAACAATAGATGGCGTTATCGACCGGTAACATATTCGTGGCGGAATTACATCTCAAAGGATAATATAGAACGTCCAACTATTGTGAATAACTGAAAAAGCAATATTATGACATGAGAAAAGTAGCCAATCAAATTGATTCGTTTCTTGATCGAATGGTTCTGTGACCATTTTAAAAGCTTACAGCTTGAAAGTGTGCCCGAACAAATAGCTAGAACCGAGCTATCGTCAAGTCACTATACTGTCATTTTTCTCAACCTATATTCTCTACTAAGCAGTGATAGCTAAGTTGGTAGAACGCGTACCTCGATAACGAGGAACGCTGATTCAAACCCTACTCGCACCGCTGGGATTTCTGGATTTCAAGTGCAAGTCTCATTTAGACGGGGAATGAAAACATCGTAAGAAAAATTGCATGTCTGAGAGAACCCCTCAAAAAACATGTGAAGTCCGTCAACTCGCACTAGGCTAGCGTGGTGGATTATGGCCTAATCCCCATGCATTGAGAGCGACCCGTGCCCAGCAGTGGAGCATTTAAAAAGGGGCTAAAATTTAATTATTATATTCACTGCTATATATAGTTACAGCTTATAAGAGATATAGCACAAAGACACATTACCTTCCCTTGCTTTGCACATATAAAAACCTCCACGAGAAAGAAATTGCATGCACGAGTATAAAGTGCAAATAATTAACGGTTATTTCGTGTGAACGAAAATGAAAATTTAATTGACCACATTTGAAAAAAAAAAATATTATTTCGTAAAACAATCTTTATAATGTCGTAAATCATTAACCTAATGTGCTCGTATTATGTTGGGCAAGTTTCTGCTATATTCATGCATCCTTGACATTAATAAGCCTTCTAATATGTTACAAAACGCATGAAACTGTAATTATTATGTAAGTTTATATTGTTTATGTAAATTTATTTGATCGTAATATACATCATCTCATATTCAACCATGATTATCACTTGCTAAACGGTGAAAGAAAACATCGTGAGGAAACCTCCATGTCTGAGAGAACCCTTCGAAAGATGTGTGAAGTCCACCAACCCGCACTGGGCCAGCGTGGTGAACTATGGCCTAATCCCCTCGAATTGACGGGAGGCCCGTGCCCAGCAGTGGGACATTAAAAAAGGGCTGGTATTATTATTATAATATACATACATCGCAAGCACTACGAATTCCCTGCCCCAGCCCAGCCCCTATTTAAACGGGGCGGGTGAGCCTGACTATATAAATATACTAGGCCTATACAGTGAGCTGTGCCTGAAAATTCTTAACAGAAAAAATAAATAAAGGTAGTCCGCTCATTTGTCAACCCGGTAAGCTCCATCAGCCACGGCTTATATCAAACTAGCTGTTACCCGCGACTTTGTCCGCGTGGTATTTAAAAAAGTTTTTCTAAAATTAAAGTAGCCTAAGTTACTCCTTGTTACATCAGCTATCTGCCAGTGTTAGTCCCGTCAAAATCGGTCCAGACATTTCAGAGGTAAGCCGAAACAAACAAACAGACAGACAGAAAAATATTGTAAAAAATGTTGTTTTGGTATATATACCGTGTACACATCCAAATGCACTTAGTAAAAAGCGGTTATTTTAATATTACAAACAGACACTCCAATTTTATTTATTTGTTGTATAGACTCTTATAAGTCGACTTTATATGGTCACTGGATCACCTCGCTTCCAAGCTGTTTGTCGGGTGGATGTTGAATGAGCGACGACCCCAATACCGCGTGACCCGGATATAGAGCCCAGCCGCTCATCGGGAGGCTACCCTTACAGCCTCTATACTATCAAAATAGAGTAACTATAAATAGTTATACTTAAATAATAAGCGTGTTTTATCTGAAGAGTAGTGTAAATCTTGGAAATGAAACAAGCAGTCTGAAATAACTGAACTCCCTGTCTATCCTGAAAGCCGGCCAAAATTCAATTTTTTCAGTTGTAAAAGCCCCTCTCTCAAAGAATCTCCCCCCATTTAAATTTGTAGAATATTAATTTAAAAAACCTTTTTTTTATTACAAATGTGCGTTATAAAGTAATTTTATAGCTTATACCTACGTAGCAGTATCGATATTTAATAATTATCCTACATAATAAATAGACTGCGTTCACGACCGGCCTCAAAAGCGGAAGTCTAAGTATTATACCTACAGTATTATGAAAAGTTCAGAACGACCAAACAAGTCGAGCGCGTCGATGTCTTTTGTAGCGAGCGTTTTTCAACTATGACATTTTAAGGCCTTTGCATAATAGGTTGGTAATGTTTCTAGATGTATCGAAATGACTTTATGTAAATAGTATTTCTAATATTAATATTTTCAGTGGGTTATATTAATAAAACAAGCCATGTGTTCATAAGTAGTATTATGAAACAACGCGATGAACTTTAAGAACCCATCGATTTTACGCACCTTCAAATTAGGGGCATTGTCACACGAAGATCGTGATCGATATCACGACACTTAACAACCAATAACAACTTACCTTGACATGTAACTAGAGTGGAGCATAATAGTGCGCAGGCGACGAAATATAGCATCCTGTTACCCTTCATTTCACTAGAACATCCTGATAACCTTGGCTGAAGCATTTTGACACTATATCATAATACAGTACTGGAAAGTTGTTTTAACACTGCACTAAAAAAACACTAATTTTGAAATTAGAACGCCATAACTCGCGTGCGCTTGCGACTGTACCGTTGGGTGAAAGTGCTGGATGTCGGAAGGTCCGTGTCGTGGCGCTGCCGGCGCTTGACTGACTGAGACGGGTCGACGCACACGCACGGCTACCGACGGTTTCTTCTGTGACTTCTTGGTGGACGGTGTTTGGGGCAGAGGTTTGCAACAGTTGGAGGCTTTGAACTCGTCAAAAACTAAATATTTTCAATCGAAGCCATTAACCCCTTAAATGCCCTCACTTTTTCTGACTTCGGAGGATGAAGTTTTCAAGAATAGTGGCTAGCTAGCATCCAACTCCGCTAGGACGGAAATATCTATGCAATAATCATTAACAGCATATATCAATTACATTCACGTCATCTCCGAAGACTTGTTATGGTCATAATCCACTGTATGCTTGCCAGGGTTGATTAGAAGATGATCACTACTGGGCAGAAGCCTCCACTAAAGACTGGAACACGTCACGGTCCACCTCTAAGCTCTGGAGATTCGCCTTTGGCCATCACTTTATCTTACGGTGAACCGTCCCAAACAACACATTCCCGCTCGAGGTCGCCATTTCAACACCATTCTGTCCCCATTCTAGCACCATTCTGCCCCAAAGACCGATGATTCCATGACTCTATATGCCCCGCCCAGGACTATATCATCTTCGATATTTTACGAGCTCTATCAATGACTCTTTTTTATTATTTTTCGTAGGGAAGTCTTCATGGATATCCCAGGGGCAAGCCCCAAGGGAGAAAAGCGGACAAAACCACTATGCACCACGGAATAGCCCTAGCATGCACCAATATCGATGGCTCTAGTATCACTACGGATTTCCCCACTTTTGATTATGTTACGTAGTAAAATAGCTCTCCATGGAGTCTCTGAGGTATAAATCTAGAAGACGTAGTCCCAAGTTCTGAGCCGCCCAAAACATAACCTATTTTCATCTCTCACTTATCAGAAGCGTCCTAATTACCTCGAATTAAAATCTATGGAGATGAACCACCAAGGGCAAAATAAATCAAGATTGCTTACAACCACTGTTGCTCTGAAATTGATATAAGAGTTTGTTCCCCTTCTTATCCTTTAGACTGACATTAAGCGGTAAAGCCATGGAAGAGGAGAACAATATTGTTAGCGATTAATAAGAAGGTTGAACACCTGTATTTAAATCGTCGTATCAAAAAGCGGATACCGCTAAACTAGGCCACAATTTACAACACATTTTAAGTATAATACAACAAATGCCAATGTTTCTGCATTAGAATTAGGAATGACAATCCGACCGTAGAGTCCGTAGAGTTTGATACTTTTTACACATGCAAACAAAAATACTCTACAAAAACTGTTGTTAACACCAGTATCTTGATTGAACCCACTTCACTTTCAAACTCGGTCGTGTCTCAGACGTGGCTGCGCGTGCGCCGTCACCAGAATGGGCATGCGAGGTGGCACGATGTGGTTCCGGGTTCGATTCCCGACTTGAACGAATATTTTAGATGACACTAAGACAATCGGAATAAACAGTAGCTTGAATGATGAAATCTGTAAACGAGCGAGAGTAGTAAAATTGAAGAGGCATTGGGCAGGGCACATAGTTTGCAGAACCGATGGCGGTTAGGGCAGAAAGGTTCTAGAATGGCGACCACGACCCGGAAGACGTAGTGTAGGACACCCCCCACAAGGTAGATCGATGATATCACACCCGTCGTAGAATGCCGGTGGATGCAAGTTGCAGAAGACCGTGATGTGTGGAAGTCATTGAGGTAGACCTATGTCCAGCTGAGGACGTTTTTCAACTGATTCATTCATCAAAGGATCGATGAATTCAAATACCAGTTAGGCCTACGTGTTTGCAATACTACTGGGGTCTGAGTGCGAGTTTTGCAGGCATTAAACACTGATCAAGTAACCGAATCTTTCAACTTATACATTTACACAATAGGGCCTTAACATGAAAATGTATGGAAACTTTAATCACTCGATCGGTCTTTGAATACGTTTAAAACTTATACTAGGGGCCCTGGTCACATGGACAGCAGTAGTTTTTTCTATGGCAACCTCAAAAAAAGCTCTCATAACAAACAAATTTTGTTTTATAGGACGCGATGGTGTAGTATAAGCCTCGATCACCGGGTTTGATTTGTATGAGGATGTCTATTTTCGACCACTTTGCATTTTTAACCAACATCAAAGAAAAGGACGAGGTTCTCAGTTCGATTGCATTTTTAAGTAAAATATTTTTTTATGTAACTGAGTAAGTATCTAATCAGACCATTGAAACAAGATAAAATATAACAAAGCAGGCAGGGAATGGTTCTATTCTCTATCAACGTCTAACCTAAAATTTTTGTTGAAGTGCTTTAAACGAGAAGCTAGCACTACCTACCCCCTAAGTTAGTGTTTCTCGTAAAAGCTAGTAAACTAGCTCTTGTTGTAGTTCAACATTTTCACCATAGATAGCGTACCCTAGCAACATAATTTTTAAAGCGCCACCTAGTACGTTGATTGTCACTTTTAAAGTTAATAATAGATGGCGCTGTGAGCAATTTATGCATGTCGCCCCGTTTACAATTCACAATACTAGATGGCGAAACAGGTACGCGTTCGTTTCGTAACAAAATATACGCACTTAAAAATACTCGTATACCCCTTCACAGTTGCGTTATTATGCTATGAGCCACCATAAAATTCTGCCTAGCCGTTCCTACATTATAGTGACATACCCATAACGATGTACTGCTCAAAAATGTATAAGGTTTTTTTTTTAAATAGCAACCATGGAGTATTTTGCCTGTTCTTCTTCATAGGAACGGCATTCCGAACGGGTGGTAAGGTTAAAAGGTTGCTTATTTTTTGACAATTTAGACGATTCATAAAAAAATATTCTGAACTTGTTTCTGAATTCTCTTCCTGTGTTCTTAAATGTTCGATTTTGAAACAAGGCAATCTGTATTTTCTCAAAGCATGCCAGTTCGTGGCTAAACAAGCGTGGAGAGGATCCTCAGCGCATGAAATCCGATCTGTCATGGCAAATTGCGCCGGAGCCGTTCAAATCTTGAATACCAATCGCGGTAATCGATGGAAATTATTGAGGAGCGGACACGTTTCGTTCACACGCACTTTGTTTTATTGATATATCTTTTAAAAGTCTCCGATCGGGTCAACCGCTCAACAAAGCGAGACGGAGATATAAAAAATGAGACGCACGACATGCCTCTTTTTCTCTTATAGCTTTGCCTCTCTGTTTTGTGGTTGATGCGACCGTTCTTGTAGAAAAGCAGAAGAGGTAGGTCCTAATCTTACACAAAGAAATAATATTGACGTAGTGCCTCGAAGAACATATTGAAGTACAAAAAACCAATCCGATTTGTGTATTTGTAGCTCACGCGAATTCGCGTGTACATAAGGACGTAATTCGCGCGCACTACACAAAACGGCTATGTTATTGTAATTTGTTGTACGCGACAAGGTCTATATAATTTTTTCGTCTGAGGTCCTAATATAAAGGCAATAAGGTACTTACAAGCATTGCTTGGTTTGGAGCCATACGATTGACAATTATTATACCTACCTATTCTTTGTTAAATTACAACTGGAAAAGTAGTATTTTCTTCTTTTTTTTTTCTTTTTTATTCTTCCTATTTTTTTTATTTTTTTTTATAAGTGTTTCTCCTTATTTACTTTCATTAAAATCCATCCCGCTTTCTTGAAATACATATCTGGTAACACTACGCAAGACCGGTTTGGAATTGGCATTCAATTATTCAGTCAAAATCCAGGGAATGATTGGTGGTGTTGTCTGCCCCTGCTTGACTAGGGGCCATTGCATAACACCTCAGAGAAACAATTGGGGGCTTCTGGAAACTGTATAGATATACAGCCAGGGCCCGGAACCCGGTAAGCCAGATTTTGATTGGGTTTTTGAACGTCTTTACTGCTGTCAGATTTGACTTATGGTTATCCATTTACTTAGCTTACCTTTGGATTCGGTTAAGTTAAACGCGAAACCCGATAAAACCCAATCGAAAGGGTACGCTATATAACACACACCTACTTTAAGCCTTTAAAGATAAAGCTCGTTGTTTTTTGAATTTGGATTCAAACGTCAGTAATCCGAAGGGTAGCCCCTTCATAGTCAAGTCAAGTCAAGTCAAATCATTTATTTCGTATAGGCCTACGGGGGCACTTACAAATTGTCATTAATTTTTTTTTTCTTAAGTAAGATAAGGGAAAGTTATATTATTAACCAGTCGTTTGATGGATAAATAAAATTTTAGGGAATTCCGATGAATGGTGTATGTACTCTACTCCTTGAACGCCCGTAGATCATTACATGACTTGTCCGAGCCCGGCGTGGACACGTGGTACGTAGTAGGTACCTACCGGCTGATAACTAAGAGTATGTAATGCGAAGAGCCGACGACGATAATGAAATCATCATCGGGTTACACCTCCGCCGCACCGTCTACTTGCATGTAAGGAAACGATTAAAGTCTAGTCCAGTAAATAGATATATTCTTCTTCTTTCTTTTTTAGGTTGGCAATCGGCTACAAAATACAGTCATTTTTGCCAGTGTCGAGTAATTATTGAAAATAGTTTTTGAAGTATAAGTACCCCTGATGCTGATGATAATGTAGATGGCGATGATGATGATGAAATGAATCCCCTACCCCTATCAGTAAAGCTGTGGATACATTACTGAAAATTTACCGGACATCTTGGGAGAACTTGAAAAGTCAACTTATATTATTTTATTTCAATGTTTCGTGCACATTTATGAACACACAATGGTTAATATCCCACTAATATTACACATTATTTATCAAAGAAACACTTTTTTTTGGAAAATAAAACAAAATTGACAACTTCACGGTTTTAACTTCCCGCCAAAAAGACTCAAAATAGGTATATTAGTGACTAAGGGCTAAATGCAATGTGGGGTAGATGCTCCTATGTCCGGCCCCGAAAAAGTCGGCAATGCGTTCAGTTTCTGTTGATAATAAAGCTTTACCGCTTAGGCATAAGCAATGGGTATTTAGTTTACATAAAGCTTGCACCGATAGGTAAATAATTTAAAATAATTGTAAAGTGTCGACTATTGGAGCAGCCACCCTAGAAATTTATCTTCTTCAGTGGCCCTAGTTCAGTACCAAGTCTGACAAGGACCAAGCATGGCCAGACAAGGACTGAGGATAGCTCGACCATAAGTATAAAGACTTGCAGGCACATGAGATGTTTATTCAAGTGTTTGTAGGGAGTTGTCCCCAAGCTGACGACGACGGCGACCTTTGTTTCTTAGGCAGTGTGACATGGTTCAAGGCGGGTCGGTGGCGCGGCACTTACTGATGTACTTAGGTACTTCCCTACATAATTAGTAAAATATGCCTAGTGTAGGATAAGTTACCTAACTTATTAAGTAATCTATGATAGATTATTAATAAGATTATAAATTATTATGTGAGCTTTAATCAATCACAGATCCTCGCAAAAGAACAGCGATTCCGACCAAGGATGATACGTGTGGCCATTGAAATTAAAAATAGTTCCTAATTTCCTAAAATAATATTATAAATATTGGCTAGGTTGGTAACCGATAAATGCCTACAAAACACCGACAGGTAGATACCTACTCCACTAGTATTTCCTAATACAACCTTTATCCGAACCGCCAAACTAAACTAAAACACTTCCATTCATAGTATCAATCAGCCATTGACGCTACGCGCAACAGCCCGCCAAAACTATCAGTGTTGCCAAAATAACAAGCCGAATTACACAAACCAATCAACATAGCCGATCATCATTATAATTTTATGCAGCCTCTGGCGATTCTGTGGCGCTGAGATGGTGAAAAAAAACGAACCCTTCCGCAAAGAATTTAGGAGTGCCCCAAGACGGCGGGCGAACTGCGACCGAATCCGAGTTGCTTGTTATAAATTTTGTATAAGATAACAATGCGTGCGTGTGGGTGTGTGGTACAGTCGCTGACGAGCGAGTATAGTTACGGCACGCAATAACGCTAACAAGCGTGCGAGGGAGATGTATGGAGTCGTGTGTAGCGTCGTCCCGCTCGCACCGCCGGCAACATGGCGCGCTGACTCGGGCGCAGGCTCGAATGGTATCGCCTGCCCACTCAAGGTTCGCTGACTGCCGTTCTTTTGTTTTTAATGTTGCCATGTGGGAATTTCACCCGGATATATGGTACATTTGGATATGTGACTGCAAGTACATATCTACTGAACTTAAGTGTTACGATACTAGATTATAGGTAATTAATTAAATTATTATCATTTTTTTTCCAAAAAATTCAGGTAACATTATATAGGTTTTATTTTATTTTATTAGTTTGTAAGAAATCTTTGGCGATGACAAATAATAATTTTATTCAGAGTTTTTCTGTTGGACTTAATAATTATGTATAAAATAGGGAATTATCCTTGTACCCTGTTATAATATCAGGCATGTATCCAGGCTGTGAGGAATGAGATTTTATTACGAGAAAAATCAAACTAATATTATATTATAAGTCGCTTAAATGATATGCTTAGGTTACATGTAACAAATAAAATGGCGAGACAGTGCTCTCAGCCGAGTTGAGTCAGCTGAGGCTGAGTAAACTAGATTTATACCTACCAAGCATTATTTATACCTACCAAACACTTGGCCGAGAGCACTGCCTCGACATTTTACTTGGTAAGTGTAATCCAGGAGCCAGGCTTTTCCTAAATTTAACAAAGACGAGACATTTTACTTTTTTAACAAACGTCAAAATTATTAAGTAATTTAAAATTGAGTGCAGAAAACAATTTGAGTGTGGGAACACTGGACCGCAGACGAAAACAGCGTCAAGCCGAGGACCTGCTCAAACCGAACGTCTGCATACCGATCGTTCGTTTTTTATAAGCGCGCGTCCGTGCACGCGGCACTTGCCTGTGTGAGTGAGAATGTACGCCAGTGTGCGCGGCGGTTCGTTCTCGCGCGCGCCGCACTATTGTTGTGTGCAGTAGACTCGCGACTAGGCCCGCCGCGGCCCGTTTGACGCGCGCTCGCCGACCGAATCAGAACTGACGGCGATAAACAAAATAATGACCAGTGTACCATATTACGTGCATCGCGAGTGCAACAAGCGACAACAGTGTGTGATAACGAGTATGTAACGTGCGTGTTGTGTCAAACGGTGTGCGTTTTATCAACTTGTTACGGAGTTTGGGGGCGCGTGGAGAGCGCAATGCACGTCGTTTTTAGGTATGTGTCCGACCGATTAATTATGGCCCATCAGTGAGGTCGGTGGCCTGCAATTTTACTACTGCGATCGCAAAGTGTATTTTTGTAATCGGTGACAGATTTCGCGGCGGTTGAGAGACGAACGCGCGACGTCTGTTTTCGTTTACATTACAGAACTGGCGGCGTCGACGTTTTCTATTCACATCCGTCGTTTCTTGTGGTGTTTTATGTGCATTTGGCGCCGTCGGAGTGTTATCAGTTGCCGGGAAGTGTGTCGAGTAATTTATAATTGTAATTAATGCGTTATCGACTACGGTAAAGCAATGCAGCGTGGCCGGTGAACTTTGCATCCATTTGTGGCAGTTGACTGTCTGGCTGGACGCAAGCCTGTATGGTCCTTGGTCAGTTTTTTTAAATCTCACGGTACCAAACCAACCGCTTAGCACCGCGCTCCCGTTGAACGTACATGCAAATATCTGAGTCGTAAAAAAGTTATAAAAAACCTACTTGATGTAGTCAGACGTTTAAAATTCATTGACCAAAAACACATAAAAAGCATTTAAATTAAGCTTTAATTAATATTATTAGATAGACTAATAAATCTAGATTGATTTGATATTTTCTTTACAAGCACTAAACATAACAGGATAAAAACACCAACATCCAGCAAGTAGCTTGTAAAAATAATATACCTAGGTACCTAATCTTACTGATAAACCCTGATATCTTGATTGATAGCTAAGTAGGTACCGTACCAACTAACCTAACCACTTATCGCAATATAATTTCATAGATACACTAGGATATTAGTTACTAATATGTTAAAATCTTAAATAAATTCGTAAAATCTTCCATAAAACCGTTATCTTCGGGTAGGTAAGTACGTACTATATTCAAGTAAATTTTTCTTACATTACTTTTTACCTATAAGGTAGGTATAGTAAAGACAACGAATAGCAGAGAGTCACTAACACTACTTACACGTAGGTAAGTACCTGCTACCTCTAACCGTCGGAATTATGAAAATGATCTCTGCGCCCGCGCCACCACAATGACAACTCGGACAGAACAAAGTTGATAATTGTAATGCCATTTATTTTTTATTATTAACAGGGCCCCAATAAACAACGGAACGACCCTACAAACGTGTGCAGGCGCACCTGCTTCATAAAAAGTTGGGATGTCCTTAATAAAAATATAGTTTTATTTTACAAGATTATAGAATGCATTTTTTTGACCAACCACATCATTAAACCCTAATTTGAGAAATGTATTACCAATTACTCTCAACGACGGACATGAATTTAAAAACGAACTTAAAATTAATAAGTAATACCTACCTACCTAGGTATAAAACTACCAATTGAGAACTAGTAAAAATGTTTTCCATTTTACATTTTAATGAAGTCCTTACATTGGTACACAGGTACCACCTACCTACCAATCTGTCTAATGTATAATGTAGGTATGAAAAAAATATTTGAAAAATGAGTTTCTACAGTTCAAACTATGACACTAGGAAGACTAACACCTCAGTCCACCCGTGACCATGGTTCTGGATCTAATGCTAGTAGATGCTTTATGTTCCAAACTAAGTATAATGTTTTTATACATAACCAGCGTTGCCAGACGTCCCGATTTTGGCGGGACGTCCCGATTTTTAAATCAAAATTAAATGTCCCGCGCGGGACAGGCTCAGTCCCGCTTTTCGGAGATAACTCGACCAGCCTAACTTGATTTTGATTACTGTTTATTTTTTATTCTGAAGACGAATAAGACTCAACTATTTAACGATAGGGTAAATCTGATTTAAAATATTATATTTTTATTGAAATAAATTTTCTATGACTATTTTTGCTATCTATTGGCACGTAAACGTAATTTTAATTCAAATAAAAAGATAAATATTTGAAAACTTCTGATTATATACGGTTTTTTTACTAATGTCCCGCTTTCGACGAAAGAATCCCGCGTTTTCACTCAAAAAGTTCCAAAATCCCGACTTGGCAAAAAAAATAAACTGGCAACGCTGTACATAACATACATATAATCGTAATAAAAATGTAACTGATCGCTGTCTATACATGGAAGATATATGAGAAAAACTATTAAATCAATAGTACCCAAAACAGAGATTGTTGGAATATTTGTCCGTGTGTCTGTGCGTTTGTGCGCGCTAATCTCAGAAACAGCATAACCGACTTACGTACTGTTGGGGTAAGCTTTACTTAAAATTTTGTGTTTGTATTATTTCAATCAGTTAAAAATAAATAAGTTATATCAATTTAAATACGCGGATAACCACTAGATTTAAAATAAAATGTAATATGGTAACAGCTAAGGCACTTGTGTTCTGTTCTCAAATTGAAATCTTCAATGAAATCCAAGCTATAATATATAATTTTGAACAACAAAATCCAAGTCGCATTTACAGAGACAGCTATTAAACGCGTGCGGCTTGCTATGAGAACCTGCGCGAGAGTTGAGAATGTTAATGCGCTCGTGTTGTTCCCTGCGCACACGCGGAATACTGAATGCGTTTACAAATACACCGTGCAACTAATATGACCCGCAGTTAAACAAAATTTCAATAGCATACCTCGTAATTCTGGGATCCGTCATCCCAAAACGTGTTGAGTGCTAAGTATGTAAACAGCGTGCCTATTATGTAACTCTGTTTCAATAATTTCGTGTATTTCTATCCATTAAATAAGTCGACAGAAATCGCGAGATGATTGAAACAGGTTTGCAAACAAATTACATTACTTTTGAAAATCTGTTGCAATGATTTCTGTTTAAATATTTCTATTGACTAATTAATAGTCGATATAAATATTTAAACATTATATACGGAATGATTGAAACAGGGTTACATAGTAAACCCACTGGTTTCTTGAAAACATTTTCATTGTAAGTTGTTATTGCTTCTACTCATTCAATATTACAGCGAAAGGAAATAGGTAGGTAAGTACCTAGCCATCCAATTTTCAAACTTTTTTGAATAATATCATCATAATAATAAATGGCCAGAGCTACTTTAGGTATAAAACTTTTATATCCATAACGCCCAACTTAAGTCAGGATCTTAGTACCATGGCTTGACTTTTGTATCTAAAAGAAGTCATGCTCATTTCGTAATTGTACATTAAATAATTACCGACCATTAACAAATGAATAAATACAATAAAAAAAATAATTATGAAACTAGCTATCCCGGCGAACTTCGCACCGCCCCAGAATAAAATGTATGAGAAAATTAATTATCTTTATTATAATATTTTTTATTAATTTTTCCTAAGTTTTAATAGTTCTGCTATTTCGGGGCGGAGATGAATTCTAAATATCAAAGATCATAAAAATCAGCCCACCCGTTATTGAGTTATAAATGGTGTAACTAACACGACTTTGTTGTAGATATGTAGTTGTGAAACGGTTGACAACTAGCACCATTACCTTACTACTACCTACATAAACAAATCGAGTCTACCAACATCACGATATTACGGGAATTAATAGTATCTAGTTTATACTATGCAATGCAATTTATTTTCTAAATCTCCTTGTTGTGGATATCAAAATTCAATTAAATCAATTGTTGAAATTGGTTTGTCAATCTAATTTAAATAGGTAACTAGTTACCGCATTGTCATTAAGTACCTACCTACCTACCTACCTATTACTTTTTAACCGACATCAAAAAGGAAGAGGTTCTCAATTCGGTTGTATGTACATATATTTTTTTTTTTTAGTAAATGAGTATCTATCATATTTTCCGCGGACGGACGCACGATCAGCGTTCTGCGTTTCGCGTTCTTTGTACGGATTTCCAAAGCTTAACATGTATACGTATAATGCAGACGGTCAGAAGATCATCCATTTATAAAGAACAAAGAAAAAAAACGCAATATTTTTTTTATATTTGTTTACAGCCCTGGGTGCTAGCCCTTTGAGGCCTATCAGTAGTATAATACAAACCCCTGTGTGTACACTCTTGTGATTGCAATACGGTCCAAGTGCAATGAGAATCTATGCCATGTGTTGTCAATTGTATGCAACCTTATTTCGTGTTTAGAATTTATTTTGAAGATATAAAATACGTACCTGCAGCTATGTAGGTAGAGGTACCTACGTAGTCTCCTCCATCAGTGGAATTTGTAATTTTTCCGACGGACGAGTTTGAAATGTCACCGCCATGTTCCAGACCTAGACTCACTCTTCCATTGCGCAACGTAACGACACGCGGCAATAATTGTTGAAAAATATTGAATGAGATTTTTGGTAGGTTACTTACCTACCTACTGCCTAGGTACTTACTAGAGAAAACTTCATAAGAGAATTACTTGGTTGTTCAATGATTTTATCAAAGCTCCGGGCGTTTATTAAAAATAATTTCGAACATATTTTAATTTATACCTTTGAGTATCTAACAATGGAGCTAAATTGTTAGGAGCTAGGCTCTGAAGTTTTTTTTTCGACAGGCAATTTCTTGAAATGCGTACAAGTACACACAACAAAAATTGCGTGCACACTCGTGCAAATTAAAATGTTTATTCACACAAATACTAATGAAAAACCTACTTAATATACGCATTTATTTATTTAAACGGCTTTATAGTAATAAACAAGTCTAGAAAACCTGCGGCACGGTTATTCAACTCATTATATCCTATTTAGCTTCTTAATGGAGGTTATTAAAAAGTTAAATAAAAAAATAAAATACACACTCGTTAATAACCATGTCGAAATAAATTTGGTTGTCCCGCCATAATGAGCGCTTCCTAGAATAAGATAAAAAAAAAAGATACCGTAAAAAAAATTGTGACAAAACGCGCGAAATTAAATGTTGCAGTCCCAAACATAATATCTTATTGCGAAGAAAATAAGGTGTATGTTTCATTAACAATGTTGTAGGATTGTTTGAAGGAAAGTCAGCGCCAATTTTTTTGTCGTCCAAGGGCATAAATTTTGTCCTAAATGACCGGACATCGCTTACTGTTTAATATCTAGGTTATGGATTATTTTGTGGCGACCTCTTCAACCTCATCACAAGCTACACAGATGGCGCTGTAAAGGACATTCAGAACAAATGACGATTTTCCATACAATCCTGAAACGCGCTATTAGAGTTTTTTGAGAAGGTAACTTAAATACACGATCCCGACAATAATTGTTAGAGCATAGTGGCCGGCTTGCCAAGTATACGAACCTGGCTGGAAGATCTTCCCTTTTCCGCTAAATGTTCATAACATTATCCTGGTTAAACTAAGTATAGGTCTCATTTAAGAAAACCTCATCATTTAAAAAAACTATAACAATTTCTATTTACTTATTTAAATTAAGTAGGTATAATATTAAAACATAACAAATAAGAAAACATTACCCGACGAAAAAAAAAACTAATTATTAAGGCGCTTCGCACCCTCCAAATTCCAGCGCCTACCTACCAAAATAAGTATCTTACGATAATCTCAACAAGCTTTGAACCGGTTTTATTGTAAATTTGGACCGTCGACGCATGAACATAAGGGCCAGGTTAAGGCCCAGTTATCCTGTGTAGAAATATTTTGACTCTATATTGTTGGTTTATACTCTAATTATTATAAGTATGTAATTCCTTTTTTTTTGTTTGCAATCTGCTACAAAATTAAACCACTTTTGCCAGACTCGAGTATAATTTCTTGTTCGTTGTTTAGTATATCAGCACACCTGATTATAATGATGATATTAATGACGTAGTGTCGATAATATCTAGTTATAATAATACCGAAAACCACTAACAATATAATTGAATCCAACAAAAATGTAAAGCATAGCCGCGAGCGAAGCCATGCTTAGCAATATCACTGCGACCAAATTCACCTTTACTAATTCAACAATATGATTTCGACGGAGTATGATTTAAATCGGTCCGGTTATATCTAGTTGTACTAATGTGTGGCCTGGTGTCTTGGTATGTAATAGGGTTGCCAATCAGGATTCAGGATAAACTCTGAAAGGTACTTTTGGTCCTTACTAGGAAATTTTAGTAAAGCTGATTGTAAGTAATGTTAGAGTAAAGAATGAATCATACACAATAAAATATTTGAATTTGATAAACTTTAGTAAAACAATGCGGGTCTGATCAAACAGTAATTACGGTACGGATGAATTACTTCACCACTCACTCATGTAAGCTAGAATCTACCTCTTAACTATTACTAGGCTAACGTAACTTGCTTGGAGAGTGAAAAAGTCGAATATCGGTTGACAACCCTAACGCGAGCATCACAAAAGAAGTAGTATTATACCTATGATGGCTACCGGAGCGCGTAATTAAGCGCTAACAAAATAATATACAAATCATTTTAATTATGACATCTACGTGATTTTTTATAACGAAATTTACACGGCAAAAGCCAAGGCTCTTAAGTACACTCGGACCGCAGTCTTCTGTAACCGCGGTCCCAGTTAACCAACTGCATGATTTGAATCGGTCGACCTGAACCATTTATCACATGGCAAATATTGTACAGTCGCATAGAAAAATTATAACACCTTATTAAAAGAATTTTACTTTGCAAATTAGTTATAAAAGTTCTATCCATAAGTGATAGTTTAACAGTTATGGAGCAGCTTCTTTTGACATGCAACTTTATGATCTTCGGCTAAAAAAAGTATTAGGGTAACTTAAAGTATAAGGAGACCAATGGAAAATTAGGGTTGCTCCCTGAGTATGGTCAGTGTCAAAGTAAATTCTTGAAAATTCAATCATATAAATACTCAGTTTGTTAGCCCTAAGCCCTAATCGTCGGTATAATTAGGTTGTCTTCATGACATAAGCAGATAAATAAGGTATCCTTCTCACTTAGGCGAAGAAGCAAAGTGGAATTAAAAGTAAAATCAAAATAAAGTTGCGTCTGCAAAATTCTTTCAAGACGCGGCCCAGAACTATGATTTCAGGTGGCTTGGATATTTGAGATGTGTTGCAAGAAACTTCTCACATAGACGCTAAGGTTTTTTACTGTCATTTGAAGTAGGTACTCAATTAAATTTAGTTTTAATTTACAAGTCACCGGCCCAAACAAGGCCTCCATTCAAGACACTACCTGCCCAACGATGACTGGTCTACAAGGCCGAGGCACAAAAAAAAAGTGAAAATGCCACCCATTGTTCCTTGGGACACCATTAAAATTTATGTTTTATTATTTATTACCCTTTGTTCTAATACCGTTTGTCGTAGTGTTTAGAACTAGTACACGCTGCTGCCGATTACTTCTTTAGCAAGTACTCCGCACAATCTTCAATTCCAACCCCATATTTACACCCTTAATGGAGTGGGCCTCAGGTAAATTCATCATTGATGATGTTCTTACTTGATTCACCCCATCTACGTAGGTACATCATTACCATACACACACATATGGCAAATTGAACAGCGCCTCTACAGGCCAGTATTTAAAACTTTAAATTCTCCACAAAATATGCCTAAATACGTAGACTATGAAGTATACAGCTTACGAATAATCTCGCAACTGATATCTAGAAAAGTGAATGGTAAAGTTTAATTAGTATAAAGTTAATCACTTACACGTAATTTCCTTCTAGCCTCATTTTCAATATTCCCCATCTACCTCGCTCTTTCACACGTGCACTATTGAAATCTCGGATCAAACAAATAAATAATTCAAACTAAACTGTTTAGCATTCGACTGTACGGCTAGTACTATGGCGTGTACAGGCGTGACCATCACTTGTATGACTAATTAAATGATCGTCAGTCTTAACGTACACTGAATATTTTAAATATACTCGTACGTAAGTATTGTGTGCATGCATTAACATAAGTGTGTTCCGTCTCGCTCACTTCACAGATTTCATAAGATCGACAGTGACATCATGCTTTCTCTCTCTAACTTTACAATTACTTTAGGAGTTTCTCCTAAGCATACTACAATGAAGTCTGCAAATCCACCCTTAATGTAGGAGCGTGATGGTATGATAACACAATAAAACAATAACTAATGATTTTGTCAGTGCTCATTGGAAGATATTCACACTATTTTAATTTGCTCGCGCTGCGCTGCATTGTTGGGGTCTTAAGTTTTATTAAAAATGCTCGTAATAACCGCCGGTACAGTCACGGCCAACACGCGCGACCGCCGAGCATGACGACCGATTCTCGTATGCGTAATTAAATAATCGCCATTGTAAGCGTACACTTAGCTTTGTAAATAAAAACGTTTGCGCCGCGCGATAGCAGCGCCACATCGTCGCGTTTATGAAATGATTGTGATCCGTTGCACTTTTTGTTGCGAATGTACATCATGTGGTGAGGTATTTTGAATGAAGAAATTAGAGTTTGGCTTTTGAAGTGAATTGATTGGGGAGATAATATGGATGTTTTATGTATATACGTAAGTACTATAAAGAATCTGACATAGTGATTTATCGATACTTAACAAGTTTTAAAATTAAAGTGGATTATCCTCAATCCCGACCGCGGCTCGGTCGGACCTTGGATGGGTTACCGAATTATAATATCTGACCTTCTCCGTGCTGCGGAGGGCAAGTGAAGCCGGCGGTCCCGGTTGGCAGTCGTAAAAGGTGTAATATAAAAAAAATCTAAAAAAAAATAGAGATACTAAAACTAACTACTTAACTAAACACTGCTACAACTACATGGAATAATAACAAATAGTAATTACTGATTTATACTAAGCAGAAGTAGTGCCTACCTAGCTATTAGTTGAAAAAATACCCTTGAATTGAGAACCTCCTTTTTTGAAGTCGGTTAAAAACCCAGGGTAGGCACGATAAACCAGCCTCTACGGATTGTTGAAAATCGTTTAAACAATATTAGTTACCTAAAACAGTGTGGTCCTCTCAAAAGAAATAAAAATAATTAACATTCTTGTTTTTTTTTTTGACACAGTCGGTCAAAAATAAGTCCAGAAGTGTTGACTAATCGAGCATCTCTGAACTACGACTCATCACTCGAGTGCCCACTATCTTTTCAAACAATTGTACGTGACCCGAACATGTAATCCGACCCCACCACATGCTACTGTGTTCTTATGAAATTAGGGCTGCGATAGGCCAATTTAAATAGATCCGAACTCTCGCCGTTATTATTGAGTGTATAGAGTTTAAAATCACTCACCGCAGTGGCCATTCACGTAAGTAGTAAGGAATGTGACGAATTTGTAATGCGACGCTAAACGCACGCCTGTGTCAATGCTTTCTTTAAAAAAAACAACACGTGTTCCTTGTCTGTGGATTTTTAAATATGGAATACGATTAGGTAGCGTAGCCTTTATTTTTAGTTTAAGGTATGCAAATTCGTATTCATTTATCTATATTTTGGCCGTTTCTGAATCCAAAATTAAGTTTTAGAATTATTGTCTGTGCGTTTGTTAGTGTGTCTTTCTGCTTTCACTATTGGATAGCTCGTGGTTGGATGTAATGTAGTATTATCATCACACTGTAACCATTGTGAGTCCAGCAGCAGAGCTGAATCTATGATTCCACAGCGTGGAGGCAAAAGCTGGTTTAAAAAAAATCTGTTTTTTTTTTAAATTTTATATTTAGATACGCAACTATTCTTAAAATACATAAAACATTAATGTTCAGTCTAAAAAACGGTGATGATTTGTCTTCTAAATGTGTGACGACAGTACCTTACCTCCTACTGAAAAAAACATGCATTTCAGCATGATTCAGTATGATTTCAGTACACGCTCGTAGGCAATTACCTACACGACACAAACGCGATGTGTCAAACAAATTGCCCGACAAATCGCAAGATCACATCTCCGGACTGTCAACTGACTCATTTATTCGTTTTCTGACGTACGCCGTCACAGACAGATAGCCTAATAATAAATTACATTGTATGCCATCGTAGCTGAATGCGAAAATGTAATTCATGTTGTTTTGCTAATACATAACGGGCTGTTTGTATCGGAATTTGAAAATGGAACGCTCATAGAATATTATGCCGGTATAAAAACTCCGAAAAATACAAAAATGCTTTTTATTATTATTTTGAAATTCATAATTAGAAATATAAAAAAGAAGATGTGAAAAAATGCAACCAAGTTTTTTAACCAAATTTAAAAATAACTTGATGCTTATTGTCCCTATTGTCATAAATCAGATCGATTTATCGTTCAAGGGGTTTGCATGTAGGCGGGGATACGATCACCAGTTGCCGTTTGACGTCATGCCTACCAGTATTTTAAATCCCGCGTTGATTCATAAAACGTCTTCTACACGGTCTGATCAACTACCCAACAGAGAGAGACGTAGCTATAATTATAAAGTAATTTATATATTAATTAATATTATTATACTTTTTTGATAAATATCTTTTTAATTTATTAGCTACAGTCAAACCTGCCTGGTATATAAAGTGATCTTTATTTTATTGGTTTCAGTCTGTACTAAAGAAAAAAAAATATATTATAAAAACTAGTGATTCGCTAAGCAGTTTGTTACATATACACTTTACTTTACACACAAAGCTATATTACAGCATTTTTCTCCCACGTCTTACATAACATACTCCTAATCATAATAATTAACAAAATAATATAGTTAATATACACTACTGCGTCTCAATGGCTGAGCACAGTAGCGATGTGTTAAAATTTGCATATTAAATACTTCAACCAGTACCTTGAATCGGCATTTGACGCTGCTCGGAGAACATATTAAAACGTTATAGTTGTATGTTTAAATAGATTATATCACTTTATTTCCATATTAAAAAAAACTGCTTTAGTTAGGTGTGCAGACAGTAATAACGAATCTAATAAAATAAAAGTTTGCAAAACTGCATGATGGGAACGTTGTAACAATTCTATAGGTATTTAAAAAAATACTATAAAACTAATTGGACTTGGCTGGGTCGATTCACGACAAAATTTACTATCTGGGCTCTTCATATGACGCAAATCAATCTGGACATGCTTGGAAGAGTGGGGGTGGGGTATGCAAATTGATCAATGAAATTGCGTACTAAGTAGGTACCTACTTACAAAACTAAAAATTAAATTAGTAACGCATGTAATAAATTTTCCAACTACTTAATGGGGACCAGTTTTTTCATTTATTTAATAATTACCACTAATGTAAGTTTTTTTTATTACGACTTAATGGCTTCTAAATTATTATTTGCTCGATTAGTTTATGTTTTTAATGCGTTTGGTTGCTTAAAAATATGATCAATACATGATTTTAATATTTTATATTTTTTTCCGTCATGTGCACTTACATGTAAAATGAAAATATTGTAACTGTAATGGTTGTTGGTATATTTCATCAACGAAGCGCTGCATTATATGTAAATGTTTAATCTGAAGGTATATCAACTTCCACCAAGTCGAGTCAAAAGGCGCTAGCTATTTGAACTTGGTCTTATTTTCAAGACTAGTAATTAAAAAGTAGTATTAGAAGAAATTAATTTTCAGACAGACAGTTCTGTTGTATTTATGATTGAAAAATATATTTTATGAAAACCATAAAACAGAAATCGTATCTGTATTGAACTCCGATGGTTAGTACTCGTTTATTTTGAAACTTTACAAGCCAAGTTGTTCAGTTACAGCCACGTATACCTACAGATGCCCCGGCCGCGCCTCCACCACATAGCGAAATCGTAAAATGCACCATAAAACGATACCTAAACCGGATCCCATTACTGGGACCGAGATATTGCCATTCCCAGTTTAACTGTTACCGTCCATTTAATGCCCAAGTTATATCCTATTTACTGACACGTTGCGTTTTGACGAAACCACATTTTGTTGGCCATTTACGACGACACCAAGCGAATTATATTTTATTTAATAATATCGTCTGTTAATTCTGTCTTTGTCTCGGCTGTAAAGTATGGCATTAAAACAATTTATGTTTAGAAGATATTTCCGATGGTTTGGAAATCGAATGAAAGTTTAATGCGACTGTCTTTATTATAGACGCGTCCTATTATTCAGAATCAGAATATTTTTTATTATTATTTATTATTTAATAAACGAAAAAAAAGGCACCACGTCCAGATCTACAAAGCAAGACTCTGCAAAACAATTTCATACACTAAATAATATGTGTACCGCACAGCACACACGCGGACGCCTCTCACACAACATATCGTCAACAATCAAGACCGCATCTACATAAGCCATAATGTTTGCATTGTGTAAGTCCAATTGTACCGCCGCTAATGAATGCGAGTTTGAAGTCGATTATATCGTAGTTAACGCATGTGAGATGTGGAATAAGCCGACATAAAGCTCTGAGATAGTTCAAATACTTGTGAAAGACCTTTTATAATGAAATCACCATTTCTATTAATCTACCATATAATTTTCACTACTCTGACACACCAGTTATTTTTTTTACAGTTGCTAGGAAACACAAATACATAGAGTTTGTACACTTTATATTAATGTACTGCACCTCCTTTAATACTTTCCCTCATTAATTTAAAGACAGGATTGCTAGGCGCAGTCCAATCCTACTCCTCAAATCCATCAACCGAGATCTTGGGACAGCCTTAGTAAGGACATCAGCCAACTGGTCTGCTGAACTAGTCCTTATAACTGTGAGGCTGGCTTCTTATACCATTTCTCTCACAAAGAAATGTCTTACTCGAATGTGTTTAGTTCTTTTATGGAATTCCGGATTGTGTGCGAGTCTTATGGCAGCTTCATTGTCTACTTTCAACAATGGCTTGTCTTCCATATCAGATAATCTATCAAAGATTCTTTGGAGCCATATAAGTTCTCTAGCAGCCTCGCTGGCGGCAACAATCTCAGCTTCCATAGGCGAGAGCACCTATTGGTTCTCTATAGGGAAATTGTTTTTCTTTTTAGAGGTGTCCACTTTCCCTGCTTGAACACCTTCTTTCTCCATCGGAGTTGACACGACACAACGTT
Organism: Pheosia gnoma; assembly: GCA_905404115.1. NCBI lineage: Eukaryota > Metazoa > Arthropoda > Insecta > Lepidoptera > Notodontidae > Pheosia > Pheosia gnoma. Next base: position 4,324,505 of record FR989917.1, on the reverse strand, counting down.
TTGAGTCTCTCGTCTCGACTCGTCTTTATCATCTCTCTCAATAGCTTCTCTGTATGTTTCTGGAAAATTGTCGCATTCTGACAAACAGACGAAGTCCTTGAAACGTTGTGGGGGCCTTAGAGTTTCTCTGTCTCTTACATTGTATCTGGGTCCAATTTCATCTTCTCCAATCTCAAATTCTTGAGCATCTAAGAATTGTTCTGATTCGAAGTCATGAACTTGATCTGATGTCACAGCAGGTTTATCAGCCGATGCTGCACATTCTCCCTCCAGAGCACGTTCAGGCTCATCCCTTTGCTGTTCTAGCTGTCTAGGAGAATTGGTTTTCTGCGGGATGTCTTCATCTAGAAAGACCTCTCCCTCTGTATCTTGATCTATCATTTCTGGAATAATCTCTCCCTGAAAATCTGGTATCATCGTTGGGATTCTTAATTCCAGTCCAGGACTAAAAATCACATCTCTCGATCTAGTTGTCTGTTTCCCGTCCCAGATACGATATCCGTCATCATTGTCATAACCAATAATTCTACCTCTGATAGCTTTTTTATTTAGCTTCTTCCTTTTTTGCTTAGGAATGTGGAAGTAACACTCACTTCCAATTACGCGCAAGTGTGAGATCTTAGGCTTTCTACGATGCCATAGCTCGTAAGGTACTTTCCCTTCTTCTCTAGTGGGTCCTGTACGATTAAGAACGTAAGCAGCTGTGTTGATTAGTTCTGCCCACAAGGCTTGTGGAAACTCATCTCCTGAATGCATGTACGACCTAGCAGTTTCTACAAGAGTCCTATTCTCCCTCTCAGCACACCCATTTTGTTCGGGGGTGTATGGCATTGTAAGTCGTTGTACTATTCCCTGTCGGTTCAGTATCTCGCTGACGGCTTTATTCGCAAATTCACCGCCATTATCGCTCAGTAGTGTTTTTACGACATGACCAGCGTTCTTTGCTTCGTTTAAAAATTGACGCAACTTTTCTTTAACATCGCTCTTGTTACGGATGAAATAAACGTGTCGAAACGCGGAGTAATCATCTTTGAAAAGAACATAATAGCGATACTTCGAGTAACTTTCGGGGAATGGTCCGCATACATCAGCATGTATGAGCTCTCCAGGCACTGAAGCTCTATCTCTCTTGCCAAACATTAATCGCTTCGCCTTACCATAAATGCATCCTTTACATTGTATATCATCGTCTGGATTCAGGTCGATTCCCAGTTCCCTCTTAACAAGTTCTTTAATATACCTCTTGTTCTGGTGACCAAATCTCTCATGATATAGTTGAATTAGGCTCGTTGGCGTTACAGCGTTCAATTCTACAGTATGACCGGTCAGGACTGTCTTCAACTGTAGCTTGTACAGTCCTCCGTTCTGCTGTCTTTTACCTACTACAATTGCAGCACCATTGAATTCTAGCTTGCATTCCTTAGTAGTAGATATAAAAGTGCTATCTTGCAGCTTATCTTGTGCTGCTAATACCGATAAAAGATTCTTGGTCAGTGTTGGCACATACCAGACATCGGATAGAGTGAGTTTCATCTTTTTCCCATTGACATTTGATTCTACCTCCACGGAACCATTCCCTCTCGCAGGAACTACAGTTCCATCTGCCGTCGTGACAGTGTGGTTCGAATCAAATTCTTGAAAACTTACAAAAACATCGCTCCTGTTGGTAACATGCGTTGTAGCACCATTGTCAACATACCAATTATGTAAATCTTTCTCTTCTGAACAAGTACTATATAACATTAAAGTAATATTCTGAACTTGCTGCTTAACGGATGACTCTGTAGTCTTTTTCGGTCTGCCATCGTTAATCCACTTTCTGCAGTTTTTAATCCGGTGGCCTATCTCCGAACAATATCTACATTTCAAATGTTCATCCCTGTTTTTCGGTTTAGTCTGCACCTTGGATGTAGAGGCGAGCACTTCTTGGGTTTCTTCGTTTTGCCCCACTAGCGCTCTCTCATACCCACAGAGTTGTGTCGTTAGTGATTCTATGGTTCGTTCTTGCTTACTCAACAGCATCCAACTCGATTTGAAATTGAAGAATTTTTCATTGAGGGAATCTAAAATCTTGCAAATCAAAAAGAGCTCTGGTAGCTTCGTGTTCGGATCAGTTCTGAGAATTTCTGCATTTAAATTATTCCAAATGTTTTTTAATTTAGACATCATTGTCGAAACATCATCTCCGGAATTGTTTTTAAAGCTGAAAAATTGCATACAGAGAGTATATACTCTGTCCTCTGACTGTCCGTCAAAAAGTCGATGAAGCTCTTGCCAGACTTCATGAGCTGTCTCGAAGCGCATGACTTTCATCAAGGTCTCTTCAGTCATGTTGCTCGTAAGGATGAGCAGGGCGTTGCTATCTGCCTTCCTATATTTCAGTACTTCTGTATTATAGGCCATCAGTGCACCATCTCCTGTTCCCAGTATGGGCTTCTTAAGTTTCCCCTCAGCTGCTTCCATAGCACCTTCTGTACCTCGCAGCATAATTGAAACTTTGTACTTCCATGTTGCCCAGTTCTTACTGCCTTCAAGCTGACCGATTTGAATTTTTGATGTGAAATGTTCCATCTCAAAAACTTTTGTTCAAACTCGTACTTGGCCGAATAACCTATCGTAGTTAACGCATGTGAGATGTGGAATAAGCCGACATAAAGCTCTGAGATAGTTCAAATACTTGTGAAAGACCTTTTATAATGAAATCACCATTTCTATTAATCTACCATATAATTTTCACTACTCTGACACACCAGTTATTTTTTTTACAGTTGCTAGGAAACACAAATACATAGAGTTTGTACACTTTATATTAATGTACTGCACCTCCTTTAATAGATTATCGAAGCAATGCCATCGAGTTAAGAATCGATTAGAATCGCTACGTCATATAAGGTTTTACAAAAATAGTGTATAATATTTTAACCGATGTATCAGTCGGTTATATGGATCACGTTGATGTATAAAATAATTGTGTAACTCATGTTCGATTTTTTTAAAACAAGGCGACCCAGTAGCGTTTGGCTGTGCGCTCAGTACAGGATGTATTTTTTAATGACTAATAATTCGATTTATTTCTTTTGGAATGTTATCTTTATAACTTACTGTTAACCCTGTTGAAATATTTTACACTATTATTGTTACGCCTTATATAATGACATTTTCATAAAGTGTCCAGAAATCGTAGTGACTTAATAATTACATAATTATAAAGTTACATATAAGCTTTAAAACCATTGTCATGATCTAGGAAAAAAACGCATAATAGGAAGGTATGAAGCAAACAACCGACTAGTAGTAAAGTAAATATAAAACGTTCCGTATTTCAAACATATTATTTTTAGACTGTCCAAGATCGGAGTGTCGTTCTTGTCACAGTATTTCAACTTGTTTTTATCCACTGTCATGTTCAAGACTAATATCTTGTTACCGTGTTCACTGATCGGTCTATAATTTGTATTTTTTTTGTGATAAACAACATTTTACTTTTATTCTAGACTTGGCGGTTATTTAGACAAAACATTTTTATAGCGTTTCAAATTTGGAATTATGTTTTCTTTCTTGAATGAGTCGATTAATTTCTTGATGGCCAATATTAAAAATATTATACTAATCTGTGAGCTGAAAAATAAAATACGAAATAATTCATATTCATAATGATAAGACTTATCAAACCGAAGGAAATTAACTGTTTCCTGTGTCGAATAAACCACAAACTTACCTCGTCGTGATTTGATTAATCACAGATAAGAGACATTACTATAATACCCGCAGACAATTTTACACCTTAATGCTATACCGACAACGCTTATTACCGCTCGAAGGTAACTTTTTTTTATAATTCCAGATAGGTACATTCATAAAGCAAATTGGATAATGATGCAACGTCAAGTAAGAACCGGTAATTACATATGTAAATAATATTCGTAGGGTGCAAACGACTGTTGCGTTGTCATAAAAAAAATAAAGGCACATAGTCGTATTTATGGTGGTTTGCTTTAGTTTTAATGCAGGTTCAAAATAATGTCAGTGATGACAAAATGTCGGCTTCTGTGGGTAGTTAATAGAGAGTATATTCTCCCATGACGTCCGGTATATTTTCAGTAAAGTATACACAACTTTATTTGTAGGGATTCATTTTATTATTATCGTTAACATCATCGCTATGGAAAAAACAGAAGAAAAAAAAGATGTATCTCCAGATGACCCAGCGTCTGTGCTTTAGGAGAGGTTTGAGGGGTGCAATTAGCTTTAAGACTCCTTAATAATATGAGGTTGGCAGGCTTGAAAGGAAAGAGTATGAAAGTAGGCATCGGAATATGAAGGACTAAAGCTAAAAATATCTTTTTAAAAAGAGCAACCATGGAGTTTCTTGCCCGTTCTTCTCCATAGGAACGGCATTCCGAACGGTTGGTAAAGTTGTAGCTTAGCATTTTATAACTATTTTGACGATTCATATGTACTGTATGTAATAGTTTACATGATTAAAAGAATATTCTGATTCAGATTCTATTGATGGAAGGAAGGTTCATAAATATTGTCCACTTTGTACGGCCGCAGCAATATTCTTCGTAATACAAGAAGTCATTATTTTATCGTCTATTCACTATCGGCGAACGCAACAATTAATGAATCGTGTTTCTGCCCTAACCGCAGCCAACCGACCGATAAATTATTACCTTATCATAATTAATGTTGTCAAAAAACATTTACAGAAAGCGGCCTTTGATGTTCTGACTGCCACATCGGCTGATTGTGATCGTTTACATGAAAAACGCATCTAAATGTTTTGAAGGCGCTCATCAATTTAATTAAATCGCGATAATATAATACGTATTTGTACACTCTTGGCGATTAAAAAAAATGTTTTGTAAAACGGGACAAGCCCGGTGTGTTTCTCGCCGGATCTTCTCAGTTCATGTCGCGTACCGATCCGGTTGTAGAGTAGAGGATTTTTTTTAAAATGACAATTTTTATTTTCTCCCGTCGGGCTATCATTATCATCATCGTTATATAAATACTCGCCGACTTTTGGACAATACGCAGCCTATTACACTTGTTACCTATATTACGTTAATTTAGTGGGGAGGAGGGGGGGGGGGTATACCTTATAGGCCCAGGGCGCAGAGCCCCAAAGCATCATACCTTCATATACGCCACTGCCTAAACAGGTGGGTATATAACTTTAAATATAACCTTGAATTTTGGCACAGGAATACCTCATTATTATGCCACCCTATAGGGGTTAAATGGGAGGTCAAACATTTTTTAACTTACGATCAGGCACTTGTCTAGTACGATTTTTTTTTACATCGCCTTTCCTTCCTAAAATTTAACTGCGAAAAAAATATACCAGTGCATTATAAACATTTATTTAATAACCAATGCATTACGTAATTAAATCAACACCGCTGAGGTCATTCAACCGTTGACAAGGTGCGACTCAATATTTTTCAGTTTCGTATCTATTTACTTCGTAACACTACACCTTGCATTGTCATGCATAGCTGTTTGAGGCGTGTCGTGTAGCGTTGCCATGGTTTATGGAGAAAACGGGACAACGGTCACATAGTGCATAGGACAAGTCATAATTTCAGGATACAGTTACGCGATGAGACCATTTAGGATATCCTCTTGCAACATTTACTTTAACTATTTTGCATTGCTGTTGAGTTAGTCTTTTAGTCTTGCGACGGACACAAGAATTTTGCAGCTTCGAATTTCTAAATTACATGCTCTACCAATCAAAATGTCTCAAGGAAAGTGGTATAAATTGGTCCCCCTATTCTCAAGCGACATTATTCAAAATGCATGGTTGACACCTCGCCCGCATACCGGCTATGACGGACGCATTCAACATAGCAACTGCGCCCGCGCATATCCTGGTTGTGATTAGGTGCTTAAGATTAAGATGGAATCCGAAATCGTTTGAATGATCTATGTGTTAGTTACAGGCATGTCATATTAATGCTTAAATTTGACGGTAACTTAATATGATTCGTAGAATGTTGCCATAGAGAATATAAATCAACCACTGTGCACTTGGTTGGTGCTTAATGATAGACTTAAATTACTTTATGTGCCAACTATGTATTAGTTAGCGGCAATAGCCAAGTTGGCGATCGGAAAAAAAAAATGTAATGACAATTTGTAAGTGCCCCCGTAGGCCTATAAGAAATAAATGATTTGACTTTGATCGCTATGGAAACAAAGTAATGCCTGGTTAAAACTCCGACTCGCTCCACTGCGGTGTTTGGGTCCCATGTGCGAATCTCATTTTGAGTATTGATTAGTACGTGCAGGGGGTGTAATGCGAACTAGTTTCCAGACAGTATTCTGGACTGGCATATCCTAATAAAAAAAAAACAAATTTTAAAAAAGATAGTTTTTTTATTAACGTTTTCAATCAAAATTTCATATACAGACTGAGAAAAAGTACTATCTAGTAGGAATTTATGTCGTGAACCTGAAACAGATCCCCCTCCCCCAGTATTGTAAAGGCAAAAATCTTGAGGAAGCCCGCAACTGTTTCAAGACCTCTGTGAAGTTCGCCAACCCGCAGTGGGTCAGCTTGACGAACCCCATAGCTGGGGTCCGTACCAATTAGCGTATCAGTAGCTGAATAGGCAAGATACTGACATGCCACATGGTAGGGACCCCGCCGATCGGTCCTACCAGGGCTCCAAGTCTGCTAACACAATCGATACATAATCGAACAGCAACCGCATAGTAACTGTCACTTTTGACGGATATTGTATGGGATATCTGTCCAAAGTGACATTTACTATGCCGTCGCTGTTCGACTATGAATCGATTGTGTTAGCAGACTTGGGGCCCAGATCGCGAGTTAATTGTGTCATTCTTAGTCCTTCCTACCTTCTTCAAGTCAAGATATTCGAGAGCGTCTACTCATGTCCAATGTCACCTATTAATAATGAGAATAGTCATGTTTACAACACCACTGTTTATCCATTGCCGGTTCTGTTATCGTGTGAAAAGAACAACATCAACAGGGTGTTATAAATTCGCGATAACAGCGAGTGAGGTAGGTACTAAGTACATTACTTCCGAGGTCACGGTAATGATGTCGTTAAATGAGTTACTTTGTATACTGTGATAAAGACGGCGTTACTGAAAAAAGTTATTTTAATCATATTAATATATAATTCATGTCAATTAATAAATTGGAATAATGTTTTTTTTCTTTTTTTTTCTAGCACAAGTATACATAGGAGACATCCAACCACAATATAAAAATTTATGTTCAAATTCTGAATGAAACATTATAGATTTTTTTTTATTTTGATCGAAATTATTATTTGGTAATTCAGTATGACTAAATAAATAAAGTATAGGCATAGTTATTTTTTTTAAACTAGCCATGACTGGCATATTCATAGTTAACATTTTTGAACCACGCACGGCTGTCAATCGGTAATATTAGACTTAAGGTGGAAGCTCAGGGTCAGGGCGCGAAATTCAAAATGTCAATGGTTTTTATTTTTTTACGAAAAATGTATTAAGTTAGTTTAAAAAAATACCTAAAGCGATACAACACTATAAAGTTAGTAAAATTAGCGGTTTTCCAATGCAGAATGTTAATATCGCAAAAAACTAAATTACATCGTAAAGATGTCCAAATTTTTCGTAAAAAAATAAAAACTATTAAAATTTTGAATTTCGCGCCCTGACCCTGAGCTTCCCCCTTAATAAAAAGTCGTTACACACGTAGATATAAAAAATTGTCCCTTACTCAATATTTTTTCGAAGAGTTTTCTTAGCGTAACTTGGCTTCCCGCCAAGAGTGCCTGTTGACGTACACTTGACAGGGAGCTTGACCTAAAAGATGGCCGACGACGTAGCAATAACTACGATTGTTGCTAGCTTCACATTGTTTGGTATTTTGAACTTTAATCACATAGCAATAAGGCGGGTTAAAGGTCATCGACAGGTCATGATAATTGTTAATCACCTATTTGTGGACAGTTGTTCAGATATACTGAGCTTGTGTTATGATATATTGCTTTGGCGCGTTATCTATGTTTTACCATAGTGTTTTTGGCGACTTTTTACGCATGTTAGATTCAACCCTCAGACTCGGGCATGGGACTTTTGATCTCATTTAAAAATGTAATTAAAATTTCAAACATAAAAAAAAAACAAATTAATGGTCTTTTAATGTCCCACTGTAGGACACCTCCCCTCCAGTGCGAGGGGGAATATGCCATAGACCACAACGATAACCCAGTGTGAGTTAGAGGATTCATATATGAGTGAATTTTACTAATGTTTTTTAAAAAATAATAATATTATTATAACATTAATTATACATTTCTAATACTCTACTTGCTAGACGGTGAAGGAAAACATCGTGAGGAAACCTGCATGTCTGAGCGAACCCCCCGAAAGATGTGTGAAGTCCACCAACCCGCACTGGGCCAGTTTGGTGGACTATGGCCTAATCCCCCCTCGAATTGAGGAGAGGCCCGTGCCCAGCAGTGGGACATTAAAATGGGCTGGAATTATTAATACTCTACTTGGCCCTGGAGAAAGACTCTGCCTCCAAGGACATCCATATTCCACCCTGTATGTCTATTCAGGGAGAGCTGTCCCCGTTCTGGATAATATACGAGATATACTTATCTTGGCTTAGTTATTAAACGTCATGTTTCTTTAATTCCAGATGCAACCCGTCCGTGGGGATAGTGTTTAGTTGTTAGAGAATGGGATAATGGAAGTAGGGGCAGTGGGGTCTTGAAGATGCCGCATGCCCACTCGAGTTCAGCAACGAGCTCGGGCGGAGACGACCTGGGCTCCACGGACGAGGTCAAAGTGTTCAAGGACGAGGGGGATGGTGAGGATGAGAAGCGGAGCTCGGAGAACCTTCTAGAGGAGAAGTCTAGTCTTATTGATTGGACTGAGAGTGAGGTGGGTTTTAAAATCTGGTATTAACTTTTATTTGTTTACTTCTGGCCACGGCTTCGCCTGCGATATCTCAATGAAACATAGCCTATAGCAAACGCGGATTTTTCTTTTATTTGGCATCACCATAGGTATTATTAGAGTCAAGTAATATAAATTATTTATATTTTCGAGCATATGCACCACAGGCCCAAAAGCTAGGCCCTAGTAAGATACCCCCCATCCCTCAATCAGTAAAGTGATGGATACTTTACTGAAAGATCTTTTATGGATTTTATTGTGAGAAACTGAAGAGCCAAGTTTCGTCACTCTGTTTCAATTAACTCAACTCGTGCACTTTACCGAACCTATAATGGTTAATATTCCACTCATATCAATCACTCTAACTCGCAGGAACAATAGTTTTAGAAATTAAATCATAACTGACGCCATGACTTTTCAGTTCCCGCCAAGAAAGTGCAAACGCGGATATTGTAGATTGCTAAGAGTGTTTTTTTTTTATCGGATCAGTGATTACCACTACATCCAAATTCACTGTTTGTGAGTTAAGAAGTAGGCGGAGTCGCGGGCAGAACCTAGTTATTAATATATTTGTTTGTAGATTTGGTTGTTCATTAGCATTTACCAGCAGCGCAACCAGAAATGTTGCTCTACACGTCACGGCTATAATAGCCCATTAAAACATTATCAGCGCAATTTTATTGCCGTTTAGTTGGGATTTCACACTATTGTTGTATATGTACATAATACACACACATTCATATGTTTAAGTCGGTTTATTTGAATAACTACGCGGCTGACGTAAGCAGTTACTGAGAATTTGGTCGGTATGCAATCAAATTTTGTTTGTTATCTCATTGATACTGATCATAGATAAACGTACTTATTGTTTTTTATATAGTTATATATTTATATTGAATTTGGTGTTTATGTAGGCATCCAATAGGTGTTTTATACTAATAAATTTACATACCTATGTGTACTTACTATAAGAAATGTTATGGTAAACCTACCTTTATAAACATGGTTCAAGATGCTTAACATAATTTTGTTAAAATTGGGATAAAAATTTGATTACTTTACGGCTATGAATGGTTATCACATTACTAGAAGTCCCGCTAGAGTAGTGGTAATCCCTCGAGGCGACCCCCTCTAACCACTAGGCTATTGATGTTTAAAAAAAAATAGACTTGGGTTCAGGTAAGACTTTCAAAGGGTACCTACCAAAAAATATTTGGTAGAATGTAAGCTATACGTTTGAAGAGTTATATATTAAAAAAATAATAAACTTCCGATGATCGAGTATAAAAATGTATGGGTTGACCACCCAAACATTTTTATTATATTTTAACATAAAAAAATTAAGTACGTCTCGAACTACAAACATCTTCCTTTTTTTTGGTGGTTAAAAAATGAAGTTGCGTATTTATTAAAGACAAACAAACGTCTGATGACATCATCGGAGTCTGTAATCGTGGTACTTCCTTTAGATTATCACGATTCGCGACCAATCTAATGGCCTCTACGATCCAACTTTCCAACCAATCTGTAGGACTAATTTGTAAAATTCCAACCAATTGTCAATTAGTAGCAGGTCTACAAAGTGGCCTTGCAAGTTGGGTCGGCGTCAGCGGCCATAAAGATTGGCGACAAATGACTCAACCAAATCCGATGACCCAAATGGCGTCACGCCTGGTGGTCCAAATTATCCAAAAAGTGTCGTGCCAAATTAATAGCCGACATGACTTCACGCGGCGCCAGAATTTCGTCCACCCAGTGTACACCCACACAGCAGGTGCCACCTTCAGGTAGTCCCTATTTAATATGTTCCCTTTATTTGCACCTCAGTACATCTACACAATATATTGTACTACATTGTATTCTATAGCGACAATTTACAAGTACAGTCCTAAAATGTATACCCGTTCCAATATCGATCCTATATTCTACGTATTAAAGCATATTGATAGGTTAAAGCAACGGTGTATGTTTGTAAATTCTGTACTATTTGTGCATTTACACGTTTTCACACCTTCCTTACATTTCCGATTTTTTACAATCCTATAATAATGTTACAATAAACCTTAATTTCGCTGTTGCAACCTCCTAGATAATTTGTGTAATATGAGGCACCGCGCTGATGTGTGACTTATACTAAAAATATATCAAAATCTATGTTGTAATCGAAAGATAATCAATTTTCAATTGCAAACCCGGCCCGTTAAATATCTAAGGTTGCAAGCGGGGTTCAACTGGCCCCGATATAGTCGACCGGCCGTCCAACTTAGCCATAATATATACTTAACGATCGCCCGTACCACTCAAGATAAGGTCCGTTTCACGCTATTAAGTAAGACCACCACCTTTTCACATCAACTAAAATGTGAGAATCTTTAATATTCATAAGTTGACGACCGGTAAACGAACTCATTATTGTACAATTCGATGCGTAGATTAACATCGGCGGCCGTAATGAGCCAACCACTCAATTAACTATGTGCCCGCTGCCACGGACCGGGATAACGTCGAGATGATACAGATAGACACGTCTTTACATCGCAAATTGCCCGTAAAACAAACAATAACAAGCCGAGAGGACCGAAACGAAATGGCATCCCAAACATCGATGAATAAAACCCAAAAAACACCACACGAGGCAACAAACGTTTCCGAAAATCGTAAAATATTGTATTCCCTACCGACATAAATTATTTTGTTCATTGTATTATTTCCGAAAATTCTATTATTCGCTAGGCGGGGTCCACACAATAACCTCTACCTGCGCTCAGGTATTTCTTTATAATAAACACAAACTCGGTCCCGCTGCTTTGTGGACTTTACCTGTCGAGGCGAGGGTGTGCAAACATCACCGAACACCTACGAACAGACCAAAATACTTGTCTGACTATCTCTTTCGAACAGGTTTTGATGTTTCCGAGCGCGAGGGAGATGTAAGAATGATTTGTAGAAGATTCCCAACGCCTCACAATCACGCTGGTATAAATATTGGATTATACTTAGGTGCAATTCTCGTGTATGTCATAATAGCATCGATTATCGTACGTGATGCCATTACAATACACATTGTACAGACAATTTTCGTTGGACGTTTCGATTTCTTTTAGATTACAGACCCTGCACGATCGTGAATTGGATTTGATGCGGTATTTTTTACGCCTGCTTGCTTTTAGATGTGTTTTTATTTAATATTTTTTTTTCTTATTGCGTTAACTTATTAAATGTTGCACGATTTAGACGCGCTCGTTCAGTTGTACGCCCCAAATTCATATTAAGTTTTAATCCATTTCCAACTGCATTACAAAGCACTTATGTTCTGAAAATGCTTTGCAATTTGGGGTCTCATTTGTGTGTTATATAATAAGAATTATTCTACTAACTGTTGAGACTATTTTACCTTATCTAAGTTCTTCTAGTTTTCACCATACATAGTTACCAAACAAATGTCAAAAGGTCGAAGGGCTGGAAAAAGAGGTGTACAAAAATAACCATCAACATACCATGCTATCTTTTCAAAACCAATTCATTTCAAATAAACCCTTAATGACATCTAATACAGCAAAATGGCCGTTAAAACGTGCTTTTAAACGTATCAAGTACCTACAAGCTACTTGATGAGTTGGATCATCAAGATTCCTCTCACTGGTTACTAGAAAAAGTCAATGGCTCAGCGATTTCCGTTGTGGTCGGAGCTTGAGTGTATCAAACGGATGGGCCACATTATTGGCCTTGTGTGAGTTTGGTCAATACTCTTATAAGATAGTGATCAGTTGTCAGTCCCATTGGCGTTTTTCTAAATCTCCACCTTTCATGTACTAAACTGCAATAGGTTGATTCATAAAAATCTTTAAAGCTTCACTCATAGGATTTCGATACGGAATTTCAGAACAAAACGTTAAATTTAAAAGGTCAAGGGATTCCTAGCATCTGGGACATCTGAAGTATCTTTTATTTATTATTAGCTCGCATCGTAAAACGTTCTCGTTCAAATTGCCTTGTGCTTTTGACACGATCAACAATTGAATTGACGTCTCACACACGAAGTATCTCATGATATTAGATTTCAACTACTGATTTTCTTACCGGTTCTTCTCGGTAGATCGACATAGTTACCGAAACCGGTGGTAATGATTTAACAATATCAAGTGGTCGATTAAACTTATTTGAGTTTTAAAACGTAGATGCAGTAATATTGTTTTGGGCAATGACAGTTGAAAGATCATAATTTCTGTAATTATTTAGCAGTTTACTGTCGGTTCCCCCTATTTTATCCACCCTCGTTACTCGTCTGACACCCTGACTGCATGAGAGTGCACCGTTTTCATTCCAAGATCTATATTTAGCCAACAGCGCGTTCTTGTGCGTCCGCTTCCGTCCGCCATACTAGCTCCTTATACTGAAACGTACTGTTTCTGTGAATGCTAAACATTTTATGGTTTTGAGTTGACGCAAAGTTCGGTGGAAATTATTTCAGCATGTAATTTAAGTTGTTGAAATATTTATTTAAGCTATGTGACGATTTTACTAAGCTGTTGTTTTAAGTGTTTAATATAGTCATCAAAATAGAAATTTGGAGATATAAATTAGTATTGAAAGGTTTGAATTTTGTCTTAAATGTAATGACGACCTGAAATTCGACCCCATCTTAAATACAGAGCCCCGAATGCTATTCATGCCTCCAAGAAAGATAAACCCGGTATTAATAAAACTTCGAAACGATTTTTGAAATAGACGTTTCGTCTGCATTGCATCCACTCCCAGCTTTTAAAAACACTTCCATTATAAATAATTTAATCATCTCGAATGTCCGCCATACGCCACATGTGATAGCAAATTAAAATTTATAACACTATAAACCACTCCACGGTTTTAACGACCTCTTACTCGACAAATCCTTATATTAATTCAGCCTTGGCCGTATATTTAGATGATTAGTGTTCATTAATGTATGTGTTTGTAGCATTAACATATTTTAGTTTAAAGAAATTGGTAATGTTTTAGTTATTTTGTAAGATGATTGTGTGATAAGTTGTAGCAGTAAGGTTTATCAATAAAGTAACTATACGAGTACTATAAATATTGCAAATCACCCACTTACGTACTCACGTAAAACAAGTATTTAAAACCGACTAAGTGAATAAGGAATTATTTAATTTCATGGAACATTACGTTATTTTATTTGCGAAATAAGACAGTTAATTGCGAAATCTCGACTAATATCTAAAACAATTAAATGAAGTGTTATTTCGCCATGAACCATAGGCAAATAAACGTAGAATTATATTGATTTCTTATATTTACGCGTGTATACACATTGAAATAAAACTAATTTTACGGATTTTATCGCGTTTATTTTATATATTTCAAATCCGTTAAATTAGTTTTATTTAGAAATCATTCAATACTATCTGAGACATCATTAGAATACATAATTTTATCTAATTTTCGTTGTTTATTCATATTTAAATCTTTATATCGGCTGTGAGACAACCTGCGTCTTTTAACTCCAATATGACAGCTGTAAATGCATTACCATGAATAATCATGAACAAAAGTCTCGAAGGGGAACGAGTTTATTCAATTATCGATACAGCACTCGATCACCTGTTAGTGATGCCATCAACGGTGCGGATAACACGACAGATATCAAGTTTATGATGACAAACATCATAAACGTTATGATCGAGACTCATTTACAATTCAATATATTAAAATTTCTACTTCAATGTAAAGCACTATGCATAGCACAAGGTCATTATTGTAATATTAAAAGGACATTGGTAAATAAACATTATTTTTGAAGATCTGAAAGAGTTTGATGAAGTTAAAGCGAAATTTCAGCTGTGTTTCCTCTCATGATATACTTTTTTTGATCTATTCAGACCTTTCTTATGGCTGGAGCGCTTTTAGCAGAGGAGCTGTAAAGGTCATCTGCGATCAACAGTGTCTATCGATTTTAAAAAAGATACTCAAACCAGAAATCTGTCGATATAAAAAAAATATGTCTACATTATTGAAAAGCTTCACTTATTTCAAAGTTTCTAATTGATTCAGAAGACTATAACGCGTGCGAAAAAACCTGTGAATCATTTGAAGGCATGACATAAATACAATAGAAGTTTACCGACTGGGCGCAACATACTGACTCAATTGTGTGCACATTAATGCGTATAGGCATGCATTTGTCTTCTGGTGTATTCTTTGCATCAACACGTGGAGTATCGTTTGTGTGTTGTGTGACTAATACTACAGAATTACCTTTCAAATATTTTGCTTTCCAATCAAGTATATCATGTCCAATATTTTTGCTATGCTTTGTCATGGCATTTCAAAATACACTTGTAAGTGTCATGTCTTTTTAAGTTTACCAAAAGTTCTACTAGAAGCACTAAGTTCCTCAGAAGGCTGTCACAAAATAATTTCGATAGTCGCATGCTGTGCTGTCTGAAATTTCGTTAGTATTCCTGTTTGCTAATGTAGTCGTCACAGGGCGTATCTTGGAGTTGATTGTGTATTTGATTTACATCGATAGAATAGCTGTGACTTTTATGACTTTTTATACCTCTACCATTCAATGATATTTTATTATACCTTACATCTGTATCCTTTCATTCCTCGTTTTGCTATAATTGAAGCATACTTCATTCCATTGGCCAGGGTATGTATATACACCTTTATCAGTTATTAATTTCACAATCCATATCGAGTTGTGTGTGGGCGAAAAACTTGCCTACTTCCTAATTACGAGTAGTGGATAGGCAATCTACGTGGGCTGTTGCATTGGCCTGCATATTTGTTGTTGAAGCGATGTTAGTCTGGATGCGACTTCTTTTTGCGTTATTTCATATTAAATGTATGTACGTAGACGACCTTATCTTTAAATTTCTATGTTAAAGATGGTACAATTTTATATGTTACTAGCTGCGCCCGGCGGTGTTACCCGCGATAAAAAGTATGAAAAATTAAAACATCTATCCCACGGGAACCATACATTCTACCGGGATAAAAAGTAGCCTATGTGCTATTCCAGACTATAATCTATCTCTGTGCCAAATTTCATCCAGATCCGTTCAGCCGTTCGGACGTGAAAGAGTAACAAACATCCATCCATCTATCCATCCAAACTTTCACATTTATAATATTAAGTATAGATTTACAAAAATGCTCCTTTATTGCTGTAACATTCTTCATACGTATCTGGTATTTTTACTACTGTCTTATTGATCGCATAGTTCCAGTGGTGATAGACGGGATCAAAACAATATGTAACTTAGATTATTATTCCTACATGATTTCTTCATGTTGTTCCGCATTCCCTCAATTTTGAGCAATGCGACTATTAAGGATCTCCCTCTAAGTGTTAAGGTAATATGATCTGATTTCCTCAATCCGCAATCTCAAGATAGACGTGACTCATGATTTTCATGTTCTTTTTTATGGAATGTTTTGTTGATTTGTTTGTTTCATTCATTATTTGTCTCTCAGTCTTGTGAATTTTCACCGAATGAATGTTATTTGCTTCTGTATTTTGTACTGCTTTGTAAAATCTGCCGCCTGCAGTATTGTTTATGAAAGTCAAAGTCAATTCGATGTTTATTTATGTAACCAAAATTTTTTTTGCGCTTTTTGAACTACGTTGGTTCTTACAGCAAGAAACGCCAAGTATTGGTCAATCTTTTTCGTGTCGTTTTTCCGTAGCTGCATGCAATGTTTGTTACCAATTATATCTATCAATATCTACATTCATGTCGCTAGATAGCAACATGCCATCACCTTAGCCGGCGTATTCGTTATGCGAGTGATTGCATCTGTGTGCAGTCATGCACCAGCTGTCACATATCTGCTCGTAACTTTCAATATGGTAATGATTTCTGTTAAGCTTTGCTTGTTTAGTGTGATATGTTATACCATTGTCTCTACAGGCACATGAAATATGTTAGCAGTTATTATTTGTGTATCTATTAACTTATGAAAAATGCGACCGTACTGTAATATCTCATAATATGGTTATATTTTTTTTTTTTTTAGTATGCATAATATATTGCATTTTATTTATTTAGTTATTATTATAAATTATGTACAATAGTTATTTACATGGAAAAAAAATCTATTAACTAGATGTGTGTTCAAAAAGAGCCTTAGTAAAGTATTTTTACGAGATACCATAAACCATCAGAAAGGAGGACTACATTGAAATAAAAATCTGCGCTTAGAAAGTAACCGTCGTTATCAACGAATCAATAATGTACTGCCCAATATCAACGATAACGTATCAGCTGCGTGTACAACCCTGAGTAAAGACCACAGAGTAAGTGACACAGTAGCGTCGATTGTGACCACTGGTCGTTCTCTATTAACCGCGTATGGACATTCGCTTATCTGTGGCGTCCACAACTGTTATGGCTGTCTGTTATCAGTACACGGGTTGTCAGCCTTGCTGGATTATCGAGGATAATGGGGCCGATGTTAATATATTGATAGTAGATAAATAAGGATATAAATATCGCGGGGACATCGGTGAAATCAATCTGTTGACGTGTTTGTTGTACAATGTTAGGAACATTCGTAGTTCATAGAGGCTTCGTTAATAATAGATTGGGTTATTTTATTAGAATGACACCTACATCTCCCGACATTGAGGAAGTGACATACGAGTATACATATACTTATATCTGTATCCTACACCATATTATTAAACATGCAATTTCGAACCGAACGGTTGATAAATTTGTAGCTGAGCTTTTAACTCATTTGACGATTCATAAGTACTGTACGTAATGGTTTCATGAATAAAAAATATTCTGATTCTGATTCTAAACCCTCTCAAGTCTGGTATGGTTATTATAGTTAGATACTTAACTGTTTTAACATTTCTCTTCTGATAAATAATATCTTTGCTGGTACAAAAGCTGGAACATGCTATGAAAATGTTACTTACTGGACCTTATACACTGCATTACGTTCGTTCCAGTTTCAACCTTAAGATATTTCCTCAATTCGGCATCTTTCAAAGCTAGTCCAGATACTATTTTTAAAGAACAATGTACGAGCATCGTTCGACATTATAAAACATCTTTTAGAGAACAATAAAATCTACTTTTACGCGTTACTAAAACAATGTACCGAACTTTATGACTTGCGTCGAACAAAGAACGGTTAAAAATAACTATAATAATGATTATAGACAACATTTAACTGTGAAAATACTGATTTTAGTTTGGCCGGTATTGTTAAGAGAATGTGCTTTATACATTATTATTTTTGTATTAACGATGATGATGAAGGTTATAAAGTAGGATCAAAGAGGTTTTATAGGTCTTTGTTCATGGTTTTCTGTCAGATCAGCTAAGCTCCGGCAGACTGAGGCGCGCCATGACTCCTACGCGATTCACTCACGCACGGTGTCTGATTCTAGATCATTCTTTATATTTCATACGTATAATAAAAGTATACATTAAAAAAAAGATTAAAGAGCTTCAGTCACCACAAATTAACTGAAATTGATATTTACAGTGTTTTTGATGTTTTCAAAGACAAAGGTTACGGACTGGTTAATTTGTTTTGAAAGAGAAATAAACTGTTTTGTATTTTTTGTGTATTGTGTACACCGTAAAGCAGTAAGGTTTTACTAATGTTTAAAAAAAGTTTATATCCGAGACGGGATTTAAAAAAAAAAACAAAATTCTTTCGGATAATTATTGTTCGTTCTGTATAAGTAATATGGGCCGTGATTAGAAAGTTTTTTTTTATAAACAATATTATAAATTAACATCCACTTCCAACGTGGTGGCTCTATGGCTGACAAGGCAATTATTCGCGAACTTGGATCGAACTGTATTCGCGTTCTCTTTGTTGATTCGCGTTCATACATATACGTACGATCCAAACATTCGTGAACAATGTTCGTGTTCGAAAGTGTGCACACAGCTTAATTGCTAAAGTTATAACGAATTTGTAACCATCTAAAAATAATTACAAAATCATTGGCGCTAATTTCCTGTGAAAAATAAATCTCGTTTTTTTTTCACACAGCATAGACAATAAAACCCGCCAAAAACAACAAATTACCGCCAACACCAGCCATCGATTAAGACGTTAAATCGATTCCCGTCGGATAATCAAGTCCTCGGATATATTCTTGAAAAAAAAACCGCGGGATTAACGTAAATAAACGGCGTGATTAATCTAGTTTTACAATCAATATAAAATTTAACGATACGTGGTTTTAGATGCCGATACGATTCGTTATGTTTAAAAGGAAATGTGTTTGTTGTGGCTACGAACGAATTTTTTTGTGTTTTCTACTGAGTAAAAGAAAAAAATAACATGGCTGCCATGAGGCTGTCTATTGCCATCGTAAGCTATTTAATACCTAAAGAGGCAGTTGGTCAAATCAACACACAAAACTTTTTCTTTAGTATTTTTTTACCATTTCGGTGTAGGCTTGTTGTCTGTCCTGTGCTGTCTGTATCCAGTTACTTTCTTGATGCCAACTTCCCAGCGTCTACGTTTTGGGCGTTTTTTTTTCCTCCATAGTCTTACTCCTTAGACATCAGCTTCGAATTTAGCGGGCAGCGGGGCGGTGGCGGCGGCGGCGCGGGAGCGGCAGGATCTTATGCGTAAAATCAAATGGACCGGTTCTCGAAAACAGCGGCGTGGCAGCGGCGCGGGGCGGCCAAGGAGCCTCGCTCCCGCGCCACCGCCGCCGCCGCCCCGCTGCCCGCTAAATTCGAGGCTGAGGCCTTACAGCTCTATTATACCAGACCATTTACACTTGAGACGAGCTACTCTTTTAGTGATACCGGCGGTATTACTTTGTTCTCTAAGTAATTTATTCGTTTTGAAATACGCAACACACTCTGCACAAAATAAAGCAAGAACAGAACAAGAATACAAACAATTAAAAAAAAGGTACTTATAATATTGTGTAGTTGACCAAGCTTCTTCATCAATTCATTCCCTATCAAGTATCATTCATCGTTTATCCATTTCATAATAGGAACGTCATCAAATAATTCAATGTGTTTGTGCTATTTTTTTTTAATTCGAGCAATACCATGACCCCCGCCTCGATAGTAACTGAACTAATAAAACATAATGCACGATTAAATGATTCCACGCGTCTCCATATGGATCATTTGAAACGGGTGGGTACGATCGAACGACTGACATTTTCTCCATACTACAAACTTTACGATTGGTGGCCTGGCCTTACGAACGTAGCGTTACGTGTGCATGGTCCGTCCCGTTCTCACTAACGATTTCATAAATAAGAACGACAGTGACAGACAGCATGTTTTCTTTAGGAATTTGTGCTTGTGTGGCACTAGACCACAGAATTGATAATAGAACGTACCGAACTTGAATAGGAGTTTAAGCTAACGATGTTGATGCTTGAGGGTGGTACAGCGGTTACTTGTTTGTGTATTTTAGATCACGCAACATTTCGCCAAGTTGGTATTCTGAGAATCGTGCATGCCATTCTGTACTTAATTATAATGTAAATAAGGTATTGCTGACGGTTCAGTTTCGTGTGCACTGTGTAGGTGCTTTACGATTGAATTTGCTGTGTCGTATCTGTTGTTTTTGGTTTTAATATGAGATTGCCTTTGTGTATTTATATTTAGAAATATTTATATGCCTGATTTGTCATAGTGCAGTTTGTGTATAGTGTATGTCTCTTCTGAAACATGTAATCATGGTTATCATTTACCTGTGCGCGCGCACGCAAGTACACGGTAAAAAAAAACTAGATTCAGAGGGCTTAAAAATTTGGGACGTCTCGTCGAGAACCGCACAGCTGGCAACACCAGTTTGCGCTCACATAAATCGCCGTAGCTCGTCAATTACGCATGCTATAGTTATTTCTGGATGTTTAATTGCCATGCTCACGCGCAGTCGTCGTCGTCGCCGACGCACCCGTAGGGATTTTTAAATGCCCAAACCAATTACTGTTTATTTTACAATGGAAAACTAAATCCGTTTAATTAGTGTTGTCCGCTATCAAAATTTATTTGACAGCTAAGTTAGGAATTGATTATTCTAATACAATGTATTGTTTTATACAAATTCATGAATTTAAATGTTGCAATAGAAGCTGATGATAAAATAAAAAACCGTTCAGCTTAATTTCGGATATTATTTATAGTGAAAGTTTTGTGTTTGAACTATATATTGAAGCCGAAAAAACCAAGCCGATTTGTTTGTCCACGCGAATTGCAACCTTAACGTGCTCACGATTTGAGCGCACTACACATTTTGGCTTAGTTTTTAGTGATTGGGATGTGTGACTGTTCCCAACAAGTACTTAGACAAGGTACCCAAACCTTTGCTAAATTTTTTTTTTTGTTGCCAATAAGCAATTGTTTATTTAACTATCATCGCATCGACAATACTGTCTCATATGTCATTCCCTAATATTGATGAAGAAAGATGGCTGTCTCGCTTTCACTGTTCTATAAATGAAGGATAGGCATTATTTAGAAGTGCTGCATCAATCGGATCGTATAACAATTTAATAGATCGATTGTCGATAGCATAGCGAACGGAATTGATTTATATAAATTTCCTAATTTGGCAACACTGTTAGCCATAAAGCATCTAATTCTTTGTAACTACGTTAGTTTTTTATAATAAAGTACTTGTTCGAAATTTGAAAATATAATCTCTTAAATGAAAAAAAAAACTGTTCTAATTATAATTTTCAAATAAAAAACTTTTTAACAAAATAAAAACCGTCTTCAAAAAACTAAAAAGCAAAAAATAATCTAATCTTGAAATCTACCTTGTCTAACCACATCACATCAAATATTTAACTAATCTGAAGTCGGTGCCAAACAAACAACTGAGTCGAGTATTGCCGGTCTGCGCCAAAGACTATACCTACAAATTGGTCCGCGCATCTCGTTACTGAGTATACTTTTGTTATTCTTCGTCGGTTGTTTATTTGTCACCGACTTCAGATTAGTTAAATATTTGATGTGATGTGGTTAGACAAGGTAGATTTCAAGATTAGATTATTTTTTGCTTTTTAGTTTTTTGAAGACGGTTTTTATTTTGTTAAAAAGTTTTTTATTTTAAACTTTTTAGTGGATATATTTACTATTCTTTGTCACTAAAAAGATTTGTATATCAATCTTTTTATTGGATAATAGGTATACCAATAATCGAGATTATCTTGGCGCAACCCGTGAAATACGTAACACTGACAAGTTCCGCTGGCCATTTGTGGCCTTCTTCATCACTTCCACTTCAGCAAATGATACTTTCTGAATGCAAATGCTTGACTTCTTGATGAAAATACCAAAATTGCTATCGGTATGCCTATAAAATTTGAGGAGTCCTCTCAATTCCTCATGGATCCCATGATCAGAACATTTTTTTGACAAAAATGGGACCAATCTGTAAACATATCCTTTCATATAAAAAAATAATTTTCCAAATCGGTTAATAAATGACGGAGATATGAGGTAACAAACATAAAAAAAAAATAAAAAAAAAATACAACCGAATTGAGAACCTCCTCCTTTTTGAAGTCGGTTAAAAAGGAGAATGGCGCTTATACTTGTGTGACAAAACAAAACTTATCTAAATGGGTTTACAAGCATCTCGGCTTAGTGAGCGCAAGTTGAATTCCACAAACAAATATTAGCTCCCGTGAGTAATCTTCAAGCTCACACGTTTCGGGTGTCGACAGAGTCCCACTGGCATTTTAATGTGCCGACGACAACGTTCGTTATCATTTCATTGTGGACTTTTTTTCGTACGGTGGCACGAGACTGCTGCTTGCGTGTGACGAAATTTTGTAGCGAAAAAGAACAAAGAAAATTATTCTTTATATGATTACGTTTATGTTGTATAATTCGCTGCCTCATCCGTGATTGAAGTTTTTTTAGCGGCTGATAATAGGTCAGGCCGTGAACCTAATTTCCTCTTTGATTATCTTGCTTTTAAATGAACTGCCAGTGTCAATTTCATCTAGGGTTAAAGTTGTGATAAATATTGTATTTATAAAAAATAGAAGTATATTGCATTATTTTCTCCTCTAAAAAGTGCACATCATGGAATGTTCAAATCGACCAAAAAAGAGTTCCATTTTCAAAAAATTTAACGAAAGCTTGTAACCGCCAACAAGGAATAAATCGCTACCGAATTCGAAAAATGAATACTTAAAGTAGATTTTCAAATTCCGAACATGAAATCATTTCCAGAGCAAACAGTCGACCCGCCCGACCCGTTGACTCATGCTCATGGTCTCGAACAAATGTTATCACTCTTCTTTTGTTTGTTTCTCGAATATCATACTGTGGGCTCGGGCGTCCAGGGAATGTGACCTACCCTTCTCCCCGCTCCTTACACAACACAGCACGTTCCAGGAGCCTTTCCGCCGTGTTAGGGAGGTCAAAGCATTTGGATCATTTATTTCTGTTGTTATTAGTATTACGAGTCGGTTAAGAATCGTTTCTGTTAATCCAGAGTGGTTTCCATTTTTTCAAAGATTTGTACTTTGTAATTGCCGCTTTTACTGTTCCTTAAAGTGTGCACCATCGAGATAAATACTTACTCTGTATGTGTGTTGCAATTAAATATTCAATAAAATATAGGATTAATTTACATAATATTGTCGTAAGAGAAAAAAATATTGGCTCCGATGTTAAGTTCACTAACTACTTTGTTGCTATATTTATAGTCTGCAGGGTCAAAAGTTCTGAAGACTGTTATGAATTTATTATCTTAATTATTACCTGCCATTGATAAGTTGTGTCCAGCCAGTCATTAATTTTGTGTTTGTTAGATTGCCTAAATCTTGGTATACAAGGTATTTTTCCATTTTATAAAATAAGCAAAATAATATGTGTTACAGATTCTTTATTTAAATTATTTTGCTATAAGAAAACGATTAAAGGGAATCGTCACACACATCAAAACTAATGATAACAAAGTATGGAGACCGACATTTATAGAGATATTATAAAAAGCCAACAAAGGCTCTTTCTGTGTAGCCCAATGATCTCATTTACTATTTTTAATACATCGTCGCGTAGTACTCTCATGTGTTTTCAAACAAGTTTTGAAACAAGGGTTTTCTGTAGTCCTTTATCTGTTCTATGGTTTTGTTCATATGAGGGCAAAGTTCGAATATAAAATGATAACTATTATGTTTTTAATTTGTATCGAATAATCTTGGTTATGTGACTATTAAAAAGTTACTATAAGTCATTGATCATTTTGGTTTTGGCAAATGGAAAAAGGAACTATTTGTTCAGGTATTTAATTACAATGTTATTTAAGTAACCCAACCTGTGTTAAACCCGATATATACATATATGTATTTGACAGGCACACATCGTTTGTTCGTGACAACACAAACAGGTCTTTTTAAAGAGTACCAATAAACTGGAGTACTTATAAATATTTTACTGTTCAAAATAATCAGTCTGTAAGCCTTATCAAATGTACAACAGCGTGGACGGCCAGACACACAGACGCACTTAGCATTTAATAACCATTGAGAATCACAAACCATTACCAACTGCTCCACTCGTACATAATCTGAAATTGTATTAATTTATTATGCAAATGGAATTTTAGCACTTCGTTTCAAGACATCCAAACGCTTGGCAGTAATAAAAGTTCTGCTCGAAGACACATACAAAGTCTTATACTTGGTTGTAGTAAACACGTAAGTTAAATACTACTTAGATAATTTATCAAGCGGGATTTCATGATACTGGATATGGCCACTGCTTAAGTTCTGAAATTATGATTTTAGTAAATAAATAATAATATATCGCCAGACGAACACACCAACTATACGGTCCAACACGAAGCAATGCTTGTATTATGGGTACCGTGGTACCGTACAACGGACTGGGGGCGAACCCAGTATATATTACTTACATAGACATGGCTTGGGTACAGACTTTTGTGCTCATCACACAAAGTTCGTCCCTATCAGGATTCGAACCCGGGACCCTCGACACGGAAAGCACGGTCACTACCAACTGCGCTAATCAGGCCGTAAAATAACAACGTAAAATTCAAGACTAAGCTTTCTTCTGCACAAGACTGAGATTATTTTGGGAACAATTATTAGAGAATGATGGGCATTTTTGTATGGAGCTGCATACTAAATCCTATCAGTAATTTTAAATTAAAATGGTTTAGATAATGCTATCCGAAATACCAATGAACACCAATATACGATTTATTAGAATCCCCAGCGGGATCCCACTTTCCATTTCAATTGTATATTCGATAATTTGTGGACATTTAAAATGTCATCTTTTAAACAGTTCACGGATAGTTAATGTGATTTTTATTTAAGAATCCCACATTGAAAGATTCACCCGTGAAATAGTATCATCATCGGAAATACTTAACGCTGAGATTCGGCCAACGAAGATTGATTGGAGCGATTTATCCCCGTCCACGGGATCCACGCACACTTTCACATACAAACATTCAATGCTGATTTATTTGATTGAGTGATGCTTTTTATGAATTAGAAACGAATGGTAGTACAAGATCTAGACCAGGGATTCCCAAAGTGGTCGATATCGGTTTACCCAGGGGTCGACATAAACGAGAACTGATTTTGGGGGTCGACGAGGTCGAAAAATCGACCCCTTAACTTAAAATTTATTAACACAAGTTCTTATTTGAACCTTTCAAGATACTGTATAAGTTGTGCTACGTGTACCAACTTGTTATAAGAATGACTAATATTTCAGTAGGAAGTATCATTGTTGTACTTTTGATAAAATCAACAAGTCGATAAGCGAGATAGGATTTTTAAAGTAATTTTGCGAAGGGGATCTGGAAAGTGGTATCTCGCCCAACATAGTTTGGGAATCCCTGATCTAGACGTAGGTCCAGTTTTATAATTCATTATTTAAATAGTTACAACAGCGCAACTATAAATGAAATAAGTCAAATATTGGCCATGTATTACGAGTGCAAATAACAAATTAGTTACAATACTGATGCAATCCAGTGTAACAACCCAACACGGATTTGTCTCAGAATTTTGAGTTTATAATCAACTTTATTCGAATCACCGTACGTAGTCTCATAAACATACCAGATACGATTGGTTTTTATAATATAAACGAGATTTTTATAATAAAAACTGAGAATAAACCGATACACACAACACCTGCTCCATCGGACACGAACGATGATCATTATGTTAATGCTCCTAAAATTCAAATACAATCTACATTTCAAAAGAAACCTTATCGGCAATGGAATTGGAGACAAACTCGTATAAGCGATGAATGGTAAAGCCTCAGAAAAAAAGTGACCATGCCGAAACGAAGCAGGGTATCGAACAGGCGCCAATTATGCTAAATGAGCACTTATTCCGTGCACCATAAATCGATATCACGCTATCAAGGGGTAACAGTTACGCCCTGAAAGGATTCGTTTCAACAAACCATACACTGAATTGTATTTATACAATAAAGGACCTTGTTATGAAAGCTGAAAGTGTCAGAATTACGTAACGGTGGAAGCGTCAGTTACGCCCTGTTATAAACGCCCTTCGGACTAACAAGATGGACAGAGATGAATCGATGTGGTTTTCGAGTGAGCGAGCGGGGTGGAAAATAAATACAACTCTTGAAAAACACTTGTGAGATAACAAAGGCTGGCTTCCACGAAGACGTCCAATAATTTGTCTTTTTAATTTTACGGCGGACTGCCATAGCTTTTAAATATTTTTTTTCTTTCTTTCTACTCGACCTCGGTCAGGTCCATTAGGTCGAGAGGCTGTGTATTCGGGAACTCATTACTGCCAGTCTTTCGCTGTGAAAATTCTTTTATGACATATTGTTTCTATGGCCTTGCACGAGAGCGAACTACATGGCTACGAGTAATTTAAATTTATGTAAACTCAAGTTTCAGCTCATTTGCCTGAGTTGAGTGTAGTCGTTACTGCTAGGAGTGCAGAACGTTCTTGGAAACATGGTATAAATAAAAAAATAAAATTCGTTTTAAAAAAACGTGTCGTAATATAATAAGTAATATGAAATAAAACCCGAACTAAGCGAAATAAAAATGAAACGGACGTAAAAGGAATCAAAACCAGTTCTGAGGTTACCGTCGTCGTCGGTTTAGTTGTAAAAAAGCTCGTTCCATAATAATATTGCCCATTACAACCCCGAGAATCACTGTTCGGCCAATCGTTGTGAGGAACTCGAAAATGGAACGCAACTTCGATTTTAATTGTTTCGGATTTTTTATGCCATTACGTTCTTCAGTGTTTTGTTACGAATTAAACGAATTTTATGGTTCGAATTTGAATAAAGAATTCCACTTTTGTTTCCTTTATTCGTTTGATAAAATGCTAAGGACAGCATTTAATTGAATGTATTAACATTAATGGCTTTTAAAAAATGTATGTATGTTTCCGGGTAATATACATTTTGTCAACCAGTTCTTACCAGACATGACGCTAATCAAAAGTCCAAATTATCGCCAGACGAACACACATGTTGTACGGTCCCAAACTATGCAAAGCCTGTATTATGAGTACCGTACAGTAATCCTGATCAAAAAATGATCGCCTCTACCGGAATTCAAACCCGAAACATTCAGTACAAACTGCAGGGCCACTACTAAATATTAGTCAGATCGTAAACTATGTATAGGCGGATTCATTCATATACAAAAAAAAACACTTTGTAGGGATCAAAATGTATTTTTTAAGTCGACATATCGAAATTCTGACCTCACCATAAGTATTAAAAACGCGCTAAAGAAGCTCACGTTGTTTTTTGGCGGGAAGATGAACCGTGAAGTTGTAAATTTTGTTTATTTTTCAAAAAATGTGTTTCTTTGATAAATAATGTGTAATATTAGTGGGATATTAACCATTGTGCGTTCATAAACGTGCACGAGTGAAGGAAATTGAAACAAAATAGTATAACTTGTCTTTTCAAGTTCTCCCAAGATGTCCGGTAAATTTTCAGTAAAGTATCCACAGCTTTACTGATAGGGATTCATATCATCATCGTCATCAACATTACTATTATCATCAGGGGTACATTTACTTAAATAACAATAATCAAGAATTACTCGACACTGGCAAACATGGCACTATTTTGTAGCTAATTGCCAACCTAAAAAAAGAAGAAAAAGCGCAGGTTCCAAGTTTAGTACCTATTCTTTTTTTGAATCAACCTGTATAGCACTTTTGATAGTGGAATAAAGTAGTAGATAGTCTATAAAGCCCTTTAATAGTCATGATCATTATGATGTACAAGATCTTTTATGACAACTATCGGTGGGAAAATTTTAAAACGTAACTGGAACCCCATTCGAAGCGTGCCCGGAACCCACTAATGAGCGATTAGTGTTGTCAGCCTCGGATAATGCTGCGCTAATAGTTGGGGCGTGTGGTCGAGGGTCGGGGGTTCGATGATTTGAACATGATTTTTTTAGGGTCCGTTTATTGTATTATTATTGGAGGTTATTAGATGTGGTGGGGTTTTCATTGCATTTTGTTGCGACATCCTTAATCTTAACTAAAGTGATATTCTTTTCATTACATATTTACGCCTATTTCCAATTTTAATGAGTGTCTATTTAGCTGATAAATGTAGGTAACATCGCCCTTCCAAGAAGACTATCCCAACTATACCCAACTCAATAAATACGTTATTTACAACATCAATACAAGGCCATATTTCACGTCCAATTTAAGGATTTTCGACTTGCTCCCTCTAACTGGTATCCCATAGTTATCATCACCATATAATAGATTCGCGCTCCGGGACCACCCACAGCATCCGGCTACCACGATAACTCGACCGCATGTCGTGTTAGGACTATTGTTTGAACTTGTGATCGGTTCTCGAGTTCTCGTTTATGTGAGAATAGGGCGAGTTTGAGGTTCATAGTACATGGTTTAACTGTGGCAAGTTCAAAATGCGATGGCTCATTAGTCAGAACGGTGTCTATAAATCTGCCTCATTAAATGAAGTAATAATACTCAATATATAAGGATAATTAAGTCACCACAAATATTTATTCGATTTGAGTACGTCGCTCTAAATACATTTGATAATTTTAATGCCCCAATGACTAAGTACCAAGTATAATTTTGACGAGCTTTTGACGAAAAAATCTGAAGCGTTATGCATAATTCTAGATCACGTATCTATTGCCCGTTGTCACCTAAAATCATCAATAAGAACAAGCCCACTCGTGTAATTGATCATATTACCGAAACGAAGGGGTCCGGTATCTAATAGCCAGAGCTCGCCCGAACCCAGCGGACGGGCTAACAAGTCCGTCGCTAACAGGGAAAATAAAACGCTATGCGTGATACGAAAATGGCCGCGGGCGGCGCGCGCGCTTGTACAGATAGCAACACAAATCATTGACGAAAATCATTGATTAGGTTATATTCATTTCATACATAACCTTTTAGGCAAGACAAGACATTGACAAGGCAATGCATCGTACTGTCGTATGAAAAAAAAACATAAGTTTCATTCAACGGCTACTAGCTGGAGAGCTTAAAGCGTTCGCCATCTCTTTCGGTTTGAAGAACCATTTTCAGTATAGAAATCCTAATTTGATTAACAGCTCCTCAGGACACCAAGTCTGCTAACACAATCGATTCATAATCGAACAGCACCACAATATCTGTCAAAAGGACAGTTACTATGCGGTTGCTGTTCGATTATGAATCGAAGGACCGCTACAACAGAGACGCACGAGTAAAGCCTAAACTATTATTTTCACTCACAGCACTCCGAACGCTACAGCATCGCAGGTCTTATGTTGGATTAGCTATTTGCCTATTTCCTTTCATAGCAAACGATAGTCCATTCATAACTGCGATAAAGACAAATCTATTGAGATATCAACTGATTGCTCTGTTTACTTGATAAGCTGTAAAAGGCAAAGAAAGACTACTTCAAAATGTTGTCCACGAATCTCTATCACGTGAGTGTCAGAGATAAATATTGATCTGTTGTAATGTGTCATGAATTTATATACGTCCTTTTATAAATCAAACCAATGCTTCCTTTTCTTAAGAATCACATAATTGGGTATTATAGTATTGATTTCTTATATTTACGCGAATACTACACATTGAAATAAAACTAATCTTACGGATTTTATCGCGTTTATTATACTTTTTTTTACGTTCCCGACGTTTCGGCTGCTTTACAGCAACCATGGTCACGGGAGGACTGTGGTGGTTGACGTCCTGGTGTCATAGTTTGAACCGGGGTACCCTCATATTTAGTTGTTGCTTGCGGTCCGATCTATGCAGAAAATGCTCACAGTGTCTTTAGGTCTCAAGACCCTCGCGATAAAATCCGTAAGATGAGATTTTTTTTATTTAAAATAAGATTGTGTTAATATGTTACTTAATGTAGAACAGAATCTACATTAGTGCCATTAGCCGTTACCAACAATACAGGCTAGGGCACATGGACCCTACCTCGCCCGAACGAGGTCCGCTATCATTTTCCTCGCTGTCAGCTCACCGCAGTATCTTTTCGAGCCAGCCTCGTTAGCCGACGCGGTCGGTCTGGACATTGCCATGGGCAGTTTCACAGACAAGATAAAGCAGAAAAAAAACATTTGATTAGTTATCGTATCATGTAATTTTATCAACTCACATGTATACAAGACTGAGTTTAAGAATAAACACAGTAGATATAACAGTGGCGGCAACGAGCTGATAAGGTTATGTAATCGATTCTGATGGGCTGAGTCGATATATTCTAAGTCGTTCTAAGCTAAGTCATATTTTAAGTACTAGCGCACAAGTGTGAGTATTTACATTGTGATCATACTTTAAAATGTTAATGTAACAGAAACTATCGATCACAACTTTTGTTGCGGACTGTACCCCAAAAATCTAGAGAAAAGAATATTTGCTCGGAACACGCGGCGAGTGACGGCGCAAACACGCGTGTGGCCAACACCGGTAGCGTCGGCAAACAGAGCTGTTGACTGTACATTGTGGAGGAATTTCCACTGTTTGATGAGCCCGGCCGCGGGGCAACAGCTACCTGTAATAGATCCGAGGACACCACTTGGAATTGCTTGGGGCTTAAAGATATATCCGGTGCTGGAAACAACTTTCAGGCTCCTTCAGCGTAGTCTTTTGATACAATTTTAATACTAACTGGAAAATTATCTACATCATATATAATTGGATATGGTTTAAAATATACAGTTGGATGACCAATTAAATATCAACAAAAGCAATGCAAGAAATTCGCTTTCGCCGGTCCAACTTTTGTCATTCGGTCGTGCCAATTTGAAAAGTATCTGTTTCCATTATCCTTCCTTAAACTTTTTAGATGCTTTTACATAAGCTTTATTTATTATTAAAGTACCTAGTTAGGTTTTCCAATTTTGTTAATAAAACATAGTTCTGATAATTAAAGTAAAAATAACATTACCAGCAGTCATATGCGGCTATTTAGTTTAGGCGTTCCCCAAGGCTTAGTGTTAGGACCTGCAAGTCTGCATTACTTTAAAGTGGTATACGTTTTCTAAACCACTTTCCCACACCTCCTGTCTTCATTTCGAAGCAGATTGGTAATGGATCAAATGCCTGACAACAAGTTACAGGTTTAAAATATGACTTGGCAGATCCCGTGTATGTACTTCAGTTATAATCGTCAATCTATAGGAGATGGACGGAGAGCTAAGATTGGATAAGGCATAGGTAGGTATTTGAAACAAGTTTTACGTATGGTAAGTCTTTAATGTATGTTTATTCAAACTATGGCAGCCAAACCATGAGTTAAGAAAGGGAATGTAAACAGATTTCGTCATAATGCAACTATTATGGAATCAGATTAGACATGATTTATACCTCCCACGCGAGTTGTTGAGTCCACGGCTTAATAGGATGATCACTACGATGGGCTTGCAATCAATTACTACCTGCTTTTTGAACTATTAAAGCTGTAGTTTTATAATTCGACCTATAACAATTATAGGTTTCATGTGTTACTTGTGAGCGCTTTGGATAACTTTTTGACAAACTCACCGACAAACCGCTATAAGTTGACCGCGTTTTATGAGTCCTTGATCAGTTTGGTCATAAATGGCATTCTCTATATTTATCTTCTTTTTTATCAACTTAACTATTAATGCCATATCCATCGCTTGAGTCTGCTCGCTCCCTTCGCGATCCTCAGTCGTGATGTTATCCAATTGCCAGTCATGCACCCTAACGAACATCAGACACGGTCCTCTTTTTTTCTATATACGTACGTACCTACCTTCATAAACTCCGTTTGTTTGTTTTGCCTCGACCCGTTGTGGCAGTGTTTCGGTAGGAATTTATAGGTTTCCTTTTAACTTACAAGTTTTCTCCAGAATAATTGGACAAGGGACGTTTTGTATGGATTTCTTTCGTCTTAATTGTTCAGCTGAAGTGGGGCGTGAATTTCTTTGAAATATTTTTTTTTGTTTTGTTTGCTCAAAATAAAATGGGATCTCAATTGTTTATTTAATTGAAGAGAAAAGTTACGGAACGTTTGGTGGTTTAAGCATAATCCGAAAACGTTAGCGGTAAATTTTGTAACTTACATTTAATTTTATTTTCAGTTATGCTAAGGCATAGTTTCCAATCAATCAATCAATCCCCCTCGCATTGAGGGGAGGCCCGTGCCCAGGAGTGGGACATTAAAAAGGGCTGGTATTATATAAGGCATCGTTAATTTATATACCTTAATGACTCGATTAATTTAAACTACATACTCCTTAAGGAATTTTAATATCTCCTATCTTATACCTAGCAGTATTGAATCGCAAGTTCTGCAGACCAAAAATTCTGAAACATTAGTGATTTGTATGTCAGCGGCAGACAAGTGCTATTGAGCAAAAACTATGTATACGCTTCCATTTAATCATACCCAATTATTAACTTCGACATACAACATTTGGAGCCGGCCATTTAACACCTTGCTTAACCTTATTATGGAGAGTTCATTACGATCGAACATAAATGCATTTCATATTTAACTCTCCGTCTAAACACATCCCACAAAAAACACCATTGTATTGGCCATATGAGGGCATTGACACTATTCTAGCTACTTCTTAATCTTGATAAGTGTTATTAACTACCTATTTGCTCTATGAGTATGTGCTAATGAATGCTGGGTGTAACAAAAACTTTTGTGCCCAGAATTTAATGATACAATCTATTATTGCATTGGTCGTGACATTGACAATGAACTCATTTTGCTATCGCTTGCTGTCGGGTCAGTAGAGGCGTTTTATTGACCGCGCTTATTGGGTGCAAATATTTTCAAGGCTACTATTTTTGACGGTATTAAAATTGTAAAAAAAACATGATTTGTTACTGAAGCTTCAACCGCATGATTAGTCTGGGTCCCTTGATAATTAGAATATCAGTGTTATTGATCGTCTACATGTTACAGATATACAAGAATATTTTATCCCAACTGTAAGTTTGAGAAGTTCGTCATGTCTACAGGTGTTACTACACACACCTGTACATAAGAGGAACTTAAAGCCGCCACTGAAAATGCAGTACGCATAGTGAAATTCTGGGCACGTTGGATTTAATTTCGCCATCGACACGAGATTGGTACCATGGATATTCCCCTCGCCTAGATCGTACTTTTTCAATTGATAAGAATTTAAGACCCCAGAATTTACAAGTGGCCACTTGGCAGCAATTTGTCGGTAAAATCCTGGGTTGTGTCCTTGAACTTTTTGTGTCTGTTGCTGGCTTTCTTAAATATAGTTTGGGACAACAAGTCGAAACATTTTGGTCCTTATTATCTTATCTCCGTCATAGTCAATTAGGCGACGTTCCTTTATCTAAAGCCACGTTAAGTTGGAGTTTACAACCATTATTTTGTTCCATCTGCTAATAGATAAATAACATTCCAGTAAATGGTCATTGTATCAGGGTTTGATCAAATGTATTCTCTAATGCGTCTTAATCCACTTGTGACAAAATTTGGCAGCTCCTCAATCGAAAGATCTTTTTCACGTCATTGTTCAAGATTATTTACTTATCATATATTTTTTCGAAATCTCTGTATCTCACGGGCCGGGTCTTAAGTCAGGGATTAAGATAGTGTGACAGTGTTGTTCCTGAGACAATCTGTGTGCAATAAGTCTTATCTCGAGACAGCCGAGACGCCTGGCCTCGGGTATCTTTTGAAAACCAAAATATTTGGCCTGAGTTTGGTGTTGGTTTTCGAAACCGATAAATGTGGTTTCTGAAGATATATTTTGGTGGTTGTTTGTTTTCTTGATTTTAATACTGTTTATTTGGAGGGAATTGAATCATTTTATTTAGAGTTTTTAGTAACAATATTAAGTCTATAAGATAAAGAAAATTCAAAATCACACATAAAAAAATCCGAATAGCGAATCTACTATAAACATTTTACCAACTGAATTTACTGACTAAAACACCGATAACTCCACAGATATTTATTATTATACTGCCTTAATAATTTCACAGTACCTATAAACGAAATAACAAACACTTGATGTGACAAAAGATAGTTATCAGTGCGCTCCGCAGATTCAACAGATCGAGAGGTCCCTTAAATTTTACGCACCTTATCTGGCCATCGTCTCGGCCCATTTTTTGTGCATTATTTGGAAGCAAATAAAGGTAAACAGAGCTATGCATACCCATCCGGTGTCATTGTGGTGAAATTTCACAAATTCAAACACGGGAACTCGCCTTTTGAGATTACAAAGATCACTTTTAATCTATTGTCCTTTCATAATCTCAGTATAGTAGCGTTGAGTCATATGGATGGTGGTACAAATTTGCTTGTTCAATCCGAACAGGTTTTATTTTTTTATTTTTAATTGATGTTGTATAATGGCTGCAAAAAAAAAGTATTACAACAAAGAAATTAAACGCGTGTGTCACGCTAAAATTCTTGCTTGAAATTCTTGCAAGATGTTTCAAATACTTTGATGGTGCTAAAAAAAAACAGAAGGTTTAAATTTCTCATGTGCTGCTAGGATATATACATATTTTTATTTAGTTTTGTTATTAACCTATGGTTTGTGGTGACTTTGTTATTTATTGCCATCATTAGTACTACATAAAAGGAGGTTTATTTGTTAAAAATCCTCAAATATCTAATCCTATATTTATTAGTGTCACAGTACATTGCGACGAGGTTGTTGATCCATTCGCTATGTTTATGGACATCGAAATATTAACATATTGAGTTCTTGTATTTACGCGAACACTACACATTGAAATAAATCAAATTTTAAGCATTTATCGCGTTTATTTTATGTTTTTTACGACCTAACTGTGACACTAGGACGTCTAACACCTCAGTCCTCCGTGACCATGGCAGCTAAAGCAGCCGAAACGTCGGGAACGTAAAAAAACATAAAATAAACGCATTGAAATAAAACTAATTTTAAGGATTTTATCGCGTTTATATTTTGATTTTGATTTTTTGATCGAAACGTCGGAAACGTAAAATCAAAATATAAACGCGATAAAATCCTTCAAATTAGTTTTATTTCAATAAAATAAACGCGATAAAATCCTTAAAATGAGTTTTATTTCAATGAAATGTTAACTTATAATTCAATTATGATGATAATTTACTTAGAACCTTCTGAGACGAGGCGTGGGTCAATAAATCATTGGCCAACTGACCATGTTTCCTGTCCTTTGGTTTTTTGCTAGAAATCACATTTGGCTTTCGGAACTTTTTGTCCTTAGTTATGTTATATGGAATTCATGTTTGCTTTGGCAGCTAGTTAAAATGTTAATTGACGTGGGCGGTTATTATGTTATCGATTGCAAAAAGCCTTATTCTCACTTCAATCTTTTCAATACTTTATTATCCGTTTTGAATAACTCCTAATACATTTTCATCTCCTTGAAATGGAAGATCAAATTATTTCAGTTTCATGTTGAAAGCTCATAACAAAAGCTTTGTTTTAATTATTGGTTTCCACCTGAATATGTCTGACCATAATGAAGGGATACTAACAGTTATCCTAACAAGGTTTTTAATACCGAAGCTGTATACCACGTGGTTTCGGTTCCCGAACGGTGCACGAGCCAGGCGCCATAAATACAGGCCTCGTCTGTGCAGGCGCAGGTACGCCCGCCAAACGAGATGGTTTCCTTTTTTAAAAAACAACGCCTTCGCTATCCGAAACCGGACTTCATTTATAACCTGTTAAAGATGGTTTTTGCGTGGATGATGTGTCAAGTCATTTCCATAATTCACTTTGGGCTTTCTCGCTTCTGAAATAAAGCTCCTTTTTGGGAGCGGGTGCGCTGGACCGTGTCGGCGATTGCTACTGTAACTTTAGCTTTATCTTTGGATTTTTAAAGTTGGTTTTCGGTCGTGTTGTTGAGTAAGGTTTTTTCTCACCGTACAAGATTTTGGTGTTCTTTTGGATTGTTTTTTTGACAGCGCGAGAAGGCAGCTCGGTGCTGTGGGTGTTTTGCAGGGTCACCAAGGATAATAACTGTAAATTATCGTCATGCTTTATTGAAACGCGTTGGGATTGGTTTTCTAATGAGATTTTTAAGGTGTGGCATACCTATTCTGCGGTTCTGAATAGGACATGTTTAAACTAAGGGCATAATACACACATTTCGACTTCGCTTGCAGTATTTTTTCCTTATCAAAGTTAAACATATGGTGTATCACAGAGGCCACTAAACACTCGACTTAAGATATGAAGGGGAGAACCAAGGCATTCACCATAGGCCTTACTTTAACAATCTTCCTAACCTTTTTAACTCAATAATCCCGTCACGAATTTAACCACAAAATTGTTGTGTACTCTTAGATTTGTCATTCCAAAACTTAATACTCACAATTGTGTGTACTCAGCTTTATTTACCGTCAAAGTTAATCACTCTCTTATTTCTATTCACTTTCTTTAGCCTAATGTTTAGCTGTATAAATTGCCTTAATAATTCTGGAATGACTTTTCCTTCCAACAAGATTGGACACAAATTCTGTCTCATCTTCAATATTTTGGCGTTGGTATTCCATTAAATCTTCATCTTCACAATGTTGTATGTATCAAATTGCAGTGTCAGTCAGGGATATCCAGTTTGCAAATTGCGGTTTCAGTTTCCGTGACCGTATTGAAATGGGGCGATCGCTCGCAAACCGGTCACTTGATGGTTTGGCCTGATGATGATGGCTTTGGCATGGCAGTATTAGAAGCTTGCTCTTAGTTGGCTTATCCGAAACTAATGTTGTGTTCAAGGTTTGCATTGGTTTGGATGAGGCATTTATGCATATTGACGTGATGTGATTTTAATGTTTTTTTCGAAGCAACGATTTTTTTTCGAAGGAAAAATGCTTTGTAATATCATTGTAAATTGATCACAACTTTCTTTAAATATATTATATTATAGGTAAAAAATAAGATTTGCTAAGTACTAAACTAAAGAGTACCGCGATTAGATCCAGCATCATTTTTGACTTATCTAGTGCTTCTATCTTAATTTATGGTATTTTTAGAGTTATAAATTATAACTAAACATAAAATAATTGCCGTTATAAAAGTCAAACTACTAGAAGGTACTAAACTAATAAAATACAACACATAATACGCTGTTTCACAACACGAAGCTCATTAGTGACCCAACTATATCTAAACGATATATAGCAGCGAAGCCCCAATGGACAAACAGACAGAGCAAACTTTCAACACCAATCGTTTGATAGAAATCCGGAATCAAACGGCAGACTAGACAATCGTGATCCTCAATCAAACTGCAAGAGCAAGACGCAGATGTTTGTGCCGTAGGTGCGAAAGAGGCAGGTGCAGTTTACTTAGCACCGCCTCGAACGCTGGTGCTAATGATACGGGAGGGGTTCTAATTGCGTGTGAACAAACAAACGATGCGATAATACCTACTTTGTATTAAATTTTAAAGCCGCTTGATATTTAACATCGAAGCGAGATTTCGAAAATATTCTGGCTAGACTCAAATCCAATAATATAAAACTGTTGTGATATTATTGCAAAATTATGTAATTTTGGAATCGATTTCATTTGAGGAGATGCAGTAATGACGTCATCATATACTCTACTTCCACTATTTATCTTTCGGACAGATATTCGTGACCGAAAGTCGAGGATACAAAAAGAGAAGAAAAAAATACTTATAAAGCCAAAGACCCGTCCGTTCCGAGAATCGGACTTGTTACTACAACCATTTATTACACCGCGGGTAACACAAAACACTGCAACGATATTAAATGGCGCGGAATTGAAAAGTCAATTATTTGCTTATCATTATAAAAGGCATCAGGAGGGATTATAAGAATATTTATTGTTGGTGATTTATAAGCACCGACGGTTGGAACTGAATCTTGTGAGAGTTTAAAAACAATAGTCCTGGCAGCCTCTCGTTGCATATCGGAACAGGTGACTGATGACACATTAACTACTCCAGTAGCGTCTACTATTAGGGATTAAATATCTATCAATTCACACTGGACGTACGTAAGACATAATGCCGTAAGCCTTTTCATATTATGAAGACAATCCGAAGCAGAAGCTTCAACGAGAACGTTTCTATAACAAATCCAGCGGTTTAGTTACATAAATAAAAATACTAGTCCAAATGACCAGTCTTGTCCTTGAAATATAATATTACAAAACATCCGGTTACACTATGCTTTTTGACGTAATCCTAAAAAAGTTAACTTCGAATTGTTCAATGTTATTCATCAATGATTCAGCTTTAATTCCATCGTAAGAAACAAGTTTAAGTTACTTTTTAAGTGAAATTACTCTTCACTCAACATTGTGTGATGACAGATTGACAAGTTGGTTTCAGTGAATGCTATCAGAGGTATACTTTCGTTGTACAAATTACTGCAGATACTGCAGAGCTTTAAGTGAAAATCTCTTTCGGTTAAAATGTAATATTACTTTGCATATTTATGATCTGCTTGGTCTTGTGTATTGTTTAACTATTTGATTTATTAGTTCTTACGTCTACATCGTTAATATTTTATTCATGATTCGTGTGACAATTATTTCGTAGTTCGTTTCTCTTCAACTTTCTTTAGATGATTTCATAACTAAACAGTAATTATGAATAGTCTCAAATCTCCAGCAAGCTCAGACTGTTCGCAGCCATAGTAGTCCTCTTCGCACGGTGTCGTATCTCTGTTGGTCATTATCGTTGTCTTGATTCGTACACGTAATCGCGTACCAAGAAATTCACTGATACCACGTTTCGGTGCCCAATTAACATTTGAGATAAACACCACTTTGTCGAGTATTTTAATTTCATAACGAGAAATAGCATTTCGTATTATTTACGCTCTGTTTTATCGGAATATCGGTTTTATAATATTTGTTACACGGTCGGGAGTAAAATTGATTTCGTAATCAGATAAATGTGTACTTGAGATCATTTGTATTAAGTGTTCTCTTACAGCTATGACCTCTATTAGTTGGATTTACGTCAAATATTTTAGGATTTAATGGGTTATAAGTTGCTGTATTGTTACGATAATGTTGATCAATGCAAGAATATTACGGTCTAAGTATCTTCACATGTTTTTTATCCAATAGAAGTTTAACGTAATCCGTTTTGAATTTTCGCGATGCACTAGATTGTAACGTCTACATATTTCGATAACATTTATCAGTGTAAAATGGGTTTATGTTCAGACATAAAACTAGATAAGTATATTTGACATCATCGATCACTGCCAACTATGGATTAAGATTTAAGATACTATTGAAATTTGGGACATGATTAAAATAACTTAAGAAAATACTGAAATACAATATGAAGTAGCTATTTAGTGCGAAGTAATTTGTTGATAGTAAATATTACAAGCAAATGATTTTTATTTGGATCCGATAGTGAAGTAACATGTACGATAATAATATTTAGATTGAATCGATTTTGGATTCGCTTGAAAATCGATAAGCATATCTGGTTTCGGTATCTAACATGATACATCCATCAGTAACAGAAGCTGTTGTAAGGTTAGTTTGTGTATTATCTAACAATCTATTAGGTATTCTAGCTATAACATGATTGGGGGGAAATAAGGACCTAGTTCTATATCTAATTTTTCTGCTAGAGGTTTGGTGTTATGATAGAGACTAATCAGATTTACAATATGTTTTAACACCTCTAATAAATAAAGTTCTTATGTCAATTCGAATATTCTCCGTAACATATTTATGAATTCAATAACGCTACTAACTTTCGCTCAATGATTGCGATGCTTCTGTTATATTACGTACATTCCAATGGATATTTCGGCTGCCATAAATATTCTAATTCCACGTCGGTAAAGCCGAACAAATACTTTACAAGAAAATCCCCAACTTCTCGATGTAATACATAGTGCCTACGTTCTATCAAGGTGCGCACATTTTTTTTGCTATTTCCAGAAATGTCGTTTGATAGCAGTAATTAAAAGTGACTTTTGAAAACCTTTAATTGCCTATTATCTATGTTACGACCACGACGTCTTGTAGTGAAGAAAAAACTTGTGGACGGTAACATAAGGCGCGGCCCCATTTAAGGGTGCAGTTGTAATTTCTCGTAACTCACTGGTTAGTTCGACTATCATCATTAAACTCATTATCATGATTAACAATATTATCAACGTGTACATAGGAGGAGACGCTCCATAACTTGCGCATGCCACTTTTTCTGATCCACCGCCATCTAGAGACAAGTGAATACAACTTTCCTAAATATGAACTATCTTGTTCGAGATGACATTTTGTAAATATGAATATGAATTTGTAAATTGGAAGTAAGTAAAAAGTAAGCTTCGATAATGAACTAAGAAATAAGCAGCCGTTTTTAAATGTTAATTTATATCAGCTGTATGTTAAAATTAATTAATAGGAGGGTAGATATTGAACTTTTTTTGTTTCTCTAGAGTCTAGTCGAACATGCGTATGTTAGCACAGTATCCATTACCGACCTGTAAAGGACATTAATTGCTTTTATCGTTCATCTAGATGTCGCTGGTGAGACGAATGTCAAGCGGCCAGAATAAGAAATTCTTTTTACTTAGTTTGTGGGAGAATTTTTATTGATATCTTTACGCGATAGGTTAAATTACGGGCACGTTTATGTGGAACAGGTGAAGTTGGTCTCTAATATGTTTAATTATTAAGCCTCAGACCAATAAGCCTGAACGGGGCATCCGAAGAATTTAGAATAAACAATCCAATGGTGACATCGTACCCCTCTGCCAAAAACTTTGCCCTTTTGCCCTTTAGCTGTCATATAAAACTAGTTCACTGTGAACTTTAATCCAACGTAATAAGGGTGGGATGAGTCCGGGCACAATTCCCCTCAATGCGAGGAGTATTCGCGGCATAGTCCACCACGTAGTCACAAGGCAAGTTGGCGAACTTCACGGCTTTCGAATGACGTGCAGGTTTCCGCGCCCTGTATGCCTGCCTTTACCGTAAATCAGGCGATAATCATCCTTAAAAATATGATTTAATAATCTTAAAAATTAAATTGGCACAAACGTCATATTGGATATCAATAAAATTAAACATGTTTTGACATACGTTGATATGTCCCCGAGAGGTCTCCGACATATTCAATCAACACTCTCGTATCACTGCAACAAAAATAAAAACAATGTATGTACTATCAGGGGTTTAACTTTTTTTTTTAATGTATTAAAATATTTTTTTATAAACTACTTCCTGCGCCCTGCGGTGTTACCCGCGATTAAAAGCATGAAAAATTAAAACAAATTTATCCCACGGCAACCACATTTTACCGGGATAAAAAGTAGCCTATGTGCTATTCCAGACTATAATCTATCTTTGTGCCAAATTTCATCCAGATCCGTTCAGCCGTTCTGGCGTGATTGAGTAACAAACATCCATCTATCCATCCATCCAATCTTTCACATTTATAATATTAGTGGGATTTTCAATTTTGACATCATATAAAGCGTCGAAGGAGCCGCCCTTGTATCCTAGGGGTTAGATGATGCAAGCTTTGGCTCGGGATTAATAATAGTGACCTAATCATACATTGTTAGTAATCTATAAAAAAACGTAAAGATCAAGGCAAAGAGTCATTGAATGTAATTTTTTTTCTTAATTATTAGGTTACAAACATTGAGACGTTTTTATCAAAGACTAGCTGTTACCCGCGGCTTCGTCCGCGTGGTATTTGACAAACAAGTTTTTCTAAAATAAAAGAAACACGAATTACTCCTTGTTACATCAGCTATCTGCCAGTGAAAATCCCGTCAAAATCGGTCCAGCCATTTCAGAGATTAGCCGAAACAAACAGACAGACAAAAATTGTAAAAAAATGTTGTTTTGTTATATGTACCGTTTATACATCTAAATGCACTTAGTTAAATGCGGTTATTTTAATATTACAAACAGACACTCCAATTTTATTTATTTGTATAGATGTGTGTGAAAAAAAAAACGCATGTACAAGCTGCAAGCTCCTTCGTCGACGCTTCTTACTAAGCAACAAGTAATTGATATTATAAGGGAATTTCCTTGAGGGGTCAGCAGAGTAATTGGTCGCTCGCGGCAGTTCGTCCCATTGACCGTTTAACGTCTAGGGTTGTCGAACACATGTAATGATTATCTCGTTTATATTTATGACTCGCGATAGACATGTTCTAATTTATATACTCACCTACTTGGTTTTTTAGTTACGTCCTAGCTTGTAAAGTTGCTAGATGTAATGTAATCGATGGTAATGTCGTTTAATTGTATGAGTTCGCGTTGGGGAGAGAAAAAAAATTTAATGCATAAACTTTATTTTTGATGAGGAAAATACAGTTTTTTTATTATTAATGGATAATAAAAAATATAATTAACCTGTCTAACACATCCCTTTCAACGTGAACGTAATTTGAACACAGCCTTATAATAAAATGTTTATATTTTTTGTTCGTTCGTGTTCGACAACCCTAATGAAGACGCATGGGTTGTTCGAACGCAGCCTATTACTTATAAAAGACATCGGGTACCTTTTTATTTTCAAGACCTCATTTCGACCTCAGAATTGACACCACATTATCAGTGACCTAGAATTGGTATAATTGTTTATTATTATTGTCTCTTATTTATTATAGTAACATCAAGCCTTTAGTTTTCGTTATAAAGAAAACGCATGTATTACTAGAAATTATAGGTTCCTTTTATTAATCCCGCTATTGTGCGTGAGTAAGGGTTTTAATTAATAGTTACTTCTTATTGACTTGTCCTATGTCCGTTGTATAGAAATGAATAATAACGGTTTTGCACATATGACCGACACTTGGTCTGACATAAACAATGCCATGTTGAACAAAGGGGGGGAAGAGGCACCCACCACTGACCCTCGCCTTGTCCACTTTTCTAATTATAAACCAAACAAGTTGATCTATAATTAAAGAAGCCAGTAACACGTCATCCGTGACGTCCTAATGTCACCGAAAGCAACAACTAAATATGAGGGTACCCCGG
Source organism: Pheosia gnoma (assembly GCA_905404115.1). Classification (NCBI taxonomy): domain Eukaryota; kingdom Metazoa; phylum Arthropoda; class Insecta; order Lepidoptera; family Notodontidae; genus Pheosia; species Pheosia gnoma. The sequence goes on along the minus strand of FR989917.1, from coordinate 4,281,080 downwards.
TTCAAACTATGACACTAGGACGTCAACCACCTCAGTCCTCCCGTGACCATGGTTGCTGTACAGCAGCCGTCGGGAACGTAAAAAACGTATAATAAACGCGATAAAATCCGTAAGATTAGTTTTATTTCAATAAACGTGTAACATTGTGGATAGTACAGCCTCACACTCTTGTAGAGTTAAGGGAAAAAAAATGTAATGACAATTTGTAAGTGCCCCCGTAGGCCTATACGAAATAAATGATTTGACTTTGACCTCCTTCCGTTGTCTAACTGAGTAAGCGGTAACAAAACTAACAATGTTAATCGTACGTAAAAAATACCCGTGTATTGGGGCAAATCAGTTACCCTTGATTTGGGATAAACACGTACGAGTGGGGTAAACTGATTCGGACTTATCCAATTACGGCCCCCTGCAAACGTAGCTACTGTTGAGGTGCACTATTCTGGAAATCGTTCGATATTCGTATCATATCGAGCGACACTAAATTGCACACGAATTATGGCGAGCGACCGCTAAAATGGGCATTTTTGTTACCAGCGGTACAGCCAGCGGTCACCGATGTATTTTTATCTGCATTTGCATGCATTGAATCTATTAAAAGATATTCTTTTGTGTCGGGTTTGTTGTTATTTTATACTTTTAAACTTGATTGTCGTGTTTTTTTTATCGTCAAACATGGCTATGAAACCTCTTCGGTGTACCAGTTATCGAACACAAAACACGTTGAAAATGGTCCATCAGTTTGGGATCTAACAGTGGCTTAAAACATAACACCTTTCTTGATGTGTGAGGGAGAGAAAACGCGCATTTTCAATATCATTAAATTGCTACTAAAATGCGATCTTGATGCGATGTCATCACCTTATTATTGATTAACGATTTATAATCCAACTAGCTGCGCCCCGCGGTGTTACCCGCGATTAAAAAGTATGGCCTTTTCCTCTATATCATTTTATGTAAATCATGTCGATCCTTCGCTCTATGAAAAATGAAAACAAACAAACAAATTTATATTAGTAGAATTAAAATTGTATAAAAACAGTACCTAGATACTACAAAATAAAGTCTTCTAAATCTTGTAAAGACTACTCTTGAATACAAATCAATTCTCACATAATTTTCGAACGACATCAGAATACGACTAAGTCAGTTACTAAGGTGTCATGATTAGGAACGGTCTGTTGACCCCCAAATGGTCCAGATTGAGTGTATCAAGGCGTATCAAGTGTATCAAGGATTAATACAAGCGGAAATGCCTTCTTTATGGCGTAACGCGAGATAACATCAAGTTATTGGGTACGCTGGGTATATATTTATGTTCATTCTTCTTATGTGGGATATTTGAGAAATCGCTAAATCTTAGTTGGGTTTTTATTTATTTCTTTGTAAGTGGAAATAACTGTAGGTATTTATTGTTAAAATTATGGGAGTTCCAAATTGTGAATTTAATCTAGATAGTCTACGATCAAGATCAATTCGATGCTGCACAGATCCTGGCGACATTCTAATATCAAAAATAAAACGTGTGTCTTTTTGTTGTCAAAAACGGCTGACCCGATTTTAATGATATTTGCAACAGAGAAAGTTTGTAAAAATTACACGTTACTGTTATTCGCGAGTGTAATGAGTTCGAATTTATACAGGTGATTCAGTAAGGGTATACAAGATGATTCAGTAAGGGTATACAAAGCATTGAGACTGGGCTACTTTAGAGCATTTGTAAAAAAAATATGTTGTTCCCAACAAAATGACATTTTTCAACATTATTTAAAAAAAATTGATGTGGCATGTTGGCAACAACATTATTTAAAAAAAATTGAAAAATCGAAACCTAGACTTCACTTGTTTAAAAATGCGGTAAAGAAGCCCATGTTCCTATACTACTTGACTATACCCTTTATCTATCACCCAGTATAGCTTTAGCTAACAAAGCATTGCATTGTGTTTAATACTACACGAATTAAGGTCCATTTTCGTTTGGTTTCAGGAGAAGTCCGGTGATCACTACCCCGGAAAACTATCGGTAAAGTCGGACCTTAGCCCGGTTTTTGGTAAGTCACATTATTTTATTTTACTTTGTTACTCCACTAGCCATCGGCTCCCAATTAGATCACAAAAAAAATAAAATTAACGCGATAAAATCCGTATAATTAGTTTTATTTTTAAGTGTTCGTGCATTACACTACAACAACTACAATTTTTAAAAAGCTACAAAATCTTAAAAAAAACGCTTTGGATTGCTATTGTGCGTATTTTTTTTTTTTATTAAATTTTGGAGGTTTTTTCCATGGCTGTACCCAAAACTCTAAGCGCAATCGATACGTGCCTTCCCTAAGATCTCAACGATACGATTATCGTTGAGATCTTAGGGATCAATTTTACATCACTAGACTAACGATTTATGTGTAAGATCGATATCTTACACATAAATCGTTAGTCTAGTGATGTAAAATTGATTCCGTATGTCCGTAAGGTGGGAATTACGTGGTCCGGGCATCGCCCGGGGCCATTAGCTCGGAATTATGTATGTTTTATCGCCAGCTTATAATCATCTGTCACTATCGTTACTATATTTTCGTATAATTTTAACCCGCCCCGCCTCTGTAGTGATGTAATCTTATCGATAGTTAAATGATCGATGAGGCTGTTATAATTATCACCTATTTTTATTTCGTTATCTTACGTGAGATTGTTTATTATATGCCTAAGTAATAAGACGTTTATTTTTGGTTGCATTGTAGTTTTACATTTCCATTTATAACTTGGTTTTATTTTTTGGATTTACTTTTAAGTGATTCATGATACAGACGTCATAAATGAGTTCAATAGTAATAAAGCTGTACTTCAAAAATGTTGCTAATTAGTTTTGAAAAAAGCAAAACTTTTTTTATCGATACTCCTCACACCATCGACCCCCGTCCGTCACTACCGCGCCTCGTTATTTGTTGTTATTAGTGTTGTTTTTTTCTCGTTCGGGATGTTTTCGAGAAACCGGTTAGTGGTCCTAATCTGATCAGCTCGCCACGACCCTGCCGAAGTGCCGAACCACGTCAGAAAAAAGAGTACAAAGAAGCACCTTAAAGAATTCTTGACTGCGTTATTATTTCTGCGTTATTCTTCGAGTTACACTATTTTAGGCAGTATAATAAAAGGGCCACAAAACTACAATTCGAAAATCCGTAAATTTTACAAACATTAATGGAGCTTTGCATTGTTTTAAATTGATTATAAAGACATTAAAAAAAAGTAATTAAATACAAGGTTGCAAAACAAATCTTATCTATGTTCGAATTTTTCATAATAAATTCGTTAATATTTTGAATTTCCCTCCATAACCAAGCGCTCTCTCCCATCTCTTAAGCTGTGTTATTAGGCAAAATGGCGGCGTAAACAGTGGTATGATTATTATTTATATACTTATCGTAATTACTAGAAAATAATGCTGTTAATAAAGTTAATGCACCGGCAAATTAGATTTTGTTTTAGATGGGCGATCTTTAGAGATCCGCTGTGAATGGAAGTGTTTACTAAAACGATATTAAAGTATCAAATTTGAATGCAAGCAAGCAGCTATTTAGAAGTAAGGGTGACCCAGTTCCTTTTTTTAAATGACGATAAGTTTGTTCATTGTATAAAAATAAATCTCTACCCCCGAATTTATAGACGTTATATAACTTTGTCAAACGTCATATAGTACTGCGCAAAGCAAAACTCTTGTGCGCAGGACTATATGCCGTTTGATAAAGTTATATGACGTCTATAAATTTGGGGGTTTTAATGTTTAAAGATTTACGTTTATACAATAATACAATGGTAGATACTTGCACATAGCAAACGATAAATAAAACAAAGCTTATCTAGAAATAGGCAATGTATCAATGAATGAAACGTGTCTTCGACGTCACGTACGATAAATAGTAGGCAAATTGTAAAGAGAATACGAGACTAAATTATTTTTTCCACAAATTCATTTGAGTTACGGCAAATTAGTCAGAGTACGTATACGGAACCATTCATCTTCAAATTAATTCTGACACTTGACAATCTTCTTAAACTATCAATTAAACTTTTTTTCTCTTAAATTAATTTATAGTTTGGATAGAAAGCATAAATTATCACCAAAAATATAGCAATTAACGGATTTATAGTCGCTATAGAACGCTGCCAGAGAGCGTCAGTTACCATAAACAACTTCCGGTAACATTAGGGTTGCCAACGACAGATATTAAATTTAATATTAGTTTACGTTTCGAAGATTTTTAAGGTCAAAATTTAGTTTACTTTTGATCGAATCCGCGGAGAAAGGCTAATTTAAAAAAAAACGTTGAACCAAATTTGGTATGGTACTACGCAAATGTTCGTCTATCAGACATATGGCTGTAAATTGCCAAGTTTAAACAATAATAAGATTGGTACTTTATGGCGGTGCCTTTTGGCGTTTACATTAACAGTATAGACGCTATGACGGCGTTGTAGATGTAATAAACATACAAACATATACGATGCAGAATTGTGTAATACATATAAGTAGGAATGACATACGCTTTTTCTGAAACGATGGCGCACGCACACTGAACTTATGAAAACTGAACTTATGTGTCTAAATACGTGAACTATACAGTTAGCTTACGAATAACGTTCTTAATCTAATTTAAAACTGAACAACTGGTAGTCATAATTAAAAAAAAACATCGATACCTACTAAAAAGAAAAAAATAAATGAAACTCTTAACTTCTTACTGAACAAGTATTTACTACGAGTAGTTAGTTCTGAGATGTGAGGAGATCTTACCTAAAAGGGAAGCCTGTACTACAGAAAGGAATTTAATATTATGATACCATTTTCGATGGCCAAGTTATTAACAAGCAAATACCAGACTTGCTTTTAACAAGAACATCTCACTCTGCAACTTGCGATCAACATTAATCACCATCGTTACCGCTATCACACTCACGTCTTCGCACCTGTGTCCTATTCATTCCCGCATATTTCGCTATCTTCTGTCTCTCTTCGCTCGTTTCGCGAGTGCTCGTCAGGAACACCCTGCCTCGTACTTCTCGTACTCTGTGTCATTATATCCGACTTCTAATTGGAAGTTGATATGCGTACATAAGTAGAGTGCCGTCATTATGAGATTAACGAGGTTTTTACACTTACTGTGGCGCTTGGTTTAAGATGTAAGCAGTAGCGGGGGACTACCTGTACAGGGTGTAATGTTTGGGTTGGTTAGTGGCGCTAGGTTTGGGTAAAGGTTACACCTAATGCCTATAATAAGATTATCGAAATCATATATGTCGAAAGTCATGGGTCACAAATAATTGTAATTTTTGAGCGCGCAATGTAACGTAAAACACGCGATCACAACAGCGTTTCGTGGCTCGATACCAGAATCGTGCGAGTGACGAACGGTCGAGAGCGTATCAAGTTTTAATTTACATTGCAGTTTTGGGACTAAATTGTTATTCTGGTTTTTAGACGGATTTCCGAAATTCTGGAATATAAAAAAAAACCACAGTGCTCGTTATAGGGCCATTGTTCTCATCATCGAAATATATGGACCATATAAACCTGCGTAAAATGTACAATGAATCGCAGTCGAAGAGAAAATAATCTGATTACCGGATTATCTATTAGTCAAATAATTATTCCTCTATGCTGGACGGCTAAGTTCATTAAAATATAAAATTGGTGTGTTTAGGATTATTTGTTTTTTTTTTTAAGAATTTCATAAAACATTATGTAAAAAAAATTTCTACGTTATACATATTTATAAATAATTCAAGGTGTTACTTGAACAGTCGTGTTGATCATATTAACGCATTTAGAGTTCCTCACGACACGTAATAATCATTTGTCTCGCCGACATTTGATGATTATGGTACGGCGTCTCCTTCTAACTTAAAAATATTTTATATACCTCATCTTATGTAGAACCGAAGTTAAGAAGGTATTGTTAATATATTAAAATAAGAGTAAATATTTTACCGAACGATTTAAGGGTTCAAAATTCATAATAAGCAGTCAATTTTATGGAATTTGATATAACTAGGCGATACTTGGCGGATATTCATTGTTAAACAAATAGGGGAAGAGGAACCCACCACTGACCCTCGGTTGTCAACTTTTCTAATTATAAACCAAACAAGTTGATCGATAATTAAAGAAGCCAGCAACACCGAACTCCTCTAAGATGTTAGTTGAGAAACTATCTATCACAATAGTTCATTTTATGATTTAAAGTATTTAAAGTAATCAATTATTATGGGAAACTAGTGTGTCCAAATAAATATTAAGATACATCTATATAGCGTTATGACTTCGCTTTCATAGCCATCACTTATATATCCTCCCACTTATATACAATGTGACCGACCCCAATTGTCAACCTCACCTGCACGCGCTAGTAGTTCACCCGAACTATTGGCGGCGGTAGCCACCCGGCTACCGCGGTCCCCCTGCTAGATAACGGACGAGGCTATGGCGACCGAGAAGTGGCGGTATAACCACACTCCCAGCTGGGAAACTGGCTGGAAGAGGCTTCAGCAACCTCAGGATCTAAATACTCCTAAAAACGTCTGGTGCGGAAGGCAATGGGAAACCACTGCAACTATTGTCCCAAGAAAATCGTCATGAAAGTACAAAAGAAGATATCACGATTGCCAGGTGAACCGACTAGCAACCGGCGCCGCACTGCGTCCGGGGCAAGCGGTGAGAAATGTGCTACCGGCCATGCAGGAATAGGAGACCAGGTTCCTCATGGAAATTATGTCACTGGAATCCCCAATACCGTGGTCAAGTTGCGCAAAACCCAAAGGATAGGCACATGGAATGTGCGCGGCTTACTATCCCCCGGTAAACTTACCATCCTGGAGAAAGAGATCACCAGATGCGGGCTAAACATTTGTGGTCTAAGCGAAACCCATTGGACAACCAACGGCCATTTCTTTTCTGACAGCCATGTCGTTTACTTCTCTGGAAATGACACTTCAAGCCGAAATGGAGTAGCTTTTCTCATTCCCAAACATCAAAGGAAATGCGTAATGGGATACGAACCGGTATGTGATCGGATAATAAGTATAAAACTTAAAGCTTCACCGGTGAACCTTAACCTCATCCAAATTTATGCTCCCACTAGCACTGCTCCAGATGAGGTTATAGAAAAGTTTTACTCAGATCTAGAATCCACTATTGCGAAAGTCCCAAGCAGAGAATTGCTCATAATACTAGGAGATTTCAACGCCAAAATTGGAGCCAACTCCCATCATATCAGCAACTGTGTAGGAAACTTTGGGCTAGGAATGCGTAACGATAGAGGAGAACGCCTTATACAGTTCGCGACTGAAAACAGTCTGGTGGTAACAAACACCTTATTTCAACACCATCCACGAAGGTTATACACCTGGACATCACCAGATGGTAACCACCGAAATCAGATCGACTACATCCTGATTCGATCACAATGGAGAACTTCTATTCAAAATGCCCACACACTACCAGGAGCAGACTGTGGATCAGACCACCAACTCCTCATCTCAAATTTAAAATTAAAGCTGAAAGCGGCTAGAGCTGTAGAAAAGCGAATAAACTTTAAAGTAAAAGATAAAGATGAATTTTTGGCGTCAGTGAATCGGAACTGGACAAAATGGGCCAATGCAAATCATGTGGAAGAATCATCGGAAGAACTATGGAGTCGAGCAAAAAACCTAATGCGAATTGCCACTATAGATTCCAAACCACCAACCGAAACTCTTAAACGTCAACATTGGATGACTGACACTACGCTAGCTCTGGTGGAAGAGAGACGTAATTTAAAAGCAAAAGGTGCGAACACACGAGACATAAACAAGCTGTCTGCCCAAATTCAAGCCAATTGTCGTCGAGACCACAATGGCTACCTTCGCAAAATATGTGAAGAGATTGAATCGCATGCAAATAAATATGAACCAAGAGATCTCTATCATAAGATTCGTCTCATCACAAAAGCACTGCCATCTAGAAGCTGGGCCATTGAAAACAGCAGCAGTCAAGTTGTAACCGAACTCGACCAGATCTCCGAAACCTGGAAAGTCTACTGCCAGTCCTTGTATCACGATCTCCAGTCGCGAAATTTTCCATCTACAGCACCAACGTATGAAGAACTTGAACCAGACATCCTCTTATCTGAAATCGAAGCCGCCATAAAACATCTTAAAAATGGTAAAGCCATAGGTAGAGATGCGATTCCAATCGAAACTATCAGAGCTTTGGGGAAAAATGGCGTCCTCATATTTCACACCATCTGTAATAAGATCTGGCAGACTGGAGCTTGGCCGACTGATTGGACTCACACCGTCTTCACTCCTCTTCATAAAAAGGGTTCAACAAAGAAATGTAACAATTACCGCCTTATTGCACTTATATCACACGCAAGCAAAATAATGTTACACATTCTAAATGAGCGTCTAAAGACTTACCTTTCAAAGGAAATATCGCCAGAACAAGCTGGTTTTGTCAAGGGGAAAGGGACTCGCGAGCAGATCCTCATTGTTCGTCAGATCATCGAGAAGGCCCGAGAATTCAACAAGCCGGCTTTTATTTGCTTTGTTGATTTCTCTAAAGCGTTTGACTCAGTGAAATGGCCAATTATGTGGAAGACTCTATTGGACATGGGTACGCCGCGACATCTTGTACACCTACTCAGACGTCTTTATGAGGAGGGATCTGCGTCGGTACGGACAGATGATGTGTTATCAGAAAGTTTCCACCCGAGCGCTGGCGTCCGCCAAGGATGCATACTGTCGCCACTCCTGTTTAACACGTACACCGAACTGATAATGCGTATCACTTTAGAGGACTGGACGGACGGTATAACTGTGGGCGGCTATAAAATTGCAAATCTGCGGTATGCGGATGATACCACCTTATTTGCGACGAGTGCTCACCACGTAGAAGAACTACTACTCAAGATGGAGCGTGTTAGTCTTGAATTCGGACTGAAGATAAACCGCAGTAAGACCAAAATGATGATTGTGGATCGAGCTAACAACAACTCGCCGAATATCACCGAAATTGCCAACTGCGATGTGGTTCAATCCTATGTTTACCTTGGTGCCTTAATATCCAATAACGGCGGTTGTATTGACGAGGTTAAGCGACGTATGGCCATTACGAGGTCCTCTATGGATAGGCTAAGGAGAATATGGAGAAACAGGAGCATCACCAAAGCCACTAAAATTCAGCTAGTGCGCACGTTGGTCTTTCCCATATTTCTCTACGCCTCAGAGACGTGGACCCTGCGAGAAGTGGAGAAAAAGAAGATAGACGCTCTAGAAATGTGGTGCTGGAGAAGGTTACTTGGAATATCCTGGACTGAGTTTCGCACCAATATATCTGTGCTCCAAGAACTCGGCATCAGACAGCGTTTATCCACGCTTGTACAGACTCGCATCCTTAATTTCTTTGGACACGTCTCAAGGCGCGAAAATGACTCCATAGAGCGGTTAGTTATACAAGGCAGAGTGGAAGGCACCAGACCACGTGGAAGGTCGCCCATGCGATGGACCGACCAGATTAAGTCTGCCACTGGTGGCCCCCTGCATAAATACACCAGGATGGCATCCAATAGGGAGAGATGGCGAGACTTCGTGAGGCAAGCAACACCAGTCCCAAAACCAAAACATGACGACCACGACCGCTCTGACAAGAGCGTCACGACTTAGAAGAAGAAGATATACAATATTTGCATGCACAGAACCCAACACATTAACACCCACACCCAACCAAACAAGTTTTAAACCATGGACAGTTTTGGTCGCCGATAAATCCCGTAATTGGTTTGTAGGGTATACGCGCCGGTTGGCTGCAATCAATCACTCTCGATGAAAAACTCGCTTTTGTTTTGAATTAAAACGTGAGATATTAAAATAGGTTTTTTGAAGAATCTTCTCTGGATCTCGTTTGGTTTTAAATATGGGGAGGGTTGCCACATAATTAATGTTTTAAAAAAAACAGTGACAGTATTTTTAACCTGCCATGGGAACTTGAAGGATCTGTTCTTATATGTTTTTTTTTAAATTTTACATATGTGTTCAGATGTTTGATTCTAGTAATATATATTATTTTATTATGCCGTTTACATTATGAAATGATCTATGAAAGAAAACTAAGATCGCTGTTCACATTTATGTTAATGGTATACACACAAACTGATTCAAAAGTTTTCAGAATTTCTCCGCTTAGCGGTATTACTTTAACCACATTTTTCAATATATAACGATACTAGCCCTTTTTAATGTCCCACTGTTGGGACCGGGTCTCCCATCAATACGAGGGGTATTAGGCCATAGTCCACCACGCTGGTCCAGTGTAGGTTGGCGGACTTCACACGTCGTTCGAGGGATTCTCTGGACATGCGGTTTTCCTCACAATATTTTCCTTCACCGTTCAATAAATATCCTATCCAAATACAACAAGACGTAATAAAACATCAACACGCTTGAAAACAAAAGCAAACGGACAGTAATTCTCGGCAGACATCATGATTCACATTTTATAATAGCAAAAAGTGACCGCAAACTATATGATTATGCATGTTTATGTTGTCAGAGGAAAAATCAACAGTAACGCCTTGTAATTTGTCTCGACCGCGAACTGGATCCTCTACCTTATACGCAGGTAGAGAAAATAATAAAAACTCTATGCGTAGTAGTATTCTTTGTAGAGTGAGCAATTTTTTTATGTGGATTGTTTGTTAATTGATAGATTATATACTTATTGTAATCAAAATTAGGTATGTCAGCCCCTTTACAATCGACATGATCTGGGCCCGAAAGAGAAGGACAGCGATAGTGAAATTAAATACACTGTGGCCAGTAAACCTACACTTACAAGCTCGTCATAAAAACTGTCTTGTTTTCCTAACACGTTATTTTTTATTTTGGCAGTTCGTCGAACAACTTGTATTTGCAAATTACTGTAGACTGACGACCTGATTCGCGCGGTTGGTAGTGACCCTGCTTTCTGCGCCGAGGATCCCGGGTTCGAATCCTTCTAGGGATAAACTTTGTGGGATGAGCACGAACGTTTGTACCGGAATCATACTGAGTTTCATTGTACGGTACCCATAATACAAGCGTTGCTTAGTGTAGGACCGTATAGTTGGTGTGTTTGTCTGGCGATATTATATTATTATTGTTACAAAAATAGCAATGAACCACTTTAAGTAGTAGAAATAAAATACAAATTCGCTGTAGCGTTCTGTCAGTGCGTTGCATTACAAATAGGCGCGTGTCCGCCAATGTACAGATCGTTCAAATTAAGTTAATTGCCGTCGAGTCACACTGCATTCCACCAGCCAGCCGGTAGCTCAATATATCCACATACAAATTCAATAAATAAAAGGGTTTTATGTATACAGATGTAGTAACATCACATTACGCGCCGTGGATGCTGTGGGTCAATATTTGTGTAGGTCACTCGGACCCACCGCGGGCCCACGTTCTCGGAAACGTGCTTTATTGGGCCGGGATGAGGTTATGGGAAACACGATTTGGGAAGCTTGAGTTGAGCACGCAGTACGCATGCTTATAAAATAGTAGATAAATAAAAAAAAACAAAAGAGCTTTATTTTTTTTTCATTTTTGTACCTACTGTATTTCTTTATTATACCTACTATATAACTCTTACACTTAATTTTATATTAATTGTCACCTTTAGATTGTAAAATGTCAAAAAAAAAATTGACGGATATAGTTGAAAGGGTTCCGTATTTACCATTTCGGTACGGAACCCTAAAAAGAGTAGACTGGTATGACACAGTTACAGAATACATTTTAATCTACGTCCTAATTCATAGAGCTCAATTACAAAGCCCCTTAACTGGACCCTAAGTCTATTAAGCTTATAATAAAACGTATGTTGCGAAGTTGATTGACATCTCACAAATTGGGTAGTTCTTAGATTTTATTTGTATTCTATACTAATAATTAACTTCGTGATTAATCTACGGGTTCTTGGTATTGGTTTGGAAAAACGTTAAGGTCCAAGGTTGCTTGATATTAAATTGTGTTAATAAGATGTTGATCGTTTTAAGATTTTAATACTGTAATCTGGTATTCTGGGTCAAATTACTTAAATAAAATGGAAAATATGAAAGGATTTTTTATTATTATTTATTTAGTGAGTACTTAAGTTCTTATTTCTTTATTGACAAGCTAGTCTTATATCCTGGTGATCTAGTTATTAGAGAAAAAACGTAAATTTTTTGTAAGCCATATTGTAAACTACACTAAATACGGTCAATAGTAACGTATAGGTAGATGATTCGTACACTAAATGTATACTTTATAGTACACGTATTTAAACACTTTGTATGAGAAATTGAATAGCGCCTCTAGCGGACAGTATTTATAACTTTCAATCTTCATACAATGTGTCTAAATACGTACCCCCAAATTTATAGACGTATTATAACTTGATCAAACGTCACATAGTACTGCGCAAAGCAAAACTCTTGTGCGCAGTACTATATGACGTTTGATAAATTTATAACACGTCTATAAATTTAGGGGGGGTAGACTATAAAGTACATATAATCTCGCGCTAGACGTGCTGAAATCAAATCATTATCGAGTGAGAGAAACGTTGGTACGTCATATAGTCATGGCGCGCGCAATTACGCGACTGAATTACGTCTCGTGCAATTTCCCCGTCTGTGGCACGTCCCGCGCGTTTCGTCTAGCCGTTATGTTTTATGTCTAGCTGACTGTACTTTTAAGTAGAATAAATTAGAGGAATTTCTTATGAGTAAAATTTCGGTTGTCCAATTATGGCGGTTTTAATTAAAACAAAGCTATTGTGTGCAGGAAATGATTATTTAACGGGCGAATTTATAGTTTCTTGAACTACAATTGTATAAACTTTACGTAGCCCAACGATTTTAAATGTAGTAGTCTTCAGTGTCGATCAGGGTTTTTCAAGCTACTGATCAAAATATATACTTGGTTTAAGTCACATACATTTTTTACTTTACAATAGGTATGACTATTGGGTTACAATAGAAAAAATAATGCCTAAATTTAAATAATAATAAATTCTGATTGCAAATTCTAATTTCAAAAATGGCCGGGAATCTTAATTAAATAATCCACTGTTGGTGTCGTTTTCAATAAATATATCATGCAAAATGTTTTAACTAGTGCTTGTTAATAAGATTTATACTAGACTAGCTGCGCCCCGCGGTGCTACCCGCGCAAAAAATCATGTCGATCCATTGCGTTATGAAAAATTGAAACAAATCTGTAAGCGGTGGCCGCAGGTCCGCCACACGCCGGGGTGAGAATAAAACGGCGGGAGGGATGGTTAAATAAGAACATTATATTAAAAGAAAATGTTACCGTGCGGACATAAAAGTGACAACATTTACAAGGTCTAAAACAAAAGTCTACAAAAAAATATGTAATAGCTTCCAAGGAGATCGCGTCGTTAACATTCTCCACCCTAGTGTTCAACACTCCAAACCAACATGGATTCGAGCGACGCGTGCCGCCGTACGCTTTAGAGTTCCAGTGTTGATTCTGACCAATAAGCCTCTCCCGAGCCCCATCCCAATGTGGATTGACGGGAGCGATAAACGTCAACTGTGCTCCGTTGGTCCGAATAGGTCCAAGCCGCAGTGGGTGAAAAGGGATCTAGCGATGAGCAATTTGGGCGCCAGGTTCGTCTTCCATTCTGGGCATCTTCGAATCTGATGGGAAATCTACGTGGCCATCAATCTGGACTATACACTGGTTGTCCGGTACCAGGGACAAGAGTATGTCTCGACTGAATGACGTCCACTGCGCATGCTTAATGAGTAAAATCAAAGAGGTCATCACATGTACTCTTACGGGCTTATCTGGAACTCTTCTTCCTAGAATTCTCAAATCATTCCTGGTCGTCTAGGCCTTTAGTCGTTTTAGCACTGTCAAAGACCAGATGTAACTTTGCTTTATTCGGGTTAGCAACACTGTAGTGTGGTGAATGCCACGTCTGAGCGGCAGCTTGTGTGTTCTCTACTTTCTTCGCATGATCGTTTTCAAGTAAATAACTCGCCCTATTCGTGTACTTGCCGGCAAATCCTACACTTGCGGTCGTCTTTCTCTCTCTATGCCCTTCAACCGTGTCAGTGCATTCTGGTAGCTGACAGGCATTTCGCAGTACTGTTCCATCCATGGTAGGTTCATATGCCACCTACTGTCGACGATAATAGACGTTTGTTCCAGTACGGCCACAGATTGTTCGTCATCATCATTACTGCGTGGCATACCTGTCACGGCCAATGACTCGATTGCGAATTCTTTAGGGGTGATGTTAAACTCTTGGGTAGATTCAAACAGGTCTCCATAAATAGTGTCGTGCATATCCTACTCAAGTTAGCACTCCGCGTTAGCAGCAGAGGTGGCGATGAAATCCTTCGGTGCGCACGTTAACGGCTGAACTGTACCATCATTGGTGCCAGGGCCAGTCTCCACTGGCGCGCACAGCTAGCCCGTTTTATTACCATACTCGGGGCTGACTGTACGTTTTGTAGTTCCTGTTGGTTGCGCTCTAACCACCTCTTCACGTCCGTGCCATCGTTACCGCGTGAACTGTATTTCTCGTCCAATTCCGCCAAGTCCGCTTCCGATTTCTCATCAATAAGTTCCATTTGTATCCGTGCATTTTGCGTGCAGCTTCCTATTCCAGTCGTTTCCTCCGCGCCAGTATAGATGGCAAGGTCGACCTTCTAATCTTCGATGCCTTACAGGAACGTGGTGGCGGCGACGTCTCTCGACGCTCAACGAAAGTGCTGCCACCCGCAATAACAATTGTGCGATCGAAGACAGGTACCGTTACATCAATCTGCGTTTTATTTACATCAGTTGGCTGCTGAGTACCTTGTTGTGGATTGAAATCCGCTGTTTCCATCAGTGCATGCTCCATAGATGCCATCATGCGCGTTCTCACCATTGCAGAACGTGGCGGTGTGCGAATCATTGGATCCGACCGAAGAACAACTTGTAAGCGATGCCCGCAGGTGCAGCACACGCTGGGTTGAGAATGAAACGGCAGGGGGGATGGTTAAATAAGAAACTTATATTAAAGGAAATTGTCACCATAAAAGTGACATAATTGACAAGGCGCAAAACAAAAGTTTACGAAAAAATATAAAACAGCTTCCAAGGAGATCGCGTTGTTAACAAAATCGGGATAAATTAAAATTAAACGGGAACCATACATTTTACCGGGATAAAAAGTAGCCTATGTGTTATTCCAGACTATAATCTATCTCTGTGGCAAATTTCATCCAAATCCGTTCAGCCGTTCGGGCGAGAAAGAGTAACAAACATCCATCCAAACTTTCACATTTATAATATTAGTATAGATTACTAAATACCTTTGGGAGCGTGGGATAATAATACTTACTTAGTAGTTCTTTCGAGTACTTTATTTGTTTAGTCTTACAATTTATTTTAAAGGCAGATTTTTAAAAAAATATTGAGTTATGCAGTGTTAGCCTGGGGCTAGCCGACTAATACGTTCTTTTAAATTTCATTTATATGTAGATATGTGTTGGTTACAGGTAAATTCGAGCCGCACCCGGCCGCGGGTTTCAACATGGGCTACCTAATGGCCCCCTACCCGTACCCTAACGGTGGGGCGCACCCCCTGCCCGTCTCGATGGTGAGTCCTTTGTGTTCGCAGTATTAAAAGTAATCGCTCGAGTTTTCAGCGGAGTGACGCGAATTGGCGCTTTCACCCTATGTTTTTTTTGAATTTATATTTCGAATTTATTTTTGTATTCGATTTAAATTGTATGATATTAATTGACGGCCTGATTAGCGCAGTTGGCAGTGACCCTGTTTTCAGGGCCGAGGGCCCCGGATTCGAATCCTGGTAGAGTCAAACGTTGTGTGATGAGCACGAATGTAATTTATACTGGGTTCGCCCTCAGTCCATTGTACGGTGTCCATAATACAAGCGTGGCCTAGTGTGGGAACGTATAGTTGGTATGTTCGTATGGCGATATTTATTATTATTTATTTATTAATTTGGTATTTTCGTAGCCTAGTTAGTAAAAACGCCCGATAGATCGGTACGTGTATGGGTTTATACCTTGGATGGGTGACCGATTTTAAACATCTAACTTCATCCAATACGCCATTTTGTAACACGAAATGGCGTAGTGAATCCATTTTATTTGGAAAAATCTGAATCATAGCAATATTCGAAAATATCAATATGACTACATGCCAAAATATTGGAACCATATCGCTGCGTTATCAGTGCGATATCGCGACAGATTGCGAGCACACGCGGTATGTACCCAGATGTAGTAACCGGGGGCCTACTCGCATTTTACGCGCCAGACGTACCGTTGCCGACTCTTTGCTAATAGTTTATTTCTTTTTTATTATCATATTCTTTTTTATATTCTTGAAGTATGTTTAAAATTATAGTTTTGTCAGATTGTTATAAGGTGCATGAGAGGTACGGCGAAATTTCCCCAAAATTATACTATTATTATTATTTATTGTTTTTCTCATTGTTTAATTATCATACAGTCCACATACATTCGCTTCACGTACAAAGTCATGCAAATAAAAAGTCATTTCATGCCGCATGTCAAAGTCGTTTTCTCTATTTTTAACGATATCCTGTGGGTTATAGTTTCTATACTAATCCTTACTATGAGTTTGAAGAGGAGCACGCAAAAACGGCTACTCATGTTAAAACGCAATTTGGTATAGAGGTAGGTTAAAATCTGGAATTCTTATGACCTTTTATTAAGGGCGGGGGCCACAGGTACATTCAAGTATTTTATTTTTGTTAGTTTGTGTTTTACTTCAAGTGTTTGTGCCTAATATCTACAAGGACCTTTGTGATAAGGATGAGATAGCTGTCGTTTGGGAAAAATAGAGACAAAAGCTGGTTACTAAAGTTAATTCGCAATTATGATGTCATCTCAAACCTTTTGTGATGTTTGTGAATGTATTTCTTAAATGAAATTGGTACACACAAGAATTTAAAGAAGTTGGTCGTATAATCAAAGTAGTCCTCCAGGTAACCAAGCAGATATCCATCGTAAGAACCCACGCTTATCGTTATTATCAACTGTCGCGATATAATTTCGCTTGTCACACTGCTGTTTTTATGTAATGTTTTATCCTATTGAGAACTTTTTTTTATTTTATTGACATAACATAATGGAAGTGGCCAGTTATGTCTTTAACACAAGGGCACACAGGCCACTTGTCAGCTTAAAACTTGTCATCTGTATTGTACGTACATATCGTGTTAATGATATATAATAATTCCAGCCCTTTTTTATGTCCCACTGCTGGGCACGGGCCTCCCCTCAATGCGAGCGGGGTTTAGGCCATAGTCCACCACGCTGGCCCAGTGCGGGTTGGCAGACTTCACACTTCTTTCGAGGGGTTCTCTCAGACATGCAGGTTTCCTCACGATGTTTTCCGCCACCGTTGCACCTTCTGCAGTTCATATGTTCTAAGTAATGATATAAGCGGGGTTATTTTAAACCATTCGTAATTTATATCGGAAACGGAATCGAAAACATCCGAACTGGATTACCGCAATCGCTATTAAAATTTCCGAATTTGATTATCTTCGATGTATCTTGATTTGATTGACAATACCAAATCGTTTTTTTCAAAAAGTTTCGCCAAGGAGTGAAAGTTTCAAATCCGTTTCCGATGTTGATTCCGAATAATTTAAAATAACCCGCCAGGTCCAGCTAAATAGTACATTGTCTCAGCCTGTACTTATAAATTGAACCGACAACTTTTGGAAACTTTTTTTTTTATTATTGATTCAATATATAAAATTGCCAGACATTGTACGGTACACATAATACAAGCGTTGCTTAGTGTGGGACCGTATACTTAGTTGGTGTCTTCGTCTGGGGATATTTATTTATTAACCCTTAATAGCCTAGAGTTTCAATTTTGATACCAATCTTTTAAACCGAATGTTCACATTACTATTACTTTTTTTTTTATAGGTTGGCTGTACGTATTTTACTGTTGAATAATATTATTTCCAACGAAATTAAAAAAAAAATCAAATGTCATTATTATTAAACACAGTAACATTAAACACAGTAATATTAAAAATAAATCACTTTCGTAAATCAGGCTACTAAGGGTTAAATCAACTAGTAGCCGGGTTATACTGTAACATGGCATAATTATTTGTTTTTATCCCAAATGGATGGGTTCGTGCCCAAAAACTAAAGTCCACTCGTTCGATGTCGAGGGCATGGTAATACGTACAATAAACAACACGTTGCCATAGCAACATACTTTTATCTAAGCTTAAAATTAGACACCACATCTATTTGTTTATTCAATGCGATAATAACAAACGTAGCCAAAAGCCAAGATGGTCTTCCACATCGTAATTTAATCGCTCGTGATACTATTTTTATTGGATTATTTCCTCGTAATAACCACACCACGTGTTCGGTCCGGGATCGAACCCGGGACGCGCCGGAAACGGTAACACAAACAGTTTTTATTTCTGTCTTCATCCTGCTCGGACCAATGTGTACAATCGGGGAAAAAAACGTTTTATGGAGTTTTATTTTATTGGGTTTTTTTTTAGTTTGACTTTTTTATAGGTAATCTGGTAGTGACGGTATTGTGGTCTAGTCATCGGTAATGATTAGTTAAAATTTGTAACTTCTATGTAATAATATCAAGATAGGCTGGTATGAATTAGGCATTTCTTTTCTTTACCACTTGTAAGGGTTACAACTTCAATAAAATCTTTAATTTTTTTATAAAAGACAGGTTATATAAAAGACACAGGAAATTTTCCTCCACTTTAAGTGGAGGACAGTCTACAAAACAATTCAAATGAAAATGAAAACATAACAAAAAAAAATGCATATGAATTCGATTAAAAATATAAAATTTGAATTTTAAAAATGGAAAGCTTTTAAAATCATGCATCGAGCGTCGGGTGGCGCGCGGCGCGGTCGCGTCGCGTACGTCAATGTTGTTCAATACCTACGCTTAGTACGCATGCACCGGCCTCGCCATACAAATCCTTTGCTGCGCGGCGCGGCGGCAAGAAACGAAAAAAGAATCCGCCGCGAAAATATGAAAGTCTAAACGCAACAGGTGGACATACCACCGTCTCATTCTTTTCTATGAGGTTTTAAGTTTCGTCTCTGTTGTACGGAAGCCGCCCCTACGGTCGCCGCCCCCGCTCTGGGGCGGGAAATTTAAATGACGGAGGGGATGGGATGGAAATGCTTTTCTTTTTGCTCGCGGGGTGTATTTTAGGGCTTTTGTCTGGGTGAATGCGGCCGGCAATTTCGGGGTCGCTTGCGTTCGCTTCGACTCGGGATTTATCGAATATTTTAAATTTAGAACATTTATTTTTAACATCTCAAATATAATGTAATGTAATTTTAAGAATAACATTAGATATTATTTTCGTATACACACCTTCAACTCTTTTCCGTCATGTACAGTCAGTGACAATAAAGTAGAGCTATTAAAAGCAGCGTCCGTTTTTTATTTTCAGTACGTGCCGTACGCGTCATATGATTGTAGTAATAAAAAAATAATAAACCAACTTTCCAAATTGTTTATTATGACTTACACACCCGCATAATATTAAATGAATATTTTACTATAATTAAAACCAACATTTTTCAGGACACCGTAAATCCTCGTAAACCGACATACACTTGTACTCACTTATAAATATAATATATTTTTTAAGTAACATTATGTTCATAGTGTTCTTTTTAAGTTTTTAATTACTTACCTCCCTATTTTATTTCGTTCCTTTATCAAAACTGGCACTTTTTTAATTTCAATGTAAGAGTCCCAACCTTTCGGGGACCATAGATTTTATAGGGAATATATAGGTATACGTAGACTTGTTGATGTACTTTTTAAATCTAAGTGGCAAGGTATAGGCATGCGCAGACGCGTGATTTGATATACCTTTATGACAATGTGTTGTATTTGCATAAATATAAACGTCTTGTAATATTCAATTAGCTATAAGAATTATTGAAGCATATTATTTTCACACCACACAATACTACAGAGTATCCCACTAATCCCTTTATCCCACTAATATTATTAAGGTGGAAGCTCAGGTCAGGGCGCGAAATTCAAAAATGTCAATGGTTTTTATTTTTTTACGAAAAATTTGGACATCTTTACGATGTAATTTAGTTTTTTGCGATATTAGCATTCTGCATTGGATGTCTCGATGTATTAAGTTTGCTTAAAAAAATACCTAAAGCGATACAACACCATAAAGTTAGTAAAAGCCTATACTTTTACTCCAAATATTTCGTAAAAAAAGAAATACCATTGACATTTTGAATTTCGCGCCCTGACCTGAGCTTCCACCTTAATGTGAAAGTTTGGATGGATAGATGTTTATTACTCAATCACGCCAGAACGGCTGAACGGATCTGGATGCAATTTGGCACAGAGATAGATTATAGTCTGGAATAGCACATAGGCTACTTTTTATCCCGATAAAATGTATGGTTCCCGTGGGATAGATTTGTTTTAATTTTTCATACTTTTTAATCGCGGGTAACACCGCGGGGCACAGCTAGTATAGCAATAAACACAGTGATATTCCGCGCGGCACACAATTTCAGATAAGGTTAATTGATTGTCGCTATTAATTGATCGCTGTTATTGTCTGGACGTCGCGTTATCGTGGGCCATCCTTGTATGTAATACGTAGAGTTAGTACCTACTTACAATGTTACATTGTCTATAATTATTTCCATCGGTAACGTCGGGAACGTAAAAAAACATAAAATAAACGCGATAAAATCCGTAAAATTCGTTTTATTTCAATGTTTACACTACTATTTGACTAAAGCATGTTATAACACACACAATATCTATATCTATACATATAAATAAAATTGGAGTGTCTGTTTGTAATATTAAAATAACCACTTTGTATGTATACTCGGTACCTATACCAAAACAACATTTTTTACAATTTTTGTCTGTCTGTCTATCTGTTTGTTCCGAGTAATCTCTGAAATGGCTGGACCGATTTGACAGGACTTTCACTGGCAGATAGCTGATGTAACAAGGAGTAACATAGGCTACTTTTATTTTAGAAAAAGAAAATAGGATCAGATAGGAATTGCCAACGGTTGTGTGTTTCTTAAATACCACGCGGACGAAGTCGCGGGTAACAGCTAGTATTTTATAAAAAAAAAATATGATTTCTCGACTCGGTGATTCTTTCTCGGTATTATCGATTATGATGGTCAAGAGCAGAAATTACGTAAAACCAATATTGACATTGATAGAGAAGGAGAATCGCGTCGCGTAAATTGTAACGCGAATAAGGGTGTGTGCACACCGTTTAGTTATTTTAAATCTAGCCAAGTATTTCCTCCTAGTGCAATATACTTTATAGAACTTTTTGTTTGAAAATGTAATACTATGTTGGACGTTATCTGAGTAATATAATAGCTTTATGTGCCTATCTTGACGGTGCATCGCGGGCACGTCAGCCCGGCGTGAGCAGCCGGCCAGGGTGACCCACGGGGCTTTGTGCATATGAATAATACCACGTAACGGTATGTCGTTCGTGGGTCTCCAAATTGCCTTTTAAAAAGTTTATCAAATTAGTTATTCTTGGGTTCGGAGACTTGGTCGACATAGAAAAAAAAATTACATCAGTATTTATAAGAAATATTAATAATAACATATTATTGCCAGACGAACACAACATCTATATGGTCCCACACTAAGCAACGCTTGTATTGTGTGTGGGTACCGTACAATGGACTAGGGGTGAATCCAGTATATTATACTTATATAGATATTAAACATCCATGACTCGGGCACAAACATTCAAGTTCATCACATAGAGTTTGTCCCTACCAGGATTTGAAACTGGGAAGCTCGGCGCAGAAGGCAGGGTCACTACCAACTGAGCTAATCAGGTCATCATACTAGTAGTAGAAGTCAGGCAGTCATATTATTATCATACTAGTAGTATTATGTCTAATAGGTATTGATCTAGAAAAAAATATTCATCCAAGGAACGCATATTGTATGTTCGTTCTCAGAGTTACGATCGATTTATAAATATAATAATAATAATATTATATTTATAAATATTAAAAGCATTTATTAAAAGCAGCCAAAGCCAAAGCCAAGTATTTTATTAAAAGCAGCCAAATATTAAAATACTACAAATAAGAAAAATAATGTTCTAATTTTGATAAATTAAAATTTGAATATCGAAATATACTTTTCTTATTTTAAAATTTGTGTACATTACTGTACCGATATAACATTAAAATTATTTAAATAAATAAAAATCAGATATTAAATATGAACCGGCAATTTAATACAAAGATATCGGTTTTATCTAGTAAGTGGCGTCTCCGGTGAATTTCCCTAATCGATAAACCTATAACACCATTAAAAAGAACATCCCTGGCGGTCCCCGGTCCGGATCCGATGCCTTCCATAATTCCGTCCGGGAAAATCATTACACACGCCCCGGTAATTCGGGTTTCGAGAACCACCCCACCTTCCCGCCCACCCCCCAGCTACCCCTCACTGCATCTCATTTTCAAATCCTACACTAACTACTACGCCATTTCTATACACCCCATTGTCATCACCCCATTCGAACATTAACTCTATTGCGTACAGCATACGGTACAATATCCTCCGCTAATATTATGAAGCAGTCACGCGAAATGTAACTTTGTACATAGCCCGTTAGAGTTAGATTTTCTTTGTGTTTTCTTCGCTCGCCGTTTACGTGGGTGGCGCGGGGTGGGCAAGAGTCCCACTGAATAATAGAGGGGAGATTTCCTCTTATTTTTTCGTGAATTTTTTATTTAAGAAAGGGATAAGATTTTAATGTGGGCGCTTTTATTACTTGGGCGATATTCCCCCATTGTTGGGGTTCCAAATGCGTGGGGTTTCCGCTTAAAGTATTTTGTATGGGAGATGCACGAATATGTCTTTATATGTCCGTTTCAGGAGTGCTTTTGTTACAGCTCATATTTGACTGTGATATCAGCGTTTTCGAGGATTCCACACGTTTATTAGTTTTCTGGAGTTTTATCTACATTGGAAAACTGCAGACTCAGGCAAGACATATTGTGATATACAGGTTGTAAGTGGCATCGTAACGAAAGCTGATACAAAAGATTCCACTTATTATTCTGGACCCTCTAGGATTGCAATTTTCCGTCGATCTTTTGATGAATAATACGGATAGTTTTCAGTATATTTGAATTGATTTTAGCATGAAATCATAATAGAAGTCTATATCAACGTGTTTTAAATAAAAAAAACCCACATAATTACTCATTTAAACTTAAAACTACAATGTAAATTAAAATTACATTTGTAACTTATAATAATATAGGAATGGGATGACAGTCTTGTTTTGGCCCGCATGCTCCCCCTACTAAGAGGATGTAGTCGCGGTGTAGGCCACGTCTTGAGACTGGACTCTCTTCTGAAATTAACAAGAGGCTCAAATTAAGAATCAACCTGTATATCTTCTGTCGCCGTCACCGTGCCCGTTTTTTGTCTAAAGATATTTTGCTAAAAAATAGCGCTTCATCACACCACGTCACGAAATTTATAGTAATTTTGCGTCTATTTATAATGGCGTTACAAAACACTTTTCTTGAAGCCTAACACTAACACCATGAGCTGTGGAGATTGCTTTTTCATGCGCGGTCACGCTGTAATCACAAATGTTATAATCAACACAAGTTGATTATAGAGAGAGAGACCACAAGGTATCTCTCATCAAAGTTTCTAAGTATTCTATCCAAAAGTGTGGACTACTGCCATGAGCTAGGCAGCATTTCCCGTCTCCGCCTGTCCTTGACTCCTCGCTCAATTTTTGAGGATGCCATTTTGGGTGTGGTCCATATTGTAAAACATAGCGATTTTGTTATAAGCAGATTTGCTGTTTGAAGGCTTAAATTGTTAATTCAGTTAATTCTCAGGTAAGACTGCGTAATTGCTGTCAGATCAGTACAAGAAAACACTAAATATTGATCAAGCTGTTTGTAATTATTTGCGTTGTATGGTCTAAATATAATCACGTCGCCTGAACAATATCGCTTCCTCCTACACCCTACACCATCTCACCTGATTGACAAAATCGGAAGTGTGAGCGTTTGTCGGGCGTCGCACGCGCGCGTCCTATGACGCAGTTTCCCTTTGCCACGCCGACAGATGATTATCGTAACGATTATTGTTTATTGTTTGTGCGTTACGAGAATGGTTTATGAATGTCAAGTCGACCTTGGCATTGGAGAAGGGAAAAGCATTTGTCCTAAAATAAAATCTTAATTTGTAACAGACAAAAAAGTACTGATCAATGATGATTTCTCATCATTTTATTAGTGACTTAATTATATCAATACTTATTTCAACATGTAGGTAAGTAGAAAACAATTAATGCATGCACCAATATGAAAAAAAATAGAATTAATATATTATCTTCAATCTTTACGAAATGAGATGCGATGCAATAAAATGGATATGAATGTGGCCTCACCCACAACTCAGCGGTTATTTTGCCAATGTCCAGTAATGAATAGCAATAACACCTTCAATACATACACATTATAAATAAAATAATGGATGTGACATGATGATATGAAAATGGCGTGTCCATATTTTATCTTAAGTACAACTAAAGCATATGGTAGATTCCACGTAAAACTATGTTCTAGCAATCATCTCAGTAATACAGCATCCAGAAACTATCAAACCCCAGTGGGATCACTATTAAAACACAGTTGCATTGTAAACCCTCCCTCTGGATAGTCAATATTCAACTACCCACTATAAAATAATCAAACACTACAAGGGTTGGCGGGGTGTCATCGCAAGGGTTGCTTGGGGTGGGCAGTAATACTTTTAAAAGCGTCATCTCGATGGCGGCGGCGACTGGGAGCCCTCTCAGAGCTTTGTCGGGTCTCTCATTGTGCGTACATTCGCGCGGAAAAGTCGTTACGTAGCATCGTGCACAGTGGTGCTAATGTACTCTTATTTTACAAAAAAAAAAATGTTGTGAGGAATTCGTAACAATGCGATATATATTAAATTTTACAATTAGTTTATACTTACATAAATTTATTCGGATAAAAACGAATGCTCCAAATATTAAATACCACAATTCCACAATTACCACAATTTTGGATTTCATTGAGATTTGTAGAATTATTGAGGTAGGTATATTTGATCAAAAGTTTATTTACTCAAAATAATGTTTGCTTTTTTACGTATAACATCAACATTGAAGATGTAATTAATAGAAGCACTATTTCCTAATATTCAAACACACATAAAATTACACTGTTCTTCATCATTCATGTACAGTACCTACTATATTTTCATCAAGATATCCGCATCCAAGTCCCACTGGATGGTAATTGCCTAGAAAGTCCTATTTCCATCCCCCCGGTCTCCCCCGTCCAAGTTTCTCTCCCACCACCCCCTCGCGCCCCCCAGTCTGGTCTAGATTTTAGATCCGAGACCTAATCTCGTTTGAAATGGGATTGTTGATATGCAAGTACTTTTTCATTAAGAACTATTTTTCTTTGTTAAAAAGCTTTTAGTTACATGTACACATATTAACTTGGTGTATTATATATGTACGTCAATTGCGAGATTATTCGTAAGCTAACCGTATACTTCATAGTCTACGTACTTTGACACATCGTATGAAGAATTAAAAGTTTTAAATACTGCCCGCTAGAGGCGCCGTTCAATTTACCATACAATGTCTCTAAATACGTAAACTATGTAGTTAGATGAGATTAGTGTTATTGATAATAACACCAGCCCTTATAATGTCCCACTGTGAGGCACGGGCCTCCCCTCAATGCGAGGGGGATTAGGCCATAGTCCACCAACGTGGCCCAGTGCGGGTTGGCGGGCTTCACACTCTTTCGAGGGGTTCTCTCAGACATGCAGGCTTCCTCACGATGTTTTCCTTCACCGTTTATCAGGTGATAATCATGGTTGAAAATGTGATTCGCACATGAAAATCCAGAAATCCCAGAGGTGCGAGCCGGGGTTTGAACCTGGGACCCTCTTTACCGAGGCAAGCGTTCGACCAACTTGGCTATCACTGTTTTTATAGTACTTCGTAAAGTCTTAAATAGACGATGTCGTTTTAATTAACTGTCTACGAGATTTAAAGATCCATAAAATGTTCCTTATGTTACTCACATAATTTATAGCAGTAGTATAGTAAAAAATCATCAGCATAACTCATTAAAATCTGTTTTCCACATCCCTCTCCTTGAATAGCTAATTGATATTAATCGGTCTATACCAGCAGATCCAATAAAACAACGCCCTAATATCAATAACCACTTGTGGATTAAGGGCTAATGCCACCATAATAACCCTTAAACGAGCGTCCAATTTCACACCGACTGTTGCCGAAAATGAAAATATTAAATCCAATTTACAAGCTTACCCTTCACCTAACCCCTCGATTATCCATACACATAAAAAAAAACATGAATTATGACTATTATAACTTCTCAACAACCATTGTGCGGTATTAAGCGGCAATTCGTTATAAGTACGCACAGTGGGCCAACCCCGGTTATTTGCGCGGACAAAAAAAAGTGAATATGATTTTATGGCAGGTTAAATCTATTAGGGGGATTAAGTTATGAGTAATATTTTTCTATTTGTAAGGGGCATTTAACGAGCTATTTGACGCCTTTTGGCATCGCGTGCGGTGAACGGGGCGTTCAACGCGAGATAACCCGTAATTATTATGATCCATCTTGCCATTATAGCCGTTTTGTTAATGTTTGTTTTCGTGACAGGTGAATTATAATGATCGGCGCGATGATTAAATGATCGCGATGTTTGATTTCTTCCTTTTATTAACAGACTTCAAGAAGGAAGAGGTTCTCAATTCGGTTGTTTTTTTTTTTTTACTCTAGCTGCGTGGTAATGATTTCGCAGAACCGCTATGCGTTGTGCTCGATAAGATCACAATTCTTGTATTAAAATTAAGTGTACATTGATGGTTTTTTTGTTTCTTTTTCCATGAATATGTATGAAATGTAGCTCACGGCCCCCAATGTCGCTATGTATATTAAATATGTACCCAGCCACATGGTATATTAATTTTCATCGCATCCGAAATCAAAGGCGGTCGTCCCTAAGGACGGCCCATTGGGCTAATGTGCCCATTCTCTGGACAAAGCGGATTATTTCCAATGTTGTCATATCTCAGACCTATTATCATAATGTAGTGACGTGATTCCCTTGTTTGAGTTTTTTTTTGTCCTCTTCTACGCTTGTCACTATGTGTGGTCTATTACGTATTGTATTTTTACGTCCTTTTGGGTTTCTGGGAAGCCGTGACTAGGTCCTTTGGCGTGCTGCAGGTTGTGAAGTCATGCAAGATAAATATGAAGCAATTTTGTCCAACAATTGTATCGCCAACTAGCCATCAAAGATTCAAATTGCTGTGTCTATAAACACAGAGCTAACCTTAAAGTAAACCATATTTTTCCAGGTACAGTGAAATTACCACACCGATTACCGTTCCCTTCGTGTGTCCACAAAATACTCAATTACGTCAACAAGGCGAAGGAAAATACTAGAAAAAAAATGCCCCCCCCACCCCAATATTTTTAATGTGAAAGAAAATATAACACACGATTACCTGGGGCACCATCACCTGGGGCGCAGTTGCTAAACAAGCCAAGTTTTCCCATAAACCGTGGGTTTAGCGTTAATATTTCAAGTGTATTGTTTGAGTAATTGCTCGCCCGCAAGTAACCTAATAGGCGTACTTGAGTCGTACAAAAAATATCGATTCACCCATATTTGTTGTTAATTATTGTCGGTTGAGCCGTCTTTCCGCTCCTGCTGGTTCGAATACGATTTAAGACCCTCCCTGGTCCAATTACGGAGTTCTCAAAAGTCTCTCCCCTCTCGCCTCCCCCTCTCATTTTTAGAGCCTCGTTTTAATGACCTCTCGAGTTCCCGATGTTCATTTGTCGCGGGGGTTTCGCGTACGATTATTTCACGTTTTTCTTGTTTTATATGCCCTCGTAACGATCGGAGTCTGAAGAACCGTACGCACTTGATATTACAAAAAGTAGTGTGAGTAGGTACCTTAGCACGCGATGATACCACTAAAAACATGAACTATTTAAATGAAAACAAAAGCCGGATTGTTAAAAAGAAGTTGTGTCTCAAAATCTTGGTGCACAAAATAAAACAAAACCTTACAAATAAATCGTTTTAGAAAAAAAAAATTGACCGCTCTACGTATTTTTTTTTCAAATTGTTTAAAGCCCACGAGTGCGCCCCATATTAAAATTGTGTCCCCATTACTTGTCCCATAGAACTTCGCTGACACGAGGGGGCGCTTTTGTGCATGTTTAGAATCCTGTAATTTTCTATGATTCTGCAGTTTGGCCGGGTTTGCAGTAATTGTGCGTAGGGACCGATATTAATTCAGAATTACTCCCTTTCCAGCCCTTTGTGTGCGATTTTTAATCTCCACTAATATAGTAGTTGTTGATTGTACAAATGATTACTGAAGGATAAATGATCTTGACATTTTGAATTTTATTTTCGATATTTTGTCTAGTGTAGGACAGGCAGTTTTGGGTCACTGTGCAATTTATCATTAACCTCTGTGAATGAATATTGTGTTTTATTTTAAAAGTAGTTCGGTAAAAAAAAAATTAACCACGTCACTAAATAATGCTTGTTAACTAAAGCAAAAACAATTTATAAAGAACATTCCATTTTAAGGTTTTTTTATCACTGACAGTTTCATTTGATCGAAATCAACCAATATCTACGCATCTCATCAAAACAATAAAAAAAAAGAATTGATTACTAAGCAAACATATTCGCTCTTCACACAAGACTAGCAAACACAGACGAATGACATACAGAGCACAAACACTGATCTTCATATACAAACAAGGACCTACATTGTGAAATGTCCACGCCATACCTTCCCAGGCCGGATAAAGCCATAGAGCACCCGATATAAAACTCTAAGCTCAAAGAAATTAGGGTGAACGTCCCAGTTGCCGACCGCGTCGTGCACGTACGGATTTTTAAAACGACATTTTAGAACACGACTCCACGACATGTGTCATCACATCATGTCAATGCAGGGATTATGATAACCATCGTACGGATGCCATCTAGCTTGGGGAATCGCCCTTCGCGATCTCTACATACAACGAGCAACGATAGAAATTAACTCAAAATGTTACCTGCGTTCTATTTTCGACTCTAAGGCTGATTGGTTATGGTTGATTTTGAATTGTGTTTCATTAGAAAAATTGTACAAGGGTGATCCAGAAAAGACAATTTAACCCTAAAAAATGGTGCACAGACATTAATCCGCATGTAATATCGCAAATTTGTCATCGGTCCGCCGAACTGCGCTGGCCCATCTGTCAGTCGATACGCAATTCGATTTGGCTCTATTAGAGAGTGGAGGAGTGGATATTACCCCACTTGATTGGATGAATAAGAACAATGTACTGCAAACGATATCTGTCCACCTGTTGGTTTAGAAATAGACACATACTCTGCCTTTTTTATGTGCTTCAAAGTTATTTAGACCACGTCCACACTAATGCATTCTGCGTCGTTGACATTTACAAATAAATAAAATAATACAATAAAAACATCCCATTCAAATTTGGAATATTCAAAACCATTATTATAATCGGACAATTTATCGATACCAATAAAGTTACCCTTTACCGGAGTCAATAACACCCTAAATATGAATCGCTTAATAAAATCCGCGTACAGCGTGCCATCGAAGCGGCTATAAATTGCCCTTTTTGACGTCTTATTCAGAAAACTCAACGATTCATGTGTCAGTGTCAGTAGGCAGGGTATGCAGGGGATGGGGCGGGGATATTAAAAATTCATTCCGATATTCAATAGCGACACGCGACCGACGTCTTCAGGTGACGTGTACTGGACCTTCCACCCTAATATTAGTATCAAGGATGTCAAATTCTTTGTTTACTTAACGGGCCCCTGTGTTGAAATAGTATGTCTGACAGAATGACCACAGATTCTTATAAAGTCCGCCAACCTGCTATGAGCCAGAATAGTTAACTATGACTGGAATCCCCCTCGCATTAAGGGGAGGCTCATAGCTAGTGGTGAGACTATATTTTTTCGTAATAAGGACAGTGTTACACGGTCTTGAGGGAAGTATGGACTAGACCTATTGTGATCACGACAACAGCTTAAGGGAGACACATGCATGCACATTTAGGTTAGAGTGAATGAGTGGGATGCATTGAGTACTATTGTAGAAAATTTCGCTACAACAGAGGCAAACAAATTTGGATGTGGCCATCAAAATATTGTACTCGTATGCTGTTTTTAACACTGTAGATGTCACTCCATAAGTAAAAAATGCTATAGTTATTCTTATTCTATACATCCAGTGCTAAGTCTCTATTGACAGACAAAAAAAAATATTTTCCGTACAACTAAGGCCTCAGCCTCGAATTTAGCGGGCAGCGGGGCGGCGCCGGCGCGGCGGCGCGGGCGCGGCAGGATGTTATGCGTAAAATCAAATGGACCGTTTCTCGAAAACAGCGGCGTGGCAGCGGCGCGGGGCGGCCAATGAGACCCGCTCCCGCGCCGCCGCCGCCGCCGCCCCGCTGCCCGCTAAATTCGAGGCTGAGGCCTAAAGGTATTGACACACCGCGTCGCCGGCAGCCGCGTGTCGCCGACGCGCGCGACAGGCGTGAGCGCATCGCGAGTAACGAGCACCGGCGAGCCACGCGGCCGCGCGGCGCACACGTCGGATTGCATTATTTAGAATTAGCTGAATATATCCTATCAGCCCCGGTGTCATCACTGAACGCCGCTGTGGATCCTGGCTTACAGGAGTAGCAGTGGTGGGAGTGTGTGGCGAGCCTAGTCCCAAAAAAAAAATCCTATCAGCGCTGCTTTATAGACAACTGTGTGTTCTCTTTCTACTTGTCATACACTAAGAACGATAGCATTCTTCGTTCAAATTAAAGTAGGCACTTAATAAACTCCTATTACTATGAAAATTCACTATAATTACATCTTTCATCTCCTCTATTGGTCAGTGTTAAAGACAACAGTTAGTTCGTTCCTACATATAGTCAGTCACTCTAACACCAAAACAAAAATTTGTTTCTCAAAGTTTCTGTCGCTTACCAGGCATACTTACAAGTCCTTGTAATGTATCAATATCTCTACAATAAAGAAATAGCGGTTAAGGACAGACACTTGTGTAGCCTAGCCTAGGCTGGCCTAGGCGGAACATGGAACTACAAAACAAGCGCGTCCGGCCCGCCAAACTAGGCTTTCGTTGGCGGAATATTAACTACTTCCGTCTGAGTTAACTGGACGGGCGACGGGTTTTCGGTATGGGGCGCTCTCATGGCCAACTTGATGCCGTAATAGATATGAGGCATAGCCAAGTCAACACGGGGTGATTCAGAATAGGTATACTAATAGCAGTGATAGCCAAGTTGGTAGAACGCTTGCCTCGGTAACGAGGATCGCAGGTTCAAACCCCGGCTCGCACCTCTGGGATTTGTGGATTTCATGTGCGAATCTCATTTTCAACCACGATTATCACTTGTTAAATGGTAAAGGAAAACATCGTGAGGAAACCTGCATGTCTGAGAGAACTCCTCGAAAGATGTGTGAAGTCCGCCAACCCGCACTGGGCCACGGTGGTGGACTATGGCCTAATCCCCCTCGCATTGAGGGGAGGCTCGTGCCCAGCAGTGGGACATTAAGGGCTGGTATTATTATATATACTAAGCCTGGAACTTGGGCTCTTTTAGCGCATTTCAAGTAGTTATGTGAAGTCAATTTTTTGATATATCATTGTTTTTTTATTTGTTCACGAAATATCACAATTGTCATTTTGTAGGAACGATATTTTTTTTTTAAATTCGCCATTAAAATTCCAAGTTCCCATAATTACAGCTGATTAAAAGAAGCGCAGGCTGTAATACAAGGTGTAACAAAAATAGTGTAAAATAGTTTAAGAACTTGATTTGGCTACCGATCATGTTGAATTGTGTTCCAACTTCCACCATTTTTGAAGTAAACAAACTTAATTGACCGAATTTGTAAGTTGTGCATAGGTTTTATCAGCACACTGAAACCGGCCCTTGCAGTTATCCCACTAGTGAATTATTTCCGAACGTTTTATACTTTTGCTTCATTCTGAAAATATCGAGTAAAAGCCAGAATGATTTAGTGGTTTTAAACTGTCTGCACTATCTGTGAGCACTCAAATGGCGAGATTTAAAATCCCTCGACTTCACAAACAAATACTCAATACTCTAAAACGTCATTCCCTATTCACGATGCCCCGTCTCCTTAAAGCCGCAAGTCGCGTCGAGGCGCGCATCAAATATTCAAACTGTCTGCCTCGCTCGAACCCTAGATGTAGGTAATAAGTCGCAAGGCAAGAACTGGGTGAAGTTTTAAAGCGAATGTAGGTAACTGGATTCGGTGTTGTTGTGTCGAGCGTTTTGATGTTGGGACTGTTGAAATAAAACTATTTTTTCGGATTTTATCGCGTTTATCTTATGTTTTTACGTTACCGACGTTTCGGTTGCTTTACAGCCACCATGGTCACGGGAGGACTGAGGTGGTTGACGTCCTAGTGTCATAGTTTAAACCGGGGTACCCTCATATTTAATTGTTGCTTGCGGACGCAGAAAGTGCTGTTAAGCAGCCGAAACGTCGGCAACGTAAAAACATAAAATAAATACGAAGAATCCGAAAAAAATGTTTTTTTTCAATGTGTAGTATTCGCGTAAATATAAGAAATCAATATGTTGGGACTGTTGTTTTATAACTCCGTTTGCCATAGCAAATTGTACTCTAAGACCGTGTGCTCCTAATTTCAATACTCTACGTCCACCTGTTTACCTGCTGTGCGTGGTCTGTCAGTCCTATGAATTTTATTATATAACTAGCTGTTGCCCGCGACTTCGTCCGCGTGGTATTTAACAAAGACAACCGTTGACAACAGCCTGCTCGCCCATTCTGAGCCCGCGGGACGCATTGCAGGTTGTTGCTATCAAACTTAATCAGGCGCTGCGCTGCAACATTGGTTTTAATTTTTTTTTCGTGAGATCCTATTTTTTTTTCTAAAATAAAAGTAGCCTAAGTTACTCCTTGTTACATCAGCTATCTGCCAGTGAAAGTCCCGTCAAAATCGGTCCAGCCATTTCAGAGATAACCCGGAACAAACAGACAGACAGACAGACAGACAGACAGACAGACAGACAGACAGACGGACAGACAGACAGACAGACAAACATTGTAAAAATATCATCATTGTATCAATTATAAAATTGTAAAAAATGTTGTTTCGGTATAGGCAACGTGTATACATCCAAATACACTTAGTAAAAAGCGGTTATTTTAATATTACAAACAGACACTCCAATTTTATTTATAATTATGTATAGATCAACTATGTAATAAATAAACTCGATCAATATGCACACCCGGCCGCCATATTGCGTATCGCGGTAGCATCGCTCCACCCACTTGTAATGTTAGAATTAATTATTCGCAAGAAACAGCGCAGTAACTGGCCGTAACGTATTCGCTCGAAATACGCTAATGTAACCTTTGTTTCATGAGAAATAGAAATGATAGTAGGGGTCTAGGTTAATTGGGCATTGTGAAATAATTGCGCGCGCGCCGATCATCGCCTTTTTAATGGAGTTAATAGAAAATTAATTAATGCATTTTTTGCCTGCAAAAGTATTTTTATAGCAAGTCGTTTACTTATTCGTCTACTCGTTTATAGTTTATCGTTTTCGAAAAAATAATACCTAGTTGGTCGCTGTGTGCCACAGCTTGATATTCTAGATCGCTAAATATACATTCGGATCGAAAAGTGATTATCATTAATTATTTATATTGCCAGTTTAGTTTTGGTGTATCGCTCATAAATGTCGTAATCGTAAAATTTAAATGGAAGATAAAAATTATTCAAATTGAAAATATACTTAATAAGGATAATTTTGATTTTGTTAATAAATGTTTCGCGGAACGATCGGGCCATTCAAGAAACTAGGGTGACAACGTTGTCACGTAAGTTAAGAATGCACGTGTAATCTATACAAATTGGAGTGTCTGTTTGTAATATTAAAATAACCGCTTTTTACTAAGTGTATTTGGATGTATACACGGTACATATACCAAAACAACATTTTTTACAAATTTTGTCTGTCTGTCCGTCTGTTTCGGCAAATCTCTGGCAGATTTTCACTGGCAGATAGCTGATGTAACAAGGAGTAACTTAGGCTACTTTTATTTTAGAAAAACTTTTTTGTTAAATACCGCGCGGACGCAGTCGCGGGTAGCTAGCTAGTAAAATATATATTTGTGTAAGTAAGTAAATAAAAAACGGCTTAAAGCAAACTGTTTAAAAGAGATTATATCCGAATATGATAGTATCTTTCACGACTGTCGTGGTATCCGTCTGTTTGTAAAAAGGCTTTTAATGGTGCATTAAATATTTAGGTATAATATAGCCAGCTTGTTTAGTCTGTACTGATTCTACGCTGTTTTTAACCGACTTCAATAAAAGGAGGAGGTTCTCAATTCGATGATTCGATATTGATGATAAAAAAACACAGGATAAGTGTTATTCTGCAACATGCATAGGTCTCCCATTCTCCTCACTTAATAACGGGAACGGGAATAACGCAACTAGACTTATTCCACGGTACACTTATTAAATCTTACTCGATTTTTTTTTATCGCCAATCGTACACACCAACTATACGGTTCCACACTAAGCAGCGCTTGTATCATGGGTACCGTACAATGGACTGAGGGCTAACTCAGTATATACTTATATAGATATTTAACATCCATAACTCGGGTACAAACATTCGTGCTCATCACACAAAGTGTGTCCCTACCAGGTTTCCAACCCGGGTCCCGCAGTGCAGAAGGCAGGTCACTACCCACTGAGCTAATCAGGTCGTCGAATATGAACTTTATTCATATGTAAGAAGCTTTATTGAAGTATAAAACTACTGATGTCGACTCGTATCTTAATATTTGACTCGACTCTCCAGACTCGCCACATCTGGGGCATTTATCTAAATACAAAACATTTAAAAGCTAATAGCAAAAAAATCCACCCAAGCTTCTTA
This sequence comes from Pheosia gnoma, assembly GCA_905404115.1. Classification (NCBI taxonomy): domain Eukaryota; kingdom Metazoa; phylum Arthropoda; class Insecta; order Lepidoptera; family Notodontidae; genus Pheosia; species Pheosia gnoma. The sequence continues at coordinate 4,245,837 of FR989917.1, read as the reverse complement.
TCAGCCAACAGCTTTGGAGCTGAGCGCTTAGTGACAAGGAAAAAACGAGATTATATCTGAGATGAAGCAACGATTTTTAAAGTCGTTGTCGAAATACAATCTCCATTTATAATAACTCTTCTGCGTAAAATCAGATAAACTTTTCTTTGTTTTGGGATAGTCCGTATGCATTAACTATGCAAATGTGTTTATATTTGATAATAATTATATCTATAGTTTTTTTGGTAGGTCGAACATTATATTATCCAAAACATTTTTGGAACGAAGTTCCTTATCGCGCGTTGCGAAAGGGGGCTAGACGGAAAAAAATATCACGAAAAGTTGTAACGACACTTTTTGCTATCTTTGTCGTTTGCATTTACATAATGGTCAGTATTTTCGAGACATTGCACAAGTGCATCCGTGGCGCAATTGGCTAGCGCGTTCGGCTGTTAACCGAAAGGTTGGTGGTTCGAGCCCACCCGGGGGCGATATATTTTTGTTTCCCAAAATTATTGATTTTTTGTACATAATAAATAATAAAGTAACTTCGTTCCATCCGGGTGTCCCTTGACACCTCTCAAGTTTTTTTTTTTTTTTCTGTTTTCTGCCACCGCAATTACACCCCTCGCAATCTACAATAACTTTCATATCAAAATTATTATTCGTGACCTCTACCTATTTCTTTCAGGTAATCTATACATTTTATAATAATAATATACTGTAACATGGTTGTGGCTGATCAATAAATATTATTGAAAAAAGAAATCTCATAAAAGGGGAGCATTATTTTTCGATGACTGTTTCGATCTGTTCGTGCATAACGGGGAAACTACTGGTCGGATTTGGATTAAACTTGGCATGGTGATAGCTTGCAACTCGGGTTAAAATACAGGATACTTTATATTTCGTGATATAGATGGACTTCTTTGGGATAATTAAAAAACTAAAGGCCACGCGTGCGAAATCTTCGGCTCAACCTGTCTTCAATATTATGTCTTTGCTTGTTAAAAAAAATACAACCGAATTGAGGACCTCCTTTTTGATGTCGGTTAAAAAGTGTAGGTATTGCTATCGTGTCCCAATTGCTATGAACAATCCATTTAAATAAGCCATTTTCCACTTCATCAAAGTAGGAACTTATTGTGTTAATATTCATAAAACGCTACAATGTTTTTTTTTATTGTATGTAAAACCACAACCGTCTATATTCGGTTTGTTTATCGTGACATCAGAATCGTTTGTTTCCGTGACGAGGCGATTTTGCTTGCATTGTGAGGCATGTCAAACTATACGAGCCATTAAGTTTGGGATCTATTTTAATCTGCCGTCTCGTTGCCTCTTCGTTTTTAATGATACTGGATTGAAGAGTTCTACTCCAATGAGTTTTTATTCGTGTGACTATAATGAATCAAGCTATGTGTTTATCTGCAAAACAAAAATATTTATGCTTTTTTAAATATACGTTACTAGCTGCGCCCCGCGGTGGTACCCGCGTTTAAAAATTATGTCCTTTCCTCTAAACTAACACTACCTATGCAAAAAAAGTAGCATATGTGCTATTCCAGACTATAATCTATCTCTGTGCCAAATTTCATCCAGATCTGTTCAGCCGTTCCGGCGGCGTGATTGAGTAACAAACATCCATACATCCAAACTTTCAATTGTATTATATTAGTGGGATAATAACGCAGAAATTGCATTTTTTTTAATAAGCTTATTACTATATATACTGTAGATAATGTGACCAGCAATTATTAATGTTAAATAGGACAATCGCTTTCACTTCTATGAATCAATAGGGCTTCAATAGACTATGGCAATGCGGGACGCGTCTGTAAAGTATTGCCAGCTTTTATCTTTATACTAACCATGTTAAACTGTCAATTGGTAGTGGCATGATCGGTGAACAATACATCTCTAGTAACTATACAAATATACTAATTTTTTCCTCCATTTGTTCCAGGTATGTATCTCAACTGCACGATCGTGAATAAGTATGTATATTTTATGTAGTGTGACCACGAGGCCACTCGTAAAGAGACGCGGACCGTCTAATACGTCGGCATTGCGATGCGCCGCGCGTCCGGTCTACGTGACGTTTTATCGCCCACTATAGAGGGCGTTTGTGAGCCGTAATCTCAGCTATGTAATCAAATTGCTAATGTTGGGCGCAGTTTTTGTAGGCGGAGGAGTTTCGCTGGTTCCACACCGCTAGCGTATCTGGTTATACAGGATATGATGTGACACCGTGGTCTTCTGGGCTATTGAGGCGATCGTAAATTTTATTGTGTTCTTTATGGCATTTTATTATAAACCGCCTACGCGCACGCGTTTTTTTTCTACTTGCAAACCCGTTAATGCTTTCTATATTTTTTGTATTTCTTGAATGAAATTACTTTTTTATTATTCATAGTTACTCATTAATTTGCTGAGACGGTTTTATGTTGACGCTGCTTAATAAAAAAAAAACTTTATTTTACCAAATATTTCCAGCCACATTCATTATTTTCCTGCCAAAATTAAATTTAGACTCATATATCACATGACTACGGTATCGCGCTATCAAGTCCTTTATTTTTAGTCGACGGAATAAAAATGACGGAAAATGGGGGCCAAAGGTTAAAAGTTAGACGCATATGAGGACATCAAAGAAAAACCCTATGCTTTGAATGGATTAGTGAAATGCAAATTGTTAGATAATGTCGTAATATGTTGTTTCACGTGTCGCGGCGCCGCGAATGTTTTATTTATACTGCGCCGGGGGGAAACGGGCGAATTAATGCGTGACACACCCCCCCCCCCCCCCCCACCACCAACGAATGGACGGACGTGTTTTACAGTTCGATATTACGCACAAACACTATTAATATGCCATCCTTTAAAAAAATACTAGACTGAAATAAAAAAACGGTGTATTTTCATTTTCTGATGGCTTGATTTGATCTCCTGAATTCCTAAGTCATGATATCTTTATCATAGAAAAAACCTCCTGCTTCATTTTAAAATTTGCGTTCAACTTTTAATATAGTCGTCAATGCCAAATCAGCTATAGCAGCTATTATTGAGTGACTAATTTAGTTTAAATATATTAAAACAAATCAATCGGTTCGAACGATGTATATATATACAAAAATCCTTGGGAAAATTTTCGCCAAGCTTTCAAACTCTGTGCACAACTGTATCAACAGAACGAAAACCCGGGGAAAATATTAGACGTGCATTAGCATGTCAAAGGGCGCGATTGGCCGGACTGTCCCAGTCCCTTCGCTAGCCTGGACACCCCACCACTTCTGTCAGCGAGATTACTTTTTAATTTTATTTGATAATTCGTTTTTTTGTCATTTTATAATTACTGTAGTACGCCTTTTTAGTAAGTCGTTAGTATTAGATTAGCAACATGGACCTTTGATATGCATACATACATCCATGGCTAGCAATCACATCTGGCTTTTCGCAAAATCCTATTAGATAAATTAATGCAGAAGTTTGTAAAAAAGAACAATTTAAAACCTTGGTCATTGATGACCTAGTAATCCCAGATATTATATTTGAAAGGCTCGCACCATAGGAATTCATTAAAACGTGTAATGTCCGCTCAACTGCACAGGGTCCCAAGTCTGCTAACAGAATCGATTCATAATCGAACAGCAACTGCATAGTAACTGTAACTTTAGACAGATATTGTACGGGATATCTGTCAAAAGTGACCGTTACTATGCGGTTGCTGTTCGATAATGAATCGATTGTGTTAGCAGACATGGGGCCCTGGATCAGCGTCAATGAAAAAAAATGCGTTTCTGCCTGGGAATTGAACCTCCATCGCATTAATAGGAGGAGTGTCCAGCAGTGGACCATTGAAAGGTCACACTATTATTACACGTTTTAAGTCATGTAGGTCAAAAGCACTTATAGCAGCTTTACAATAGTCATAATCTACTACCAGTTTAAAATGTTGATTAATTAATAGCGGGCAACAAATCAAATGTTTACACTTTTAAAAAGAAAGCGATTGTAAAACTAGACACAAATTCACAAAATCCGACTCAATGGTCCCATTACTAAATACGTCTCGAACAGTAGTAATTTCTAAACGTCTATCATTTAAGTAGAAAATAAAGCTAAGCGTTGGTTACCCAGCTTTCGCTCGCAGACGCCATCGGCGGGGCTTCAAAGGGATGACAACCGCACCGTGCCCCCTCTCGGGCCCGCCCGAGGCGCCCCGCCGCCGTCCGTACCGTACCGTACCGTGTTTGTACGCGATGGCTCGGCGCGTATTTGGGAAACGGTTCGGTGTGTGCTTACCTTAATTCCGAGCGTCGCTCGGCGGTGACAATAATTTTGGTAATCATATTTTTGTTGGATCATCTTTTTTCTATGCAAAGGCGGATTTTGTTGTTCTTGGAGATAAATTTCACAATTTCAGTGTGGAATTACTAATCATTTGCCGTCCCCTTGGATGGATATTATTATATCGAAACATGTAGGTAATTTTTCATCTGATTAATTTTTATTCGTGGTTCATAGACATATTTGGTTTTCCCTGGCTACGCCTAGGATTAAACCTCAGTGTCTCCTTTGGCGACCACTCCATAGATCAGAAGAAAATTGTGTTGTATCCCATATAATGTTATTGCTATATATATTACTAGCTGTCCCGACGAACTTCGTACCGCCTCAGAATCAACTGTATGAGAACGAATTTAGAGATTTTTCCCGTGTTTTAAAAGTTATTCTGCTATTCGGGGCGGAGGCAAATTAAAAAAAAACTAATATCATAAAAATCGGCCCGCCCGTTCTTGAGTTATAACTACTGTAACTAACACAACATTATTTTATGTAGTTATATAGATAATAGTTGCATTGTCATCATAAGTACTTTTTCTCAATCAAAACACATACTAACGCCATAACTATGATGTCTTTACAACGCTCGTGAAACTTTACGACCGCCATAAATATGTAATGGCCACCGAAGTTGAACAATTTGAACATATTATAGTTGAAAAAAATTATAAAATATTACACCGACGGCGTCCGTGGTGCGTATAAAACAATGAGCAGGCGTGCATACGAATTTTAAATGGCAGTCGAGACACCCAACGAGATCCGAAATTGAAGTGTGTGCGAGCGGGATAGGAAATCTCCTAGGGTTGCTAGTTTGAATTTCGAATATGTAACCGAATCCCAGAAATATAATGATTTTGTTAATTGTCATAGGAATCCGAATTTCGAAGAATCGAACGTGAATTTAAATGTTAACGGTTCAATTAATATTTTAATATTTGTGTCGCATATAAGTCTGTAATGAGTTGAGTTCAATTAACTTTTTTAACGTAATGGCAGTATTAAATGTATGCGTTCTTATTTGTCTACTGAAATCGGCTGCCTTATCTGATCACAGGTGCACTGGACCCAATCATTGTTAAGTATTAAATAAAATAGGATTACTGCAGCTGTCAATATTACTTTGGGCCTAATCTTGTCTGACATAATGATAATGTATTTTTTTTTATAAAACTAATAAGCGACGGAATTAATTTTAAAAAAATTATTTAATTAAAATTTTACGTGTAGTAACATTTTTTTTTTTAATATTTTTTTGTTCGCTCTCGACAACCCTACATCCCCCCTCCGCCCTATCTTCCGGCACGTGTCCATCACAGCTATGAATATTGATATCTCCCATTATACAAGTCTGCATTCTATGTTTAGTCGTTCTTCTATTATTTAAAAGCAATTTGTAACTTCAATTGCTATGCACATTGGAGGATAACATACCTGTACATCAAGTGCGAGATTATTCGTAAACTAACCGTATACTTTATAGTCCGTATTTAGACATTTTGTAAGGAGAATTGAAAGTTTTAAATACCGTCCGATAGAGGCGCTTTTTAATTCTCCATACAAAATGACTATATAGTATACGTTTAGATCGCACTTTACGTGCGGGAGATATTATAGTAAATTCATTATACTCTTAAGCACGTGAGTGTACTTAAATGTTATTTAAAAAATAGACTATTATCATAAACGATCCCAGTTTAAAGCGTCCCGAGTCGATTAAAGAGCCCGAGTACTCAATTTGTAACATAATTAGTACATCATATTCGGCAGCACGCGTGTCCCACGTCGGGCGCCAATACTCGCTCTAATTGCTGGTTACATCGTAATTGGGCGAGCCGGTCGCGAGTTGTCGTGTGCGGTCGCCTTTATGGTTAATGAGGTGGATTATAGAAATAGTTAGTATTTTAGGGTGCCGTATCTCAAAAATTGAAATATGAAAATCGATTAACATCCCTCATCAGTCAGTCTTTTTCTAGGAAAACATTGATAATAATGATATCACCTCAATAGTAATGATTGTCACAGAATGGTAATAAATCAATTCGCGTAATAGAACTGGGGTGTGTGAATCCGCGGCGCAGCACTTGTATTTTATTTAGTTAATTAATAAGACCAAGTTCAAACAGTTGTAGTATTATTGATACACTCAACGCTTGGGGACGAGGATTTGCTGTAGGGTTGGCATTTGTGAGGAACAGTTAAATTATGTCATGTGTACTAAAAAAATATTTTTTTATGGTCCATTTGTATATTGATTTATTATATTTACACGAATACGTGTAGTATTCGTGTAAATATAATATAATAATTGAAATAAAACTAATCTTACGGTTTTTTTGTCCTGTTGTAATTAGTATCAAGAACATCATAGATAAGGCCGGTGTCCATGATAAGCGAGATCAAAGAGGCTGCTCTAGATAGAGATAGGTGGAGAGAGCTTCATCATATCACCGACAAGGAGCTTATATTAGAAAAAAAATGAGTTTTAATTTTTTTCTTTAAGAATCTTTAATCTTTAGTTCATAACTTTTAATTCTTGACACTATTCTGTTAGGTACAAATTGGGACGTTGGATCGTCAAAGCGACCTATAACGATACCTTACTATGGATCCCTAAATGTTAATCAGGCGACCGAAGACCCGGGAACTAATAGTCTATCAACTAAATTGTTAATCACAACCTTTTCTACAATGATAACTATACATTTAGTTTGGTTTTCAACCAGATAAATACATCACGCGTTCACGTTAAAAATATATTTAAATAAATATTTAAAATTCGAAGCCGTTAACACAAAAAAATGTCAACACTCTGAAAAGAATATTCTCGGCACGTACAACCCTGCGCTCGAGGGCCCCCGTTCGATCCCCATTGTGCTACCCACTCGTTTTTTAATACGAGGGTAGTTCCATTCCCCGGTGCGCACTGTTTTGTCCCGACATCCACTTGGCTATTGTGAAATGGTTGGGGTCCCATGCCTACATGGGACATTTCGGGGCTATTAATTCGACATGTTTTGTGGATGTCAAGTGATTATGATATGGTATTTTATTATTTGTAGATGTGTTTATTTTTTTTTCGTTAGGGATGGAGACATTTATAATTATAAATCATGTGGCTCTATCATCATAATAATTACAATGATCGCTGTTTATGCTTTCATTTTCAGCAGTTGACCCCAGCAGGTGGCTAACATAACTTTAAAATTCTCAAAAAGGTCCTCTACGTGTCGGACCCATGTCCCCGCGCAAGCCTTCCAAAGATCCGGGTATAGCCCGTGTGGAGACAGACAATGTTATAACACCATAATATAATCTATTCTGATATAAACCTGTATGTGGGTTGTATATGTATGTGTGTACATTTAATATAATTTTCCAAATCGGTTCATAAATGACGGAGAAATGAGGTATCAAACATAAAAAAAAATGCCTTTTTGACGTCGTCGGTTAAAAATGGGCTATCTACAGCTTTTAAAATTCTCGTCCGTCTGTTTTTCGGCATAACATAAAACTTAAAGACCGATTTTAACAAAGTTTTTTCAATATCAGTATCAGTTCTCGAAGCGTGAAGTACGCCAGCCTGAACATGACTACCGCATTTGATTTGTCTATACATCTCTAGTTTCGATTAAGCTAAGTATCATATTGGTCTTTGAGCACTCGTAGTATATGTTAAGTAAATAAAACCACTTATTTCCTTTATAAAATCTAATCAGCCGCTGCCTCGTCTTGACCCCACCTTATCTAAAGAGCCAATATTTCGCTCTGACACCTATGTTTTAGATAAACAACGATAGCACAATTGATTTTCTACCTTCAGACGGTCCGTTAAGGATGTAAATGCATTTTCCAACTCTCCCCCAGTTTCCTTACCTTATTTTCTAAGTGTGGACATAAGAATTGGATCCGTAGTGACCCCTAACGTGGGCTTCCGAGTTGTGGGTGGACACTGCCCTCATTTCCGATCCCCAAATACCGGATTTCTCGGCCATTAGAGTTTAGAACGTTTTTATGTCCTTAACTGTAGCTAATGAACTAAATACCTACTTCAAAAGAATTCTGTATCTGTAATGTAAATTATAACTATGTTTCCACGAAGTGGCAAATTAAATTATTGCGGTGGTGGTCATTTTAAATGGTTATAGCGACCATTTTCTTAAGAAATCGAGATTAATGACTACACATTTTGATAAGTACCGTATATTATTGTATAATTTGCCAGTATCATAAGAAATTTTTCACTGAAAATGTTATTTCACTGAACGTTTCGACGTATTGCGTTTGTACAGTTTATTTGACCCCATTATAAGACAAATTGCACCACACACGTCCTCACTCGGCGCATCTCAAACATCAAGTGACACGCATTTTTAATTAAACGCCGCCGGAAGCCACCATGTTGTGCTGCATCCGCTGCCGCCATCTTGCGGGCGAACGTTTGACAAATTGGAATGCCAGAGTGACGCGCAATTTTCCCGCCTATTGTTCGCTTTTTGCCGCGCAACCAAATGAAAAGTCGCGTTCCATTTCTCGGTTTTTTTTTCGAAAATTCTCCCGTCCAGAGTTTTGTTGACTGTTGTTTATTTCGTGTATTTTTAACGGGGCTCGTTTCTCGCTATTGACTTTTATTTGAATTTTGTTAGTACAGTACGTCACTAGTGTTCATAGTAGAATTGTGCTAATATTTCATAGCACGCAAGAATTAACGAAATGAAAATATAATACCTACTGTTGACAGTACCATCACAACGGCGGTCAAACATAAACAGAAGCTTGCCAGTCGCAGATTTATAAAATAACACAGTCATTGTGCCACAACATATGTTATCAAACGAGCGTGAGAAAATACGTCTGCATTTTAAACGGGCCTATTATCGCCGTATACCTACAAACAATTTAACGCCATTACCGAATCATAAACAATTTAAGATGGATATTTAAAAGAACACTAGGCGAAAAGCTAACAAATCGTTATTGCAAGACGCGAGACACTGGGCAAGGAACAATTCTAACTAGTTACCGTTTATATGGCCCGCCTCATTAAAGCCGGCGGCGAGATCAAAGGAGTCCGAAATACTCACGCCGCAGACCTATGTGGATCGTAGACGAGACATTTTCGTGGACGTTTCAATGATGACATGAATAAAAATTAGGTGAATCGCTGGCTTTTAAGAAGAATTGTTTGGACTACTAAAAACGTTATTGATCTCTTTGAGGTGGTTTATAATTTGGTCTCTTCTCTTGATGGGGAAGGAAACTAGCAAAAGGCGAAAAGTAGTTAAGACAAAGTCGTGGTTAAGGAACGTTCGGAGTGGACTGATGTCGCGAGTTATGTCCAGCTGTTGCGCCCCACCAGGCATAAGTGGAAGTATGTGGACATGAGTGTCAACCATAAAGCAAAATACACGTCATCAAATTGTTTATTATGTTAGATAACTTAACTTGCCATATCTTCAAACATTTCAAAGTCCTGTAACCTAATGTTTATATTGGCTAGATTATATTTTTAATCCAACAGCCGACAATTCGTTAATGTCATCAGTGTTCACTTTATTTAACTATCAAGTTTCATTTCTTTACATTACCATCACCTGTCAAGTCTATTTCTTTATGGTCACACTCTGCTGACACGCTTAAATTATTAGTATTGGAGACATAAATGGTATTAATGAAATCGGTATATCCAAGGGTTCAACATAATTATAAAGAGCTTTGAATTTGTTACGTAAATACCATGTTTAGCGAACCGCACCCTACAAACCTCGTCATAACTCAGAATGTTAGGCTATAGCACAATATATCCCGGGCCCATGAACTAGTTCACCTGAGATCTATTCTACCGCTCAGCAGGTCTACCCAATTCTCAATGCTAATGCACCACAAAACAGAATACTCGTGAGGGAACAGATTTATGCCGGTGTCGACGTACACGTTGCCCGCGTTTTATTATCATCTCGCCATTTTGGGTGGGACGATGAATTGCATTCGATATTTGAAGTATCAGAATAAGGACATTGATGAATTATAAATTGTGTTTTGGATCACCAGTATGAGGATTACTAAGTGATGATAATGCTCACGATGGTGATGAAAAATTAAGTGTCATTGATGGTGTCATGAGAAAATCCTTCACAAAATTGATTTCATGTTTAGATTGTTCGATTTTGAGAATAAATAATGATGACATATGCAATTAATGTTGAAATAAATAGGAAAACAAGATATGTATCAAATGACATTGTCCAAGTGGAATGCTGGCTGCATTTCCCCGTTATACAGCCCAAAAAAAAACAAATAAAAAAATCAGCAAGATGATACCATTATGCTGATTTTTAAGCGAGGAAAGAGCCATCCTGTCACCTGTAAAGGCAATCAATCTCGTTTATTGTTTGTTGATAAAGTTTTTAGCGTTATGACTCCATGAGCCTAAAGTCTTCACGACAATTTAGATTGAGAATTTATCTAAACATTTATCTGCCGTAATGATATGAAGAATGATGGTATTTCAAATGCATTACATAATTACATCGTTAGTAAGATCGATTAACGGACAAAATATTATTGATTTTCCTTATCGATTGTAATAAAAACATTTCCCATTCAACCAGTTCAGAGCGATTAAGTTCCCCTATTAACTTGTACAGCAATAAATTCCTGAGTACTGTCATATATGATAATATATTATGCACCCACAAACTTAATGCTATATCAGGGATTGATTGGACCTAATTGGGCCGTTATGTGGAAGAATAATGTCCAATTAGTAAATTAAGCCAGCGGTTGGACGTCGAAACAACATGGCTACATTGCTTTTAATTTATTTGTAGGAGCCGTTTAGAAATGGAACAATAGTGGTCCTAAGTGTGGTCCCTGAGGAACGCCACATTTGGACATTTTTGATAAATGTTTTTGAGATAGTTTTTTTATTATAATCAGTCGTGTTAATAACTAAAATATTTTGTTGTTGCTGGGTCTAGTGGTCCCACACTAAGCAACGGTTGTATTATGGGTAACGTACAAAATACTTATATAGATATTAAACAAATATGATTCGGGTACAAACATGCGTGCTCATCACACAAAGATTGTCACTACCAGGATTTGAACTCGGACTCTCAGCGCAGAAAGCAGGGTCACTATCAACTACGCTAATCAGGTCGTAAAAAATGTGTATCAATAATTACATACTCGTAAAATCTATAATTTTAACCGTCAATGCTGTCGAAAGCTATATAAAACTCCACAAATCCGTACTCAGTTATCTGGCTACCTTTGCTTATTACTAAACTGCTCAAAACCTCTTTATTGTGGGTACCATCATCTATAAAGTTAATCTTGAGCAGTTACTAAAAAAAGCGGCCAGATTCCATTTTTATTATACGCCTATAAAACTGAGAGGTCGTAATGTTGTCTCGCTGAGACGGAACTTTGTTCTCCAGTCACTGTTGTAACTTTTAACTTTAAAAAAAAAACTAGGACAGATTACTCCATTTGTGAAATTGAATGGTCATAAATCTATACCGTTGGAAAACAACAGATCACTATTTATTGGCTGCATTTTGATTCCCTCAACATGTTTTATCTGATATCGTTTAAAATTTTAATTCAAGAATATTTCGAGAGCTGTTGGTATTATAATAATAGTATTTCTGACCGAATTTCGGTCACGGCGGCTAATCTCAACCGAGACTAGGCATCTATAATAATTCCAGCCCTTTTTTATGTCCCACTGCTGGGCACGGGCCTCCCCTCAATGCGAGGGGGGGATTAGGCCATAGTCCGCTGGCCCAGTGCGGGTTGGCAGACTTCACACATCTTTCGAGGGGTTCTCTCAGACATGCAGGTTTCCTCGTGATGTTTTCCTTCTAGGCATCTGCGCAGGAGATATTATAGTGCACAAGTGTGTGCGCAAGGTGCACTCTCTCTTCCCTCACTCTCATACTCCAATGGTACGGCAGACACGGCTGGAGGGAGATCAGGCGTAGGACCGACGGCTTTACGTGCTCTCCAAGGCACGATCGAGTGATAATCATGGTTGAAAATGAGATTCGCACATGAAATCGCAGACGTGCGAGCCGGAGTTGAACCTGCGACCCTCGTTACCGAGGCGACCGTTCTACCAACTTGACTATCACTGCTTCTCGCTTGCTTTAATTATTACTCTGTCATTGTATCGTAGCTCTTTACTCTCAATTAATTTATCTGGAATTGCTGAAATCTAAAACCCATGGATTCTGTCGGCGGGTTTTATTTTTACAAATCGCTTCAGAATCATTTATGTTCATATCATTCGTTGAAACACATTCTGTGCGGGCGTAGCGCCCACCCATCAATTTCATAGTTTGACATTTTTATGCATATTTAAAAATTTGCTTTGAACAGCCACGCTCTAGATTTATGTAAGATATATGACACAGTGACGGGGAATTTATCCGATTAAATTAATTAACGTCGCTTTATTGGTTAATATTTTTGTTATGAATAAGTTATAAAACCTAATTGTGAGTCTTTGGTAGTAATATTTTTTTAAATTATATTCGTAAAACAAATATTTGGAATAATAATGATGCACAAATTCTTTGTAACTTTTTTTAATTATATTTCCACGTCCACGACTGACAATGTTGTTCAATTATTAAATTAAATACAATAGACGATTATTTTTTATTGCATCGCGATGAATCCAGAATTTTAAAAAGTACCCTAACTTTTTTTTTTATTAGCTCGTCAAGGCGATCGTATGTCTCTAACGCCATTCGACGCGTTAGAGTGAATTAGGTTTAATGTGACAAAATTTGGCACAATTTGGCACAATTTTGCGGGAGTGGCACACTTTCTGCTCCTTCTAATAAACAAATTTATATGAAAGTTGTAAGTGGGCGGTTTACAGAAATTTATAAATTTATCTTTAACGCTGGAAATATATTATTTTTGAATGTAGAGTTACTCTATAATTAATAATCTTTCTTCTCTTCAAAAAGATTGAAAAAAAAATATAACTGTTTATTAATTCGTAACCAAACATAAGCTGCCAGTTACAGTATCAACAAAACACGCCTTTATTTAAAAAAAAACCCAGTCAGATTATTTAAATTTAGATAAGACGGAACTAATAGGTCGTTAAGTGATTCACACTAGGCTCTCGTACGGTCTATAGGAATTTTATCATTTTAATTTACTGTTTTGGTACAAGTTATCGAACTCTTAACCGCAGTTTACGACGCCATGACGCCAGAAGTGTCGTTACATTTTGAAATACACAACCACTCATGGACATTGATATAACATTCAATATTATAGGGCATGGAAACTGTGAGAATTTCTAAATGGTACGTTGTTCTTGTTTGTTTTGAAGTAGAATTGTCTAAACCTCGTTGTAGTCTTGTATATGTTTTTATTTTCAGTGCATTAACAAATGAAAGAGGGGTCTTACAGAATAGGGCCGTTGAGTCTATATTTAATAGATCTTCAAATTATTGTCCACAATAATATGACCGCTTGATATTTCATTTCGAAATCAATGACATTTTCAACCATCCCAATAGGTGGAAATGTTTTGCCACCATTATTGTTAACAAACTTTGCAAGTTTATATTAAACGAGAACTAGGTTGGCAAGGGTTACCTGCTCCCTTAATTTCAGTCTTATAGCATACTAGCTGTTGCCCGCGACTTCGTCCGCGTGGTATTTAACAAAGACAACCGTTGACAACAGCCTGCTCGCCCATTCTGAGCCCGCGGGACGCATTGCAGGTTGTTGCTATCAAACTTAATCATGCGCTGCGCTGCAACATTGGTTTTAATTTTTTTCGTGGGATCCTATTTTTTTTTTAATATAAATGTAGCCTAAGTTACTCCTTGTTACATCAGCTATCTGCCAGTGAAAGTCCCGTCAAAATCGGTCCAGCCATTTCAGAGATTAGCCGGAACAAACAGACAGACAGACAGACAAAAATTGTAAAAAATGTTGTTTCGGTATAGGTAACGTGTATACATCCAAATACACTTAGTAAAAAGCGGTTATTTTAATATTACAAACAGACACTCCAATTTTATTTATATATATAGATGGAGTTGGTGGGATATTTGCTTAACTCTGTCCGATGTATATTAAAATATTCTGTGTTTTACCTCACAATTTGTCTCAGCCTATTAATTTATTGTCGACTTGCAAGTCCTGATCAGAATTTTAAGCACACTATAAACTTACCGCCTGTGATGAATCCTTATGGAATTCGTTAAATAAAATACCAACTCAATGAAATTAATCGGTAAGTCGCAAAGAACACATCAAAAAAAATACATTACTTAAATGTAAATGTAAATATGTAGTATGAAAAAAAAACACAATTTACTTGTAAATTTATAAATAATCTTACCATACCATAAATATGTTCCTCTATTTTTTTTGTTTTTAAATAATACTTGATTCCTTCCTACACTGTTTATTATTGTGGGTAGAAACAGTTTAGGTATTCAAAGAAAACGCCAATAATATTATCAAACTCACGTAATTTCTCGGCCACACAAAAGGACTTAGTATAACTCCGCATCATAGGATTAGTGTTATTTACTTACCCTCAAAATTATAAAAAAGTTATAATGTATTATAAAGCCATTACCTTCACCGTTTAGCAGTTAGTTTAGCGTTTAGCAAGTGATAATCATGGTTTAAAATGAGATTCGCACATGAAATCCAGAAATCCTAGAGATGCGAGCCGTGGTTTGACCCAGCGATCCTGTTTACCGAGGCCAGCGTTCTACCAACTTGGCTATCACTGTTGCTTAATTGCCTTAAGACTTTCAAGTTACGAGTAAATTTGTCTGCCTTTAACTTATTATTACTATGATTGTAGGTTTGTAGATGCTAATGGTAGTAATATGTAGAGACACTGCCAGTAACGAGAATTAGTTGAGTACTAACTAGAACTGGGGCACTACTATCGAATAAATGGAAAGTACCTAGCCTTCCGATTTGCACTAGTTACAAATCATTGGTCGGTAAAAACAACGTAAAATAAATGCCAGGTTAGCCGAATGAAATTACAGGAATCTAATCAAATCTATCAGCCGATAGTCGTCCACAGCTGGACATAGGCCTCCCCCAACGACTTCCACACATCACGGTCCTCCGCCACTCGCATCCACCGGCTTCCTGCGACGCGTGTGATGTCATCGGTCCACCTTGTGGGGGGCCGTCCTAATTACAGGAATACAAATTTTTAATTTAAAAAAAAAACTAATAAACTATATCACGAATTCATATTATCCCAAAGGTGCATTGAGTGCACCCACATTTCACTGATGTTATTTGGTCCCAGTGTAATAGGGGCCTATTGCTATTATTATATGGGGCAAACTTCCCTTAACGCGACGGATTCAGGGCATAGTCCACCACGCCGGCCCAACGCGAGTTAGAAAACTTTACACGGTATCCGAAGACGTAGGTTTCCTCATAATATTTGCCTTCACCGTCAAGTGAAGCCATTATGGGAAATGAGGACCGCGAACGAAAATCGCTAAGGTGCGATCCGGGGTTAGATCCTACATACTTTGTTTCAATTTCAACTAACTCTGCTACCATTGGTAATTGAAATGCCGATACGATACCTAGCCAGTTTTCAAGATGCTACAAAATAAGTCTGGTCTTCTCTAGGTATTACTTGCAAATCTCTTGTAGCTACGTTTTCTGGACGGTTCTTGTATTCAGATCGCTATTTCGGACAGCCAGCAATCTAAAACCAAGATAGCCATGATATCACTGACATCGAATAGGAGATGGCACCAGAAGAATAAATAGATATAGTAGTTACGTTTGGTTGGACGATTCGCTAATTGTGCGTTCACATGAGTGAGAAAAAACATTGTTATCTTCGTTCATTTAACCTTAGTGGAAAGGACATGTTGCGATAAGAAAATTTACCGCTTTAAAACTCGCAATCGTTTCGATTTCGAATAACGTAACCCTAGTAGCCGAATCGTGTTTACGCTAGCTACAAGCGTGACGCAATTTGTAACACCCCGCGTAGTAGGAGCAGGGGGGAGGGGGAAACTTCAAAGGGCTCGCCGACAAAGCGCTAAATAAGATGAAAATAGAAAAATACCCAGAAACGACAATGGACAGGGAAAATCGGGGCCTTTTTGAAATTTTCGCGCGTTCTTTTAGTTTTTCGGTGCGAGAATTGCGTTTCTGGGTTTAGTTGGTGTTTCGATCTTTGTACCGTTCTCGGTTAGGTGACGATCGGTAAATCCCGCCTTTGTGCGCTTGTAAGAACGTTGTCCACACGCCTTCCATCTCTATTTTTGCGGTAAGTAGGTACTAAGTTATTGAAATCCTACATGAGAAGGAACATATAAAGCAGAGTATTTTATAAGAACATACTTTTGTGTTGTTTTCCATTCACAGATACGCTTTGTCACTGTAAATGTTCACTAAATATCCCAATTACTATATAAACTACTAGCTGCGCCCGGCGGTGTTACCCGCGATAAAAAGTATGAAAAATTAAAACACCTATCCCACGGGAACCATACATTTTACCGGGATAAAAAGTAGCCTATGTGTTATTCCAGACTATAATCTATCTCTGTGCCAAATTTCATCCAGATCCGTTCAGCCGTTCAGGCGTGAAAGAGTAACAAACATCCATCCATCCATCCATCCAAACTTTCACATTTATAATATTAGTATAGATTGTTTTATACATTCAACCCCGAATTTCTAGACGTTTTATAATAACTTTATCAAACGTGATATAGTACTGCGCAAAGCAAAACCTTTGTGCGCAGTACTATATGACGTTTGATAAAGTTATTAAGCGTCTATAAATTTGGGGGTTAGTATTTAAATTAGACACGAGCTTGTTTCTTTCATTAACATTATTATTATTATATGTTTTGAATAAAAAGTTTGGTTTACCTAATAAAATTTTACGTCTGGCCATTTCAAGAATAATAAGATTTTCTTAGTTCAAGTTTGTTATTTTTTGCCACTTTTACGTCAGCATCTAGAAATACCAGTTTGTTTAATATACGAATATTTAAAGAATTACTTATAATTTATATCGGTTTGAACACGATCTCTTTTAATGGTCGGAAATTAATATTATCTATTAGCCGACCCGACAGACATTGTCCTATTCCATTTTTCCGAACAACTTTTTATTTTTGCCTTCCCTAAAAATAATCGACAACCATATCGGTCCAGCCATTCTCAAGTAATGCGCTTACTGACGAACAGCATATAATATTTATTAGAGATTAAAAGATATTATTTTAATGTAAGTAAGTAGGAAAATTATATACTTGTAAATGAAGCTATTGACACTTCATTTAATTTGAATTTGCCGCGCATTCACTAATGTCGTTTCTGTGTAAGCTGTGGTAGTATGGAAGGATGACAGTGACGTGTGTACTAAAAAGAAATATTAAAATATCAGAAGTAAAGGATTTTATTGTGAAATAATAGCTTTAAATGTTGTTTCTCTTTTCAGGTAAGTTTTGTAATTTGTTTAATTAAGCGTACATAATGTAAAATAGAGATGTGTAAAGCATTGTTTAATAAAACGTTCTCTTTTCAGAGCAACTCAATTCGGTTTTTATTTCACGGTTTTAAGAAAACGAGACCTGTGTATAAAGCTACATTATAAAACAACATTTCTACAGCTGTTTTTAACAACAATGGAAAAGTTAAAGTTTGAATTTATGGTGAAATCTGATGAAGATCCAAAATCAAATATAATCTGCATAACCTCAATAACGGATGCCGATAAAAAAACCTATTGCATCCCAGAACAGCTCCAACCGGCAAGACTGCATGAAGCGGTGATAAAAACTCAAACTTTTAAAAAAGTCAAAGCTACACTACAAAGAAGACATGAAAAAAGACAAGTATGGATCTCATTGACATCGGAGATAAGTGATGTGTACATTGATCAGGATGGGAATATGCAGTTTAATGGATATTTGCTGGAAGAATCTCTACCGGAATCACAACAACAGGCTTCCAGTGCAGGAGTCTCAGAAGAGGTTTTAACGAGAATTCTGGAGAGTTTTGCTGAAATGAAGAAGGATACTACACCTAAATCTCATAATATAAGAAATCTGTCAGAAAAAATGATAATAGAAAAATTCAATACTAAAACGTCAAATGTGACCCAATGGATGATCACTTTTGAAGCAGAATGTGTGCGTTTAGGAATTGATGAAGATATTAAGAAAATTGAAACTCTTAGGTTATTTTTGGAGGATTTATGTCTAGACTGGTACAGTTCCATGCTTATAAAATATACGGTTAATTCTGAATGGTCAACATGGAAAAATAACTTTTGTGAGACTTTTGCGGACAAAGGTTGGTCACCGGTCAGGTATGCAATTTTATTTAAATATAGACAGGGCTCATTACTAGAATACGCTTTAAAAAAAGAAAAACTATTATTGGAGTTAAATAAATCAATGGATAAGCCCACCCTAATTGATTTGATTGCTACGGGGCTACCAAATTTTATAGCGGACAAAATTGATAGGAACAATTTGAAAGAAACTGAAGACTTATTTAATAATATTAGAGGTTTAGAATATTTGGTGAACAAAAAGAATTTGGAGAAAAAGATAATCAGTTTTGATAGTAAAATTAAGGAAAAACAGGTAAGAAATATAGTCAGTCCATGTAAAATTTGTGAAAAAGAAAATAAAGGAACCCGCTATCATCCTGAGTCCTTATGTTGGTTTAAAAACAAAAATAGTGATAGACCAAAAAGAGATCAGATAAGGAGCATTAACAATTCCGAGTTAGAAACGGAATTAAATGAAATTGATCCAAAAAACTTATAATTTTGCCATTAATCAAAATTAAATTATTAATAAATGACACCTTGGAAACTTTGGGTATCTATGATTCTGGCTCCAATGTGTCTTTAATAAATTCGAGATTATTGTCCTTAAAGAAAAACACGATTAATGATAATAATCAAAAAGCAAGTTTAAAAACGATTAATGGCATAAAAAAATCTATTGGAATGGTAACTTTAAAAATAAAAATTTTTGATATTGAAGAAAATATTAATATTTTTGTGATAGATGAAGAAAATTTTGATTATGATTTCTTAATTGGGTTAGATTGCATAGAAAAATTTAAATTGATCCAAAATGAGAAATTAAAAATTACACAAAGTATCCACAACCACAAAGAGGATAATAAAAAAGAAATCATTCCTAAAAATACAAAAATAATTCCTGGCTTTACAGGTTGCAATTTAGAAAGAAAAAAAAATGTAAATGAAAAAAAAATCGATATGGATATAGTAAAAAAAAATAAAAATGAAACAAATGATGAATGTAAAATAAATTTTAATGAAAACATAGAAGTGGACAACTTTTGCATATCAATAAACCATTTAGACCTGCAAAAACAGTCACAAATAGATAAATTGATAAGCAAATACAATACACTTTTTGCTAAAGACAAATATGACATAGGCACTGTAAAAGGTTATGAAGCTCATATTGATTTATTGATAGATAAATATTGTAGTAAAAGACCATATAGGTGTAATATTGAGGATATGAAAGAAATAGAAGAACAAGTATCAAAATTATTAAAAAAAAATTTAATCGAGGAGTCATATAGTCCTTTTGCTGCTCCGGTAACATTAGCCTTTAAAAAAGAAGAAGGAAGAAGGTCAAGATTATGTATAGATTTTCGTGATTTAAATAAGATTGTGGTTCCTCAATCACAACCCTTTCCATTAATCGAGGATTTAATGGTCAAGACAAGAAGATGTAAATTCTTTTCAACACTAGATATAAATTCAGCATTCTGGTCAATCCCGTTGAAAATTGAAGACAAACAAAAGACAGCATTTGTTACCCAAGAAGGCCACTTTCAGTGGACTTGTTTACCATTTGGTTTAAAGACATCTCCTGCAATTTTTCAGAGAATATTAAGCAGCATTATAAGGAAACATAAACTATCGGATTTCACGGTGAATTACATAGATGATATTTTGGTATTTTCTGAAACATTTACAGAACACATTAAACACCTATCACTATTATTAGAAGCGATATTAAGGGAAGGCTTTAAATTGAAATTCTCAAAATGTAATTTTGCACAGGACTCTGTCAAGTATTTAGGACACATAATTAAAAATAATACAATTACTCCACTAAAAGATAATTTAATTGCTATAAAAGATTTTCCTATTCCGAAAACACAAAAAAATGTTCGACAGTTCCTAGGTAAAATCAATTTTTATGGAAAGTATGTGCCAAATATATCGATTATATTAGATCCTTTACATAATTTGTTGAGAAAAGGTCAAACATTTATTTGGTCAGAAAAATGTGAAGAATCTTTTGAGACAATTAAAAAACTACTTTGCTCAAAGCCCATTTTGGCAATTTATGATCCGGACCTACCAATTTATATTTACACAGACGCCAGTATACAGGGCATAGGCGCGATCTTAAAACAACCACAACTCCATGGAGAAGAAAAACCCTGTGCATATTTTTCAAAAAAATTAAAAGACACCCAAAAAAATAAAAAAGCCATATATCTGGAATGTTTAGCTATTAAAGAAGCGGTAAAATATTGGCATCACTGGCTTATAGGAAAAACATTTACGGTTTTCTCGGATCATAAACCCTTAGAGAAAATGAATATTAAGGCTAGAACGGATGAAGAATTGGGAAATCTTACTTACTATCTATCTCAATTTAATTTTGAGGTAATATATTCCCCAGGAAAATACAACTTAGAAGCAGACTATTTGAGCAGAAACCCTGTATTAGAATCGTGCGAAAATCAAGATGAAGGTTTAAAAACGGTAAACTTTATTAGACTAGAAGACATACAAAATGATCAAGAAAAAAATGAAAGCTTAAAACAAAAGACAAATAAACTAATATTAAAAGATACAATATACTATAAGAAGTTTGGAAAAAAGGAAAAAATTGTACTGACTGAAGAATTTAGTATAAAATTAATAGAAAAAATACATTATCTTTACTGTCATATAGGTATACAACAGATGGAAAATAAAATTAAACCATTCTACCTAGCAAACAATTTAACTAATAATATTAGAAAAATTTGTGACAACTGTGAAATCTGCATAAAAAACAAATCAAGAGGAAAATATAAATTTGGACTAATGTCTCACTTAGGTCCCGCCACTTACCCTTTTGAAATAGTATCTATAGACACCATTGGTGGACTTGGTAGCTCACGTTCTACAAAAACATATTTACACCTACTAGTAGACCATTTCACCAGATATGCTTATATATTGACATCCAAAACTCAAAGTTCGAGTGATTTTATAAA